>JAPQNM010000013.1:2142020-2149520 GCA_029783475.1 Metacarcinus magister | reverse complement strand
AGTCATGCCACCTGTTTACCTCTCCCTTCTCTTACCTGTGAGACGTGCAGGTAAACCCCCTTTAACCCCTTTGTGTGTAGTGTACCCGTCACCTGTCAACCTTATAATGTCAGTTCCTTTTCACCTTTAACTCTCTATATACTTTATTTACATTACAAGTGCATCCCTTGCTTTCCTGTGTTCCTCGACCTTTTGTCTGTATGTATGTGGTGGTGACGTAACGAAGGTAGGAATGTGTACGGTATAGATGGTGTGTAGTATAGGTGTGGACTAGACTAGAACAGGTTGAGGTGAATGTGTTGCAGGATGAATGTTATTGACGTTGTCAGGTAGACCGTCACGTCACACTCCTCTTTGGGCAGTGTGACTCTCTCTCTCTCTTTTTCTCTTTCTCTCTCTAGGTGATGAGGGTAACTAAAGTATATTTAAGTCATAATTACCTCTTTGTTACATCCTAGCATTGTAATTAGTGATATACATGTAGTCCTCGATGTATAACTAGGTAATTTAAAACGTAACACACATTTGGAAGAGTCAAGGTCAGGTCCAAAGTCAATCTAAACTAAACTTTTATATACCGTGAATAGAAACATCTTACCGTTTAGGAGAGCAACACACTACAGCCTCAAGTGACGCCCTCTCTCCCTACCTTTGTGTTTACCTTCAAGATGACTCACTGTGCATCCCCGAGCCTCGCCCAAAGGTGTGGTGCCGGGGTGAGGCTGCTGGAGGTTGCTTGAGGTTGAGAGAAATAGCTTAGTGATACTCATCTTCCTACATTGTATTACGTCATTGTATTGATAGTTTTTATTTTTCTTAATCCTTGTTTTGCTGTCATTATTTTGATTTTTTCTTCTGTTTTTCCTTTTGGGTGAGTGTGTGAATTACAGGCTGGAAAATGGGCTCCAATCAGGTTTTTCGTTGTGTGTTCAATTCAGTTAATGAGAGAAAGGAAAGTTTAAGGCAGGCAGTGGTTCCCAAACTGGAGGTAATATAACAGTTTTTCAGGGGTAATGGAAGGGTGACAGAAAAGAAAATATATCTAGTGTCTTACTATAGCCATTTACATCAATATTGACACCATTTTGTGAAAGGGTTACCACGCCTAATGTCGCATGTTAAATTGGGTAACAAGCTGAAAAAGTTTGGGAATCACTGGTTTAAGGGGTGCAGGCTGCCGCAGAAGGCTTTATAAATTATCGTTGTGGTGGTGGTGGGGAAGGGGAAGGAGGGGAAGGTTGGGGGAAGGAGGGGATCAATTCAAGTCTCCTGCCTGCACTACATTGTGAGACGAGGAGAAAGGGAGTGGTTGTGGAATGCTATTTTCTCCTCATGGACTGAACAGACAGACAGGAAGACAGGCGGACAGACAGACAGAGTTGCGGACACACCCACACACACACACACACACACACACACACACACACACACACACACACACACACACACACACACACACACACACACACACACACACACACACACTCACACAAACAAATATTTCTATTTCAACACAAAAATCAATGACCTTGAAAATAACTGCAATCGAAGAAGACGAAGAAGAGAAGAGAGAGAGAGAGAGAGAGAGAGAGAGAGAGAGAGAGAGAGAGAGAGAGAGAGAGAGAGAGAGAGAGAGAGAGAGAGAGAGAGAGAGAGAGAGAGAGAGAAGAATGAGTCACTAGTGGAAAGAATTAATAACATCATAACACATCCTTGCACTATACCACCACCTTCACTTCCTTCCTCCCTCCTTCTGGAATCCCAAATACATTACGTGGGGCGTGGAAGGGTAAGGTAGCAGGGAGGAAATAGCAGAGGTGTGTGTGTGTGTGTGTGTGTGTGTGTGTGTGTGTGTGTGTGTGTGTGTGTGTGTGTGTGTGTGTGTGTGTGGAGGAAGGGTGAAGGCAGGTTTGGTGGGAGGAAGGGAGGAGTGAGAAAGGCACAAAGAAGACGAAGAGACAGGTTGAAAAATGGGCTAAATCGTGGGAAGCTGCGGGGGATTTGTGGTGTGGTGATGGTAATGGTGGTGGTGTGGTGTGGTGATGGTGGTGATGGTGATGGTGGTGGTTGTGGTTGTGGTATGGTGGTGGTGGTGGTGGTTACAGTGTTATAGTGCAGCGTTGAAACCATATTTTCAAGACAGTGAAGTTTGTGGTCTTTCTGAAATTATATATAACTTATTTAATTAATTGAAGTCACCTAATAACGCTTCATTATATATGTATCTACTTTTATTTTTTTAGTCGTTTTCAGGTTTGATTTACTCATATGTACAGTACAGTTTATGTGAATTAATTGTATAATGTCTTGGAAGGAGTGAAAGACTTGAAAAAAAACACATTCCTCGTCTACCTAACTCAAATATCATTAAACTAACCTAACCTAACCTAACCTAACCTAACCTAACCTAACCTTTGCCATCAAAACTAAAAGCAGATTTTATACAGTAGCTAAACTATTTTGTAATATAAATGTTAAACAAATCTCACTCCTCTCAGATTATATTGTAGTGATAGTGATGTTAATGGTGACGTTCGTAGGGACAGTGATAGTGAGAGAGAAAATATACACGTTCTAGTAACAGAGATAATGGTGAAGTAAAGGTGGAGAAAGTGGTGTTGATGGTGATGATGGTGACGGTGATGATGGTGACGATGGTGATGATGGTGATGATGGTGGTGGATGGACGGTGAGACAGACAGAAACGGGGCAAGGAATTACACAGGAAAAACAGGTTTGTAGGGAAGAGAGAAAGGATGAAAGGATGAAAGAAGGGAAGGAAGAAGGGAAGGATGGCGTTACTGAAGGGAAGGAAGAAGTGCACCTGTCATACACGTCTACATATGTCTCACAGGTGCTAATTAGAGAGAGAGAGAGAGAGAGAGAGAGAGAGAGAGAGAGAGAGAGAGAGAGAGAGAGAGAGAGAGAGAGAGAGAGAGAGAGAGAGAGAGAGAGAGAGAGAGAACAAGCACCACATACATTCTTTCACAAGACTTAAACAATAATTACAGTTATGAGTCCAGTGGGTTACAGTCTCATTAATATACTTTCTCTCTCTCTCTCTCTCTCTCTCTCTCTCTCTCTCTCACGTGGTCTTGGTGTCTCATGAATTGCAGTGGTAGGAGGAGGAGGAGGAGGAGGAGGAGAGGAGAGGGGGTTATTGCCTACAGGGTGTCACACAAGCTTGGTTTAGGGAAGTACCCCACCAAACCGGTTCTTCATGTTCTCTTGTTCTCGTTCGTTCGTGTGTTCGTTGTTGCTTCACTCTCTGTTATTCATCATTCTCCTGTTTTTTTTGTTTTTTTGTTCCTCCTCTCTCTCTTTCTTTTTTTTTTTCTCTCTCTCTCTCTCTTATCTTCTAGTGTTTTGCATAAATATATTCCTACTTTTTTTTTTCTGTATTTATTTTATATTTTGTTTTTATCAGTGTGTGTGTGTGTGTGTGTGTGTGTGTGTGTGTGTGTGTGTGTGTGTGTGTGTGTGTGTGTGTGTGTCTGTGCTAACTTGAGGGACGGAAAACAGCACTATAGTATCCAACACACACACACACACACACACACACACACACACACACACACACACACACAGTCTTGTCCAGTCTGTTGCATCACTTCTCAGACTCGTGACAGGCACTTTCTTTTTCTCTTTTTTTTTTTCTCTCTCCCCCTCTTTTTTTCTCTCTTGAAGGGGTGTTGTTGGGGGTGAGAGAGAGGGGGGCATCAACCCCTCTACTTCATTGATGGCTTGAGGTTCTCTCGTCTTGTATCCTTGTCCTGATCCTCTAAGTAGTATAAGGGTAAGGATAAGGTGGCGTTAAAACATATACTAATTTGTGAGAGGGGGGAGGGAAGAGGAGGAAGAGGAAGAGGAAGAGGAGGAGGAAGAGGAGAAGGATCACTACCACTGCAACTACTATTACTATTAACCTAACCTAACCTAACCTAACCTAACCTAACCTAACCTAACCTAACCTAACCTAACCTAACCTAACCTAACCTAACCTAACCTAACCTACTACTACTACCTACTACTACTACTACTTGTTGGTTTCTTACAATATTTTTTTCCCTCTCTTTTTTCCCTTCCGTGACATCCTTCTCCTTTAAAGTTTAGATCTCCACCCAGTGCAAGCTTAAAACCATGGAAATTCCTGGAAACGACCTTCAAGCACTGGGAGAGAGAGAGAGAGAGAGAGAGAGAGAGAGAGAGAGAGAGAGAGAGAGAGAGAGAGAGAGAGAGAGAGAGAGAGAGTGTGTGAGTTACTGTCCCTCGTAATTCCTGCATACATTCACTTTCTCTCTCTCTCTCTCTCTCTCTCTCTCTCTCTCTCTCTCTCTCTCTCTCTCTCTCTCTCTCTCTCTTTCTCTCTTGGGCCACAGCTGTTTAACGTGAAAGGAAGGGAAACCTGTTAGGGTGAGGAGGAAGAGGAGGAGGAGGAGGAGTGTGTGGAAGGCTGAAGGTTACTGAGAGGAAGCTGCTAGTATGCAAAAGGGTGGAGATGAGAGACTGAGGCCAGACATAATCAGTAGGCTGGGAGGTGAGAGGGAGAGGCTGGGGAAAGGAGGCTGGGAAAGATTCATTTAGGAAGTTTAGCAGGAAAATTATGTGTAAGGTTGTGAGAAAGTTTTTTTTATAGGAGGAGAAGAAAGAGGAGGAAGAGGAAGAGGAAGAGGAGGAGAGGAAGTGAGGTGTTCTTGTTAGGTTTCATTGTCGTACCCTTGTGTTATTTTTTGTTTATTTATATATGTGTGTATCATGCATTACATTACAGAGGAAAGAAGCACTGAGAGAGAGAGAGAGAGGGAAAGAGAGAGGAAGTAAGAGAGATAGTGTTCAAGTCTGTCTCTGTTTCCCCTTCCCTCTCTGCTTGGGTAAGTGCAGCTGCCACACGTATTAATTAATAGCCCGAGAAACGCAAACAATACAACGCCCGGTGCTGCACGGCGTCAGGTTACGACAGTTAGGCGAGGCAGGATAGTTAGGTTGGGTAGCAGCAGTTAGGGTCATATTGCAGTCTGTTAGTGTTGATGATAACGTGTCTTCTGCCTTCTGTAGGTCATGAGGTTACGGTATAAGAGTGTATATAGTATGTTGTTCATTTATACTTATGTGCTATGGTTGTGTATACTTGCTAGTGGTGTGTGTAAGTGATGTAAGAATGGTGATGTTTAGTGTGTTGTATGTGATGTAAGTGATGTTGTAAGAATAGTAATGTTAAATGTGGATGTCAACTTTTTTTCCTTCTTCTTCTTATCTTGTGCTGTTGTGAATTTCTTCCTATAAACTGCTGCAATGTGATGATAGTGATGGTGGTGATAGTAGTGGTGGTGGTGATGGTGGTGGTGATAATAGTGTAAATGCCGTGGGAAGATAGTGGCCAAGTATTGTCTTATTGCTATAGATAACAATCATGAAGAAGAAGTTTTGTTTTGAAGTTTGTAATTTATAAGTAAGTTGGATGGGATGGGAAGGTGTTGCTGGTGTTGAGATGTTGAGATTCCTGTCTGTCTGTCTGTCTGTCTGTAGTTCTGTGGTCAGTGAGGACGTTCCCATCAGCATTCCATTGTTAGAAGAGGGAGGGAGGGAAGGAGGGAGGGAAAGAGAGAGAGAGAGAGGAGAGTGAGAGAGTTAGGGTGGGGTAACGGCTCTCTTTACCTTGTCAAACTCCCCTAACTTACCTTCCTCTACCTTCATCTAGTATAGTTTCCTGTAGTTATTCCCTTCACTCCTTCCCATGTTAGTTATGTGTCTGGGTGGTCATGTAATATGTATGTGTAACTTCATCTTATCCTCCTCCTTCACCCACACACACACACACACACACACACGCCCTGCTACGCTGTATTAAGGCATTCATGGTGAAGAATATTTATACATTTCCTTGATTTATAAGTTATGCAAGTCCTCCCTTCAATAACTTTACTTCTATCTCTTTTTCTATCTCTACGTATACTTCACATACAGTATTCAACCCTATAACCTGTAGATCTATACGTATTTAACTATATTTTGTTATATTTATCATTTTAATTCAAGCACATGTGATCAATTTTGCTTCCTCTTCCTTCTCTTCACTCCCTCCTTCTCTCATTCTCCAGTCTCCTCCCGTCTCCCTCTCTGCCTCCTTCCAGCCTCTCTCAGTCCACGGTGATCGCTTATCTAGAGCACCTACCTACCTACCTACCTGCTGTGTCTCGCCTCACGTCTGTCTTCCACTTCATCCTCGTCCCTTGCACTTGCTAGGCTACATACTTTCTTTTCCTTCCTTCCTTCCTTCCTTCCTTCCTTCCTTCTTTCCTTCCTTCCTAGCCTCTCTTTTCTTCTTGTTTTCTTCAGTTCTTTCTTTAGCATCATTCTTTATTACGTCTCCTTCACACACCTCCTCTTCGCTTTTTCCTCCCTTCCTCGTGTCTCTGTGATTTTCTTCCTCACTATATATACTCACACTTTTTTATTTATCATTATTTTCCTTCCTCCCTTCCTCCCTCGATCTTGTCTCTTTGCTTCCTCCTCCTCCTCCTCCTCCTCCTCCTCCTCCTCCTCCTCCTCCTCCTCCTCCTCCTCCTCCTCCTCCATCATCCTTCTAATCTCTCGTCACTCTCTTCAACAACACCCTCCCTTTTTTCCTCCCTTTTTTTCCTCTTCCCCTGGTTTCTCGTAGCCCATCCATTACCTCCATTTCACTCCCCTTTCCCTCCCTCTCTCCCACACCCATTATGTATATACACACACTGTATATATGTATGTACTCGTATATACACACACTTCTCTTAGCTTTCCATCTCTCTCTTGTCTCTACTTTTCTTCTAATCCTTCATTCGGTTCTATTTACCTACCTCTCCTTTCCCATCCTCCCTTTCTTTCTTCTAATCCCTCATTCGCTCCCATTTACCTACCTCTCATCCCTCCTCCCCTTCCTCCCCATCTTCCAGCCTCCGTAACCTCACAGTCCCGCTAGCCTCACCGCCAACCATCCGTCGTCTGGAAGCTTGTCACGTTCCTGTGTCTTTGTCCGCGGCACAAACACCGCTGGACCCAGTAAATCGCCTTTAGGAACCTCACACAATGCGATACTCTTTACAGTGACCTTTTCGGGGTTAGATTAGAGGAGGAGAGGTGGGTTGGGGTGGGTAGGGTTGGGAGGAAGGCTGATGCAGGTCATGAGATACGTTGGTGTGAACTGTGAGAAGGTCGTGAGGCTGGGGTGAGGAAGGGGTGAGACTGGTTAATTAAGGGAAGCGTGAGGTCTGGCTTCAGTGACCTTTATGCCATTACAGTTGCACGCCCAAGTGACCTTTTTCCTCAAGTGACCTGGGAAGATTGAGAGAGAGAGAGAGAGAGAGAGAGAGAGAGAGAGAGAGAGAGAGAGAGAGAGAGAGAGAGAGAGAGAGAGAGAGAGAGAGAGAGAGAGAGAGAGAGAGAGAGAGAATCATAAATGAGTGTTAGAGGCAAAAAAAAATAATAATAAATAAAATAAGGAAATAACACAAACATCAACGA
>JAPQNM010000013.1:2127020-2132020 GCA_029783475.1 Metacarcinus magister | reverse complement strand
GAAGCATTATAGTTTGTACTTCTCGCTCTACTAACACAGAAAGGCACATGTGGCTGTAAGGTGGATGTGGCTGGATGAGTGGGTGGGTGGGTGGATGGGTGGGTGGGTGAGTGGGTGGGTGAGTGGGTGGGTGAGTGGAAGTGGAAGTCAATTATTGGACCGGAACATAAGGTCAGTCACCGTGACCTTTTAGTAGTAGCTCACTGTCAGGGCCACACCATCCCTCACCCACCCCTCACCCACCCTCACCCACCCTTCACCCACGCCACCTCGACCCTCACCAGCTGGCCGGACCCACCACCCACGCTCAGCTGCAAAACAACAGCGGTTTATTATTAATTAAGACTCTTTATTGCTGATTAAGGCACTCTGTTCTGCCGTCACCACTTGTAATTGTGTGAGTGTCTAATTCTGGTTGTTAAATGTTGTGTGGGTTGTTAACTTTTGTGGGTGTAATAGGCGGGGGATAAACTTTTTTTCTTCTTCCTATTTTTCTATCTTTTTTATAATTTTTCCTGTTTGTATGTATTTCTGTTTCTTCCTTCTTTCTTTCCCTATTTTCTTCCTTCCTTCCTTACTTACTACATTCACTCACTCACGTATTCACTCACTATAAGAAAAATAATGAAAAGAAAAAACAACGCATTTCCTTCTACCTCCTACACCGTCATGTCATATATATAAATAGTTAAAGTTTTGAATTATTTACTTCTATACTCTATTACTTTACCCTGGCTGAGGAATATATAGCACACCTTCCCTCTGTATACACGGGGCTGCTGCTGTAGGGAGTGAAAGGCTAGGTTGACATAACTCTTCCTTCCCGCAGTTAGTATCGGAAAATCAACACAGGAAATTGTATCGAGGGAACAAACGATTCAAATTGACTCCAGTGAATAGTTTCCATTGACCAGAAAATTTTTTGATTGTGTAAAGTTGTGTTATGTTTTTAAAGGTTTTTTTTTCTTCTTTTTCTTGTATGTAGTGAAGTGACTTTGGACAGCGACAAAAGAGTACTTGATATACACGTTAAAAATAAACTGATGATGAAATGTAACGAATATCACAACGTATTTAATTTTTTAGCCGTTGTTTCAGCAGCTTTAACCTAACCTAACCTAACCTAACCTAACCTAACCTAACCTAACCTAACCTAACCTAACCTAACCTAACCTAACCTAACCCAACCTAACCTAACCTAACCTAACCTAACCTAACCTAACCTAACCTAACCTAACCTAACCTAACCTAACACCTATTAAACACATTGTCCTTAAGATATTCTCCCTTCATATTCAAAGCCAATCATATGAACAAAAAAAACTTCAAGGTCACACCACTACAAATACTACTACGAGTCCTTTCTTATACATGAGCCAGATTCAATGATATCACTCAATACACCACCACCACCACCACCACCACCACCACCACCACCACCACCACCACCACCACCACCACCACCACCACCACCACCACCACCACCACCACCACAGCAAGGACAGACGAGGACCAGTTGCATTTTTTTTTTGTTGCCAGGAAGCGTGTGATAAGACCCACCTGCACCTGCTACCCATTATGCTGTCAGGTGGCCAGGAGGGACGGGGTGGTCAGGTCTTGTTGTGTTGTGTGTTGTGTGTTGTATGTTGCTCGGGTGGTGGTGTGCGTAAAGGGAAGGACACACACACACCCCTGAACCAATATGTATGTATGTGTGTGTATGTGTATGTGTATGTTCTCATTTATCAAGTCAAAAGCTCTTCAAATATCTAAGAAAAGCAGTAAATTAAGAAAGAACAGAAAGATTAAGTTACTCGTATGGGAAATCAACGTGATGTGAGACTGAACCTAACACAGCGCATCGTGATTGTTACTCTCTCCTCTACATCTATATATTTTTTCCTCTTCCTGTCGTCACCACCACCGCCGCTGTCCGTCTGCCTGCCTGCCTGGGAACTATAGTGTGTGTGTGTGTGTGTAGGGGGGGAAGGGGGAAGGGGGAAAGGGGGGTTAGGTATTTATTATTACTATTTACGTAACATTTCTTCAGTCCACTACTGTCACACACTTCTGGCCGGCAACAAGACAGTGGGTAAAGAGCGTAGTGCCAGCCGCCTTTCGTGATGCATCTGATAAGTCACGAGCCACATCAACTCTTGCAGCCATTCGTATTAATTAACATTCTCTCTCTCTCTCTCTCTCTCTCTCTCTCTCTCTCTCTCTCTCTCTCTCTCTCTCTCTCTCTCTCTCTCTCTCTCTCGTCTCCGATCACCTGTGTCTGGCTTACGCTAAAGGGAGGAGGAAGGACTAACAGGAGGCGTCGTGGAACAGTGGAGGAAGTCGCAGGTAGAGCATGGCCAAGAGGGAGGAAGGATAATCGACCCTATACACACTCACTCCTCTCCCTTTCTTTCTCCTATCGCCCTTCCTCCCTTTCTCTTCCTTCTTTCCTTCCTCTTCCTCATTCTGATATCCCTCTCTACTCGTATCTTTCTCCTACCCTCTTGTTCCTATCTTTCTTTCCCTCTCTTTCTCCTTCCTCCCTTCCTTTCTTATTTCCTCTTTCTGATATCCTTCTCTACTCGTATCTTTCTCCCCTTCTAATCCTACCTTTCCCTATCTTTCTCCTCTCCTTCCCTTTACCTCCCTTTCTTCTCCCTTCTTTTCTCTTCCTTATTTAGTACTTTTCCCACCTTCCTTACCTACCTTTCTCCTCTCCCTTCCCTCTCCTTCTCCTTCCTCCCACACCTTCCCCTTGACTCTCTCCTCTTCTCCATGTCCGTGAGGGTGTGAGAGGAAGGCAGGTCGGGGTGGGATAGAAAGGTTACCTAGTCGAGGGTTTTGTGTGTTGACGAAGATGACTTGCAAGGAGGTAATGATGTGCCCAGAACCGTGTGATGGGATTCGCCACACCCTTCCCTACAGCACCTGCCCCCTTCCCTTCCCTTCCCTTACCTTCCCTCCCTTCCCTTTCCTTCCCTTCCCTTCCCTTCCCTTCCCTTCCCCTTTCCCTTCCCTGCCTCGCCCTGCTCCAGTCTGACTCCCGTCTTGCCCGACTCCGCCTGTCTGTTATATGGATTGGTTACTACACACACACACACACACACACACACACACACACACACACACACACACACACACACACACACACACACACACACACACATACACATACTGTTTCCTTCATTACTTCATCTACACAGTTACATTTTCACTTTCTATTTTTGTTTTCATTTTTTTTTTCTTCATTCTGGTCTATCGTTTGTAAGTACACCAGACCAGACCAGACCAGACCAGATCAGACCAGACCAGACCAGACCAGACCAGACCAGACCAGACCAGACCATTGTGTTAAGGTGTTGTTATTGACTCTTTTCCTAACACTAATATTCTCTCAAGTATTGTATCATGATTGTTATTCGATGTTGTGATTATTATCGGGTAACAATTTCCTTTCATAACTTTGGTGGTAATTATTATAAGTCCGTTTTCCTTTATTAACATAGTGGTAATTATATGTTTGCGAGCATTTTGTCTTTTATTGATGGTGATAAATATTCATAATCCTGGTGAATATAGATAATTTTCATACTCACTTTATATTCATCTATTTATATATTATTTTCTATTCATTGATTACCATATTCATAAACTAAGTAAATATATACATCCACTTTTCTCTTTTCTTAATTAGAAAATACAACCACTTACTATTATTATCATTATCATTATTATCATTATTTTTACCATCATTATTATTATCATGATTTCTTTTCTCCCCCGGTAACGTAAATCACCTTAATTAACTTAACACAATTACAAAACCAAAAGGGGCAAACAAAAGTATATATATATAATGCATACACTATATATATTATCAGTTCCGCGTTGACCTGGCTGGGGGGAGGAGACACGTTTATGAAGCTGTGATATTATTATTATTACTATTCCTATTCTCAAACGTGAAATTTTTGCGATTGTGTTGAAATCAAGTACTTTCACTGAGCAACCAAGGCAAGCAAGGGTGAGGTGGGGGGGGGAGGGGGGGTAGTATAGAGGGCACACACACACACACACACACACACACACACACACACACACACACACACACACACACACACACACACACACAGACAGCATAATTACCATAAAAGCAAGCACGAGGTTAGAGAAAGACGGAGAGGGGAAGAGAAACATAAAGAAGAAGAAGAAGAAGAAGAAGAGAACAGGAATACGAGGCAGACTTACACTCCTCGCAATCAACACAAAGATCAAAGATGAGAGAAAATGAAAGAGAGAGAGAAAATGAGAGAGATTGAGAGAGATTGAGGCGCAGATGAACGTGACCTTGAGAATGGAAAGGAAACACCACTGAAAGCCAAGAGGAAGAGGTATTAGTAAGGATGTATTGGGAAGGAAAGGAGAGAGGAATGAAGAGAGGGAAGGAAAGAAAGGAGTGATGAATAGAGAGAGAGGGAAGAAGGGAAGAGGGAAGGTAGATGCATGGCGGTGTTGCATTGGGAAAGGAAAGAATAAGGAAGAGAGAGAATGAGAGAAGAAGGGAGGCAAGGTGGATGGAAATTAATATAAAAAGAATAAGAAAAGAAAGAGACATGATCCTTATCTTTATAAATTATGATGAATTTTGAGTTAATGGAAAATGTGTGAAGTCGTAATGTTTATTTATTTATTTTTTATTTTTTATATATATAGAAGTTACTGATGTTTATTTTGAGTATTTGATTAATGTCCTTGTTCCTTACTGTTAATGTTTAGTGAACGAAACAACACAAGAGGATGAAGAAAAATTTGTAGAGAATAGTTACAAGAATATTATTATCTATATATCTTTTTCTGTTTTGAATAGACAAGTTTAATTCCCTTGAGGTTAACGGAACAGACGATGCGTGAAGAAAAAAAACAACAACAGAATTTAAAGATTAAGAAAAATTTAAGGTTACAAAAAATAAATAAATTAATAAATAAAAAAAAAAAAATAA
>JAPQNM010000013.1:2114520-2122020 GCA_029783475.1 Metacarcinus magister | reverse complement strand
CCTTAATTCTGCCTTCTAAAGCAGCGGAAAAAAAATCTTTAGTTATGACGAAGAAATGGATAAAATTCGTCTTTTTTTTTTTCTTCTCTGATCAAAATCTACTAAAACCTCTTCATAACTTACCATTCAAACCCTTAAAATTACCTTATATACCACTCCCTTAGTCCTTACCATCTCACCCCACCCAATGCAAGGCTACAGTACTCATCCCCGCCACCCCCCTTCCACACCCCTTCCATCCCATCCTTCCACCTCCCTTCACCCTCCCTTCCACCTCCCTTCCACCTTGCAGTAGCGGCCTCCACCTGCTCCTCCTACTTATGAATGGTGCTGTCTCACCCACTGACCTTCACCACCGGAAGTAAAGAGCTGCTTTTTGTCCTGACTAGTTTTGTGCCACCCCCTCTACCCCCTTCCTCCCCCTCCCTCCCTTACCCATTGAATCCCTGCAGCCTCTCTCCCTCCCTTCCCCTCTTATCCCCCCCATCAAACTCTTCTCCCTTTCACCCCCTGCTATTATGAATTTACTCTCCCCTCCCTCTTACTCTTATGAATGCTACCTCTTCCTCCTCCTCCTCCTCCTCCTCTATCTCTTCTTCTGTACTCCTCTTCTTCCTCCTCCTTCTTTCTACACTTCACCACCTGTTTTTTTTTAAAGCAATGAGTGGAAAGGAGGAGGAGGAGGAGGAGGAGGAGGAGGAGGAGGAGGAAGAGGAGGATTATAATGAGTACGTCTCCCACTTCCCTTCTTTTCTTCTTCCTCTTTCTCCTTCATTACATTATCCAACCATCCGTCTCATCCCTTCTCTTATTTATTTATTTATTATTTTGTTAAATAATCATAATTTATTTCCATTTTTTATACAATCACAATTTCTTGATCTTGTTGCGTTCCTTCCGTGTTTTCAATTAATTATAGTAATATATTTCTCGTTTTTTTTTTTTTTTTTTTATCAATCTTACCCTGCCTTCCTGTCTTCTTTCCCTGCCTCACCCTGCCTTCCCTGCCTACTCTTGCCTCCTCCCCCTACCTCACCTCCTCCCTGCCTCCTTCCCTTACCTTCCTTCCTCTCTGTCTCCCCTTTCTTCCCTTCCTCCCCATGCCTCCCCTCCTACCTCTTTCTTCCCTACCTTCCCCCTGCCTCCCCTACCTCCCCCTGCCTCCCCTGCCGACCCTCTCACATGCACCTGTTCCCTGCTACAAAGGAAGTGTGAGGGCGTGGTGTTAAAAGAGCATCAGACCCTACATCCACACACACACACACACACACACACACACACACACACACACACACACACACACACACACACACACACACACACACACACACACACACACACACACACATACACACACCACTGCATACCTCCATATTACGTACTTATGACTGTGAACTCACTTTTTTTGTATTTCTTTCTTTCTCTCGCTCTATGGCTTGTGTGTGTGTGTGTGTGTGTGTGTGTGTGTGTGTGTGTGTGTGTGAGGCGGAATGTTTGAATGTTTGTCTATTGGTTTCCTGCAAGGTGACTTAACTTTACACAAACTCAACCACTCGTGAAGCTACTCGTCCTTCAGGTGTTTGGTTGGTTGGTTTTGGACCCCCACGTCACCACTTCCGTTCTGATATGCACTTACTAACAACAACAACAACAACAACAACAACAACACTAATAATAACAATAACAACAACAGGAATAGGAACAAGAAAAGGAACAGCAATAATAACAATAGTAGCAACATCTTCATCGTCATCGTAATAGTCATCATCATCATCATTGTTATCATTGTCATCATCATCATCATCATCATCATTGTCATTGTTATCATCGTCATCGTCATCTTCATCATCACTCACATAAAAAAAAAATCACGATATAATGAAGAAAATAAAAAAAGTCTGCCTGAGAAAAAATCCATTTAGCTACCTTCCTTCCTTCCTTCCTTCCTTCCTTCTTCCTTCCTTCCTTCCTTCCTTCCTTCCTTCCTTCCTCTTACCATTCCTGCCTTGGAAATGAGTGAAGTTCAGGCAGGCAGCTCACTAAAACTTCCTTGATTCTCATTATAATTACTCAGTCTTGTATTGTTAAAAAAAAAGAAATAAATAAACTTAGAACTTCAGGTAGCCATCAGTGACGTTAACTTGATAATTGCACTTGGTCTATTAAGTTTTATTTTGCTGTTGTGTTATTTTATTCATTCAGAACGAGGCGGAAGAGGGAAGGAAAGGAGTGAGAGGAAGTGGCGGGGTGAGAAGAGGAAGAGGAAGAGGAAGAAGGGAGGAGGAGGAAGGGAAGAGGAAGGATTGTATTAGAATTTCTCAGAACTATGTAGACTAATATAATAATAGCCTTCGTAGAGAGAGAGAGAGAGAGAGAGAGAGAGAGAGAGAGAGAGAGAGAGAGAGAGAGAGAGAGAGAGAGAGAGAGAGAGAGAGAGAGAGAGAGAGAGAGAGAGAGAGACTTCGTTCATATATACTCGCTAAAACAACAGTAATAAGTACAGTCTCAATACCTGTTCTGTACTCGTAGCGTCACCATAATTATTACCTCCATACAATCACCATATTAAGTGTTGCTCTTTTTTTTTTTTTTGATCTTGTTCCTTGACTTGAAATAAAGGAAAATAAATAAAATCACTTCCTGGTGCTATACATTTGCTTGGTGACTCCCCTCTCCACCCTTCTACACTCCTACACACACCCCTACACCCCCCACACCCACACACCTCCAGACACCCACACACACCTCCCACACACACCTCCCACACACCCCTACACACCCCTACACCCCAACACACCTCCAGACTACCCACACACACCTCCACCCCAAACCCCATTCTCTCAACACACTCATCACCCCAACAATTAGTAAAGATCGTGAAATAGATACATAGTTAATAGATAAACACACAATCGGTATCATTAAACAAACAAACAACTAACAATAATGATAATAATAGATAAAGTTTAAGTACCAACATCCGCTTAGGTGATATTTTTTTTTTATTTATTTATCTTTATTATTTATCAGATCTTTATCACAACTATGGTGGTGTGTGTTTGGTGATGACTATATGTGTTAGATAAAGATGATGGATGTATGATTCATTTGTTTTTTTATATCTCTCTCTCTCTCTCTCTCTCTCTCTCTCTCTCTCTCTCTCTCTCTCTCTCTCTCTCTCTCTCTCTCTCTCTCTCTCTCTCTCTCTCTCTCTTATCTTGACTATGTGACTTGTATCTACGTAGTCATGCTTTGTCGGAACCATTGTTTAAGATATCTCTCATTATTATTATTATTTATCTTTTTTTTATATACAGGAATTCGTCGTCTAATACAGCGAAGTGTTTAATTAAGTGAGATGATAATTATAGTTGAAATCTATCAACATCACGTCATTTATATCACATTAATTAACTATACCTAAAAATAATAGTTCTTTTCCTCTCCTAATCAACCTTTATTTCCTGTAACTTACCTTCCTGTAACCTACCTTCCTATACCCGTTTCTCCTGTGTATAACCTGTGTGTGTGTGTGTGTGTGTGTGTGTGTGTGTGTGTGTGTGTGTGTGTGTGTGTGTGTGTGGGAGTGTCTTGGAAGAGTATCGTGATTCTCCTCTAAAGTATAATTGCAGGTTTGGTTCAGAGTGTAATTTATAGACACCTCCAAAAACGTTGCAGGTCATTTGTTCCCGGGGTCACGCGCGTGCAACAAGTTAATGTTATGCCCTGCCTTGTAAGTCCAGATTTTGATGGTTTAATTGCCTATGACTTGTTGTTTGGTTATATGTGTTGTGTGTAGTGTGTTTGTGTGTTTGTGTATCTTATAAGAATTTTTTCTCTCCTTCCTCCTCCTCCTCCTCCTCCTCCTCCTCCTCCTCCTCCTCCTCGGTAATGCTTTCCGTCCATTCGTCTATTTCCCTTTCCCAAATTGCTGTTTCCTGCCCCGCCTCGCCCACGCCCCGTCCCGTCCCGCCCCATCACGCCCTCGTCTGTGTACTGATCAGCCTCACCCTAATTTATCCTCCTCCTCCTCTACATACCTCATTAGAAGGAAAGAAAGTCTAGCTACTTAATTAACCCTCATTATGTATATTTTGTAAAACTCGACTCAGTAATAGTAATAAAGAAATACTAATTAAGAAATGGAAATTAGGACAATAGTAATTAAGAGAAGAGAATAATGGGGGTTGGGGAAGGGGTGTGTTGAGGTGTGTTGGGGGTCAGGTGAAGGAGAATGAAGGAAGGAAGAAAGAAAGGGTGTTGTTGTTGTTGTTGTTGTTGTTTGTTGTTGTTGTTGTTGTTTGTTGTTGTTTGATGTGTGTGGGTGTAAACATTTTTATATATAAGTGGATGGCTTGGTCTGATTCATGTTTTGGCACTAAGTTAACGGAGACTGTCCTTTGTTGGGACTATAAGAAACAGGTGTGTGTGTGTGTGTGTGTGTGTGTGTGTGTGTGTGTGTGTGTGTGTGTGTGTGTGTGTGTGTGTTCCTCTGTTTCGTGGCACTTTTTTTTTACATTCTAGACTTTTTTGCGACTTGACTACCCTGGAGGAGACGCTGAAGGGGATGAAGGGAGGGAGGGAGGGAGGGTGAGGAAGGGAGGGAGGGATGGAGGGAGGGAAGGAGGAAGGGTGAGGAAGGGAGGGTCAACCAGTGACTATCAGAAGCCTGAGGTATATTTCACAAACATACATTTCCTTTTAAACTGAATCACTTTGATCGTCCACATAAAACAGAATCTTTCCCTCTTGGTCCTGATAACAGTGTTGGCGTGAGTTGCATTGGCCATCTTATCAACCCTACCACCCCCCAAACAACCCCCAAAGCACCCCAACACCCCCAACCCCAACCCCCAACCTCATTACACCCTCCCAGCCACACAGACAGCCAGCCTACACCTGTCTCCTCTCCTTCATTGTTTTCCTTCTAGACAGGATGTGGCCCGAGGCGTCTCATGGCTATTTGTGTTGTGAATCTGGTTATTGAAATTTACGAAACAGCAATTGTAACCTTGAGGCGTGTGTTGCGTGTCACCTACAGCTTGGGTTGGGGGTGGGGATGGGGAGGTGTGAAACAGGTGTTGGGATTCTTCTGATAGCAAGGGAGTGGTCTAAATTGGTGCTGCCCTCTAGCATCTGTTTTACTGCTCTCCGGTTTGTTAAAAAATTGTAACGGCTGTGTTCTGGAGTCTGGATTTGGTGTTGGTTTGTTTCCAGGTGTTAACAGGTGTGGGGAAGGCTAGATGTGGTTTGTAGTCTCTTCGTCTGGATTTTAGTCTGAGTTTTTTTTTTTATCATGGTCGTTTTTTTCGTTTTAGATTTCTTAACCTTTGCTGTAGAAATGCTTGTTGTACTATCTTTTGGACTATAAGCTGTTTCCTTCCACGTGTCTCGTTCTTCTAGGTATCACTAAGAGAGGTTAATAGTATAGCATTTTCTTTAATTTTCTCCCTTATTGAAGTGTTTAAGATTTGTAGGATGTCAAATAATGATGGAAATGATAATAATAATGATAATAATAATAATAATAATAATAATAATAATAATAATAATAATAATGGCTTCAAACAACTTCCTTTCTCCTCACACGTGGAGTTGTACCCAAGACAGAAAAAAAAATCTCATAGTGCTTGTTGAAAATGAAGAAAAAAAAATCATGGGTAGTGAGTGGTTCCCAGCCTCCTGTCATCATCCCTTTCACATGTACTTAAAGACACGCAAGGATGACAGAGACGTGTGTTCCAGCCGTGCCCTCGTGTCAGCCTCGTATTAGTAGTAGTAGAAGCAGTGTTTTTTTTTCTTTTTCTTTCATGCGGGCACCTCCTTCCACCAGATACAAGATGGCGTCCAAGAAAGAAACAAAAACAAAAGAATTAACAAAAAAATGAGAACCACCAAGGAAGAATTGATGAGAAAATAAATAACAATACAAATAATAAGTTAAAATTTCCTACATTATATTTCAGGAAACATTATAAGTGATATGAAAGTGCGAGGCTGCAACACCATCACCTCACCGCTTGGTACTGACGAAGAACGAAGAATCGCGCACTTTTTTGCCGTTTCCTTGGCTAGCGGCGTGTCATGATCTTATAAGGCAATCACGGGCCGCGGCGAGGGTCCTCCACCCAACCAACGCCCGCGCTGTGCCACCCGCGTCCTCCTTCGGCCGAGTGAGCCTTGACAACCTGTGCCCTGACGTTCCCTACCTGATACCTGATACTTGTCTGATAACGCTGATCACACCGTCACCTCTGCCGCGGGTTACTATGACACGCACGCACGCTATATACACACCCCTCAGAGCCTAGCGTGACCGTACCATACATCGTTACATTCATAGTTTTGTCTGTGAAGTGATGTCAATGTAACGTGTTTTAATTAGTTTGTAATGGGTACTTCCGGTGGGTCGGGTCGGGGCGGGTGTAGGTGCATGCGTGGCAGGTGGGTGAGTGGGCGGGTGTAGCGGTGTCCGGGGGCGTCAGAGTGGGTTATGGTGGTGGATAATTGTAGGCAGCGGGGTTATAAGACCAGGTGCGTCCCACAGTCGCTGCGTCGCCATGTACAGGTACAGCTACAGGTCCAGGTTCCACAGCCTCTTCCGTTTGTCTGGTCGTCGTCTCCTGCAGCGTCGCGTTCTTAGCTCAGGTATTCACTTCACCTTTTGTGCCTCAGTGCCTCCCCTCGAAGTGCCTTTCTAATGTTTTAAAATGCCTTTCACCTGTTCTTTTTTCCCTATTTTTTTTTGTTGACTAAGTAGCTAAGCCTAACGACCTGTCTATTTATACCTACGATGTGTTTTTGTTTTGTTTTGTTTGTGTGACTCCTCCAAGGCACTTATTGAAGGCACTGCCGCCGCCGCTGGTGCCTCATTACTTCATAACTTGCCGATGCTTCTCGCTGCTGCCTCGGTGCCAAAGTTTGAAAAGTGCTTATGATGCCCGAGAGAGGATTAATAACTTTCATATATTTGCATAAGTGAAGTGTTTTGAGAGAAGAAAGAAAAATGATTACATTCTCGCCATAAACTGTTTTTTAGATATTGATGGAAAGAACAATTATGTTTGGAAATCAACGAAAAAGTGGATATTCTTCTCTATCTCTTAAAATATGTGTATGAATGTGGTTCGTGGAGGCTTGTGTGGTGGAATGGAGATGCAGTGTGGTTGGAGGCTGTGTGTGGATGGTGTATACAGTGAGAGTGCATTGTGAGAGGACAAATGCAGTCTTTGTGTGTGTGTATTGGTAGTGGTGATGGTGGTGGTGGTGTGGTGGTGGTGGAAGTGTGATGAAATGTGAAGTGAATGTCTCGAAAGTGATACAAATTCATGGTGATGGAGGTAATGATGAAGCCTTTACGTGAGACAAGTATGGTGACAAATGATGATGGTGATGGTGATGATGGTGAGTGACGATGACGGTAAATGATGAAAATATATTAACCACCAAAATGTGTGGCGATATTTTACACACATTCATTAATTAACGAATTGTGTTATG
>JAPQNM010000013.1:2099520-2109520 GCA_029783475.1 Metacarcinus magister | reverse complement strand
TTGACGTGAAATTTAGGCTGAAAAATGAGGTAGGTTAGAAGGGAATGTTAGATTAATGTGTAAGTGTATGTGTAATGTACGTAGAATTTATTTGCATTGAGGTGATGAAGACCTTTTCGTGGCCTCTTGATTCGTCTGTAGTGATGCGTGACTTGCGTGATTGTAGGCTGAAAGGAGGGAAGGGAGGAAGATAGAAGATGAAAATAAGAAAAATAGACCCAGTTATGATAAAAAAAAAAACAACCCGTGAATCTTGAAATATTGAAAACAAAATAAATGGATAAATGATGTTAAAATTTCATCTGTAAATTTTAAATAGTGTGAATATTCTCTATCTATGTTTATTTCCCTATAGTTTCCCTTCGTGAGCTTTTTAAAATACACGTTCAGGACATAATGTAAATATATTTTTGGGTGATATTAGATTTTCCTCTCTAGCTTCTTTCTCAGTGGTGATTTTTTTTTCTATTCTATTTCTATTTATTTATGTATTTACTTATTTATTTTGTTATCGTATGCTCTGCTAATTGTACGGAAACTGGAGGACTCTTGTGATAATTATGATCGTTGAAGTTGAGGTTAGGAAGATAGGAAAAAAATCAACAGGGTGAAGAAAATCAGCCAGAATTTAAAGAAAGTAAGAAAATAGAGATAGTCAGAAAACCATGAAAATAACAAAATTGGCCAACCCTCTTAAACTCATTCTCTAAATACATTTTGGGAAAGGCAATATAAGCAGGATTTGTCTTGATTATTTATGAGAGAGAGAGAGAGAGAGAGAGAGAGAGAGAGAGAGAGAGAGAGAGAGAGAGAGAGAGAGAGAGAGAGAGAGAGAGAGAGAGAGAGAGAGAGAGAGAGAGAGAAGAAAATAATCTAAGGAGGTATTCAGGTCCAAAAAGAAAAAATAAACTGAGGTATAAAAAAAACTTGAAAACTGTAATATTGAAAAGAGAAAAAAATGCTGAGCCTTAGAACTGCAAGACCCTGGAGAGAAAGAGCCACAAATGAAGAGGAGGAGGAGGAGGAGGAGGAGGAGGAGGAGGAGGAGGAGGAGGAGGAGGAGGAGGAGGAGGACACCACCACCTTATCGATTCTCCTCTCTTAGCACCATGAGGCAAACGAAGGAAGGACGTGTCTTTGTCTCGTTCAAATAGAGTTCAGTTCCGTTTTCCTTCAATTTTCTTTCTTTTTCTCTTCTTTACAATGATTTTTTTTTCTCTCTGGATCTTTCTTTTATTCTATCTTTCTTTTTATGTTATGTCTTGCACTCCTTCTCTCTGTTTCCTTTGTATTTCTCTTGACTTTTCCTTGATTTCTATCTTGTGTCCTTCCTTTAAGAATTTATTCCTTTCTTCATCCTGCCTCTTCGTGTCTTCTTCCTCTTCCTCTTCTTTAAGACATCAGTGTCTTGTGTTCCTTATTTCTTTGTTATTTCCTACAGTATTTTCAAAGACTTTATCATCTGTTCGTGACTCAGCGCTTACTATTGTATTTTGTTAACTATTGTATATAATTTCCAGACGATTTAAATTCCATAGAGACGTGTAACCTATAAATTTAACCTCAATATTAATAAAACTAAGCCTCAGTCCTATATTTCAGACGTGTAACTCATATATTTAACATTAGTATCAATAAAATTAAGTCTCTGTCTTATATTTCATCTCCTATCTCTTATCGGTAATCGTCTGTTATAGAATTTATACTTTATTACTTGAATACTCTTGAACACTCCATTACCCAAGTGTTTGTTGTCCTTGAAACTCCCTGTCATTACTTGAAGCGATTCCAGTCTTTGTTGTTTTTTTCTTTTATTTATTCTTTTTCGTTTTCTTTTTGTTCTTGTTCTTGTTTTTCTTCGTCTTGTTCTTGTTCTTGCTCTTGTTCTTGTTTGTCTTTCAAGAATCCGTAAACAAGTTATCTATTAGTTATCGTAGCAAATTCAATGAAGTTTTTTTTTATCTTCAGAATATATTCATGAAATCTTCTTCCTTTCTTTTCCTTTGTGTTCCTCTTCTCTTTACCCAGAGTATTCTTGAACAGTTATTGCAATGACTTGATTAAAATACAGTTAAGTTATTATGTTCTTGCCAAAAAGGGTGAAATTATTTAAGAGTGTGTGTGTGTGCGTGTCTGCGTGCAATATATATACTCACACTCCCCTGCAATTAGTGCCTGGTAGGAGGAGGAGGGTTGGGTATTGTGTGGCTGACTGGTTGGCTGAGTGGTGTTGTCATAGTGAGGACACCTGATCGACATCCAGTATTGATCAGTGGCTTTGACCTTCCAAAACCTTTCCTGTCTCTACCCTGACACATGCTCGTCATCCTCCTTGTCTGATTGGGGGAATATTGATGTTTGTCTTTCGTCCCCTCACTTCCCCCTCACTCTACCCTCAACCCGTGAACTAGTGCAACACAACCTCACTCAAAACACGATAAAACACCATAAATATACCGTCTTTATCTTGTCAATGTAACTTGGATAATGTAAAGTTCATGTCTGTGTTGTTTAATTTGTAAGGATGTGACAGAAAATATTTATGTCCTTGTTTGTGCTTGAAGGTGTCGCTAAGGAGGAGGAGGAGGAGGAGGAGGAGGAGGAGGAGGAGGAGGAGGAGGAGGAGGAGGAGAGGAGGAAGGAGGAGGAGGAGGAGGAGGAGGAGGAGGAGGAGGAAGAAGAGGAAAGGCATGAGTCTCAGATTTATATGATATCGCCTATTTCTGCCTCATTTCCTAACACTGTGAAGCCATAATTGCTGATTTCCGGCCTGAAGTACAAGGCCAACCACACCCCACGTACCCCTTCGCCCCTCCACGTGCCTCTCCACACACCTTTCCACCCCTCCACCTGCCCCTCCACCCTCCCACCACCCCACGTGCCCTTCCACTACCCCACGTGCCCGCCAGCCCTCAAACACACCTCGAACGCTACCACATTCCAGTGATCACATGATGTTCTTCTCATATCCACATCCTCACACTCCACCTCCTCCTCCTCCTCCTCCTCCTCCTCCTCCTCCTCCTCCTCCTCCTCCTCCTCCTCCTCCTCCTCCTCCTCCTCCTCCTCCTCTTCCACCTTCTCCTCCTCCACTTCCTTCTACACCCATGCACATCTACCTCACCCTACTTCATCTATCATCTTTCTATCATTAACACCTGAGCACCCACGCTAATTATTCCCTTAGGTCCTGTACTATCTAACCTTACCTTACCTGCCCTGCCCTGCCCTGTCTCGCCCTCTGGCTGTATCACTTCCCCTGCCCCCCTGCAAGACATTCAACCCCCCCCCTGCCCCCTGCAAGACTTCCCCCCCTTCTCTTCACATGGTAACACAAACAAGGAAGCAATATGTACACAACCTGATCTTGCTTATTTCATTTTCTTTATTATGGATGTTATTCTGTCTCCATTTAATATTTTTTTTTTATATATACATTGTGTCACGGTGTATGTATAGATGTATTATGCTCAGTCTGTATGATAAATGTGTCTTGTGTTACATCATTATTATTATATTTTTTTTTCGTGGAAGACATACGAGTAAGAATATTAAATGTTTCTGCCTTGAAATGATTTGAATATTACACATTTATAGAGATCTAGAGAGAGAGAGAGAAAAAAGAAAGAAAAAACAGAAAGGTAACAATACTACATCTCAAACAATAAGGTCAAGTTAGCAAGAGGTCAGGTCAAACAAGGCAACAGATGGTGGCACTAAAGGCCATGCATGCTAGAAGGCATAATTTCATTTTTTTTCTTTCCTGCACCAAATAGTAGACAAGACGGAAGCGTGTCATTGGTATCAGGTATATAAAAAAATAATCGTCTTTGAAGCCTGAGTGATGGGGTGTGTGTGTGTGTGTGTGTGTGTGTGTGTGTGTGTGTGTGTGTGTGTGTGTGTGTGTGTGTGTGTGTGTGTGTGGCGCCTTTGGGTGGGTGGGGGGGGAAGCGGAAGGCATACAAAAAGTGGCCCTGGTTTCGGGAATAAAAGTGTGTAATTGGGCTTAGAACTTGTCTTGTCTCCCCTGAAGATGTATAGCCCAGAGCTGCACGCGTGAGAGAGGGAGACAGAAAGAAAAAAAGAGAGAAAAAGAGAAAGAACAAAATATAGAGAAAGAAGAAGAAGAATAGGTTTAATAACAAACAATAACTCTGATTGGGACAGAAGCTGAACACACTTAGACCAAAACATATGATTAACGTTTTTTTCCTTTTTGTTTTGTCTTATCCAGTTCAATAATAATAAAAAAGATAACAATAGTAATCTACCAAGCCATCAAGGATAATTATATACGTAAGTCCTGACTGCATTCACTTTGATGATTAATAGGATTTGTTGTAACCAGATGGCGTTGAAACAAGTTACACTACATCCTTATTTAGTCTCATCACTGCTTCTTACAATACTTAACTTGAATTTCTGTTCCTCGCTATTGATAACTGTACTACTTCGTTTAATAATATAATATAACATTAGTATTTCCATTATAACCGATAGAACTACAAAAGGTATATATTCCGTTGTCTCCCCCTGAGAATAACGATGTTTTATATAGTACGTTTTCTTAACCTTGTTCTCAGAAAACGGTGTCTTTTTTGAGCCGGGAAAACCACTGTAATCTGACGTCCAGGATTTTGGCGGGAAGACCACGAAAAAATACAATACTTTTACCGAAATATTCAAACTGATGCTTAAAAAATCACAAATAATACTTTCTCTACTTAGTGTACGAGGCTAGAAAATGCTTAGCTAGAGGTGGCCACAGGAGGGGTTGAGGAGAGATGAGGAGGAAGAGCGTTTGTGGGTATAGGATGGAAAATCAGAAGCTGGAGGTGTAGGTAAGTGGATAGTAGATGGCGTGCATGTAGCCCTGGAATGTCTAGGGAGCGAGAGATTGTATTAGGTGAAGGCAAATCGAGTGAGAAAGTGTGAGAGAACATTTTTTTTTCTTTCTTTCTCTCGTTCCAGGAATTTTGCAAGAAGTCGTGTTTCTTTTCTATTCTTTACTCTCTTCTTTCCTCTTATCTTTTATCTATTATCAACTGGGTTTTGTTCCTCCTAATATTATCAATGGCTTGTTAAGGGTAATTGTGCCTTTGATGAATTAATTGATGGATTCTTAGTTTTGTGTACATATAAGACTTAGTAATTAGGTTAGTTTTGAGTGTTAATTATACCGTTTGGTTGTATTTGTATTAATATTTCATTGGTTTTGTGATTTACCTCTCTCTCTCTCTCTCTCTCTCTCTCTCTCTCTCTCTCTCTCTCTCTCTCTCTCTCTCTCTCTCTCTCTCTCTCTCTCTCTCTCTCTCTCTCGTTCCTTCCCCTCTGTCCTATTATGTTTCACTTGAAGCTAATGGAACAACCACAGTCCTCTCCTTCCCCTTCTTATTGTACTTAACATTGTTTCTTTTCTTTTCTCTCCCTCTCTCCCCTCTTCTTCTCCACAGGACTTTAATGCTCTTTATGTAGTATTGTGTTCGTCCTTTCTCTCTCTCTCTCTCTCGCCCTTCCTCCTTCCCTCTTTCCCTACCTCTCTTTCTTTCTTTCTTTCTTCCTTATATACACTAAAGAAGGAAAGATAGAATAATTTAAAGAAGTGAATTTAGAAGTTTAGTTTTCCTCAGAATTAGATAAGAAAAAGAAGAAATGATGAGGTTTTAAGAAGCCATGAAAACACACACACACACACACACACACACACACACACACACACACACACACACACACACACACACACACACACCCTGTCAGTGTTTTATTTGACAGATAACGTTTATATAAGAGAAGCACCACCAAGGTTTAGCCACACAAAGGCGACCAGAGTGTGCAGGGTGGAGATGACGTGTGCTGGACAAGATGATCAAATACAATAGCACTCCCCTAACGACCCTAACGAGCCAATTACCCTCCAACGTTGATAAGGAAAGACAGTTCACTACGACCTCCTGCTGGGTTGACTGACTGACTGATGACTGTGATTTCTTTCTTTGTGACTTATAAGTTTCTCGTATTTTATATTTATTTATTTATTTTGTTATTGTTTAGGGATTTTTTTTCTTTAATTTAGTGATGGTGAGTTTATTTATTAATTCCTCGAGCAATTATTTATCTGTTTATTTATTTATTTTATTTTTGGTCATATTTCGTAGTCTAATTTATACTAACACACATTCACAGTACTGTTGTATATCTCTTCCTCCTCCTCCTCCTCCTCCTCCTCCTCCTCCTCCTCCTCCTCCTCCTCCTCCTCCTCCTCCTCCTCACTCTAGAGTAGATAGTGTACTCACAAACAGCCTCGTAAGGGCCAGCAGGCCTGTTGTTGTTTGTTCTTCCTATGTGTTCCTATGTGTTCCTCCTTCTCCTCCTCCTCCTCCTCCAGGCAGGCAGGTAGGCAGGCAGGCAGTCACGTTTTCTTTGAGGTCAGCTGGACGTAGTGTTAAGGAACGGGACACTTACTTATTCCTTACGTTCTAGTTAAATAATGAATGGGAGTATTTTCTCTTAACTCTTGTGTTGGTAAGACTTGTTTTCCTATTAATATTGTTTCCCTGTCTCTCTTTTTTCTTTATCTCTCTCTCTCTTTCTCTCTTTTTTTTTCTCTCTCTCTCTCGCCTGATCCTGTTTATTAAGTGCACCTGTTCCATTATTCTCCCTTTTATTTATTCCTCATTATATTATACCTCGCTACACTCTACTCATTATATTATGCTTACCTAACCCCCTCCTTACCCCTCACTACCACTACCACTTACTTCCCCTCCTTCCCCTCCTTCCCCTCCTTCCCCTCCTTCTCCTCCCCAACGTTATCACCCCAACAGTGTCAACATCAATATTTAGGTCCATGTCGTGTTCTCCATTGCCTCCCCTCCCCCCTTCCCCCCTCCCTCCCCTCCTCTCCCCTCCCTTCCCCCTCCCGGCCCAGGTAAGCAAGGCCAGATGAACCCAGACACCTGTACCCCCCTAACCCCAAGAGAGTGGCAGTGGGCGGGTGTGTGTGTGTGGGTGTGGGTGTGTATGTGTGTGTGTCTGTGTGTGGGCGGCGCAATATGTACTGTACACACGCACAAGCACACTCTCACTTGCAAACAGACAGACACACACACACACACACACACACACACACACACCCACACACACACACACACACACAGCTGGTCGCTCTGATATTAAATATGTATCTTTACCACACACGTGAAGGTCAGGGTGCACACACACACACACACACACACACACACACACACACACACACACACACACACACACACACACACACCTGTCAGGCATGCGGACATTTTGCACACCCGAGAACACTCATTTTTTTTACCAGAAATTTCTCACACCTTTTCCACGAAGAGAAAGTAACCAATAGCCCTCTAGCGGTGGTTTGAGGCAACTACCCAACCCAACCCAACCCAACCCAACACAACCCAACCCAACCCAACCCAACACAACACAACCCAACCCAACCCAACCCAACCCAACCCAACCCAACCCAACCCAACCCAACCCAACACAACCCAACCCAACCCAACCCAACCCAACCCAACCCAACCCAACCCAACCCAAGCCAGACGATAAGATAAATTACCATGAAGAAGTGAAGAAGCAAATGATGGGATGGTCTGTGTTAGCGAATGTTTTTGTTAATAGAACATGTGAAGGCGTTCGCGCTTCCTTGTTTGACTGTATAATATAACCTCGCACTGAAGGCTACCTGGGAAAGACGTAGGTATATAGTGAAGGTTGAGGTTTAGTGATGCTAGATGGTGCTGTGTAAATGTGCGGAAAAAAAGTTAATATTTCGCCTGGAAGTAAATATAAGGGAAAAAATTGTGATAATATACATCCTGAAAGCGATGGAGGAAAAAAGAATAATGTATAGTGACGTTAGATGGCGCAGTGAAAATGTATGTTCAGGAAAAAACTAACAATTGGGCTGCAAGGAAAAAGGAAACATACCAAAAAAAATAAATAATGGACTGCAATGGAGGAGGAAAAAAAAATATATAAGATTGATGGATGACCGTCAATCACTAAACCAGAAAAAGATGATGGACATAAAAACGAGTAAAAAAAAAGAAAAGAAAAAATACATACAAAAAACTTAATGACGTTCTGAGAAACTTACCAAATGTGGACGACTAAGATAATAATAATAATAAAAAAAGGAAATAGAGTCTGATGAATTTTGACACTTGATAAAAACAGAAAGATCACAGTCATGTATGTATGTATGTATGTATGTATGTATGTCTTGAAGGTGGAAGAGGAGGACCAACCAACCAACCAACCACTTAAGACGATGGCCCTCCCACCTCGTTCTTGTTCTTTTATTACCTATTACTACCACCACCACCACCACCACCACCACCACCACCACCACCACCACCACCACCACCACCACCACCACCACCACCACCACCACCACTACCCTGCAGGCCACTACTATACACACGCCTAAACGACACCCACCACCACACCCCCAAAAAAATAGTGGCCACACATTACCGTTGATGTAAACAGAGACCATTTCGGGCGTGTCGAGGACCTCCCTGTGTGTGTGTGTGTGTGTGTGTGTGTGTGTGTGTGTGTGTGTGTGTATGTTTTCTAGCCATGGTGAAAATTATACGTTAGGGTTTTGATAGATTTAAGGTCACCTACCATGGACTTTTTATTTATTTTTTTTTAATTTTGATGTGTGTTTGTGTTGAATAAGGAAGGAATTGTTAGCCACCTGTGTGTGTGTGTGTGTGTGTGTGTGTGTGTGTGTGTGTGTGTGTGTGTGTGTGTGTGTGTGTGTGTGTGTGTGTATGTCTGTATGTCTGCACCAATTCACACAACCTGCAACATAACATTAAATAGAACAAAAATATATGAACTAAGATAAATGATAATGCAAAAGTTAACATAAACATAACTCACAGCAATCTCAACCTCACAACCTCACAGCTGCACCTCATGATCCTGCGTGAGGGAGGAGAGAGGGAGAGGGAGAGGGAGAGAGAAAGATGGAGTGAGAGAGAAATGAAAACTTGTCTGAAAGCTTGATGTAACAATGTAAGTTCAAATATATATATATATTGGATAAGAATTAACCTTTGTAACCTCATGGCAAGTCACAAGAATAATGAGGTTGTGAGTCTCAATGATGATGATGATGATGATGATGATGATGATGATGATGATGATGATGATGATGATGATGACTACAGTGTCTCAAGTCTAATTGCTGTAGTAGACTCAATCTCCATATATAATTAACTCAGATTTTTAGTTGAATTACTCCAGATTTTTTTTTGGGGGGGGATTTCTTGTTAGCAGTGGTGAAAGAGTGGGTGTGTGTGTGTGTGTGTGTGTGTGTGTGTGTGTGTGTGTGTGTGTGTGTGTGTGTGTGTGTGTGTGTGTGGGAGGACAGTAGAAAGGTGGAGTGAGACAGCACAAGAAACTGCACCACACACGATAAGCTTCTTCCCTTCATGTTCCTCTTACCTCTCTCTCTCTCTCTCTCTCTCTCTCTCTCTCTCTCTCTCTCTCTCTCTCTCTCTCTCTCTCTCTCTCTCTCTCTCTCTCTCTCTCTCTCTCTCTCTCTCTCCTATTGACTTATTTTCCTATATCGAAGTACTGTTTTTTTTTTTCCCTCCCTTGTATTAATTTCCTGCTTCTTGTAATGTTTTCAAATCTTCCTTCATTTCCTTTTGTAATTATATATATATGTGTTTTGTTTTGAAATGACCTTGTCTAATTATTTTGTTTTTACATCTATTATTATATTCTTTCCTTTTTTTTTTCCTCCTTTCACTTCCTTGACTACTGTTTATATGCTTATTCCATTTTGTGCTTTATTTCCTCCTTTCACTCCCTATATAAATGTTGATATCATTCTTTCATCATATTCCCTTCTCTTCCTTACCTCATGTTTCTCTCTTTTCATTCTTTTCTCTTTTCTATTTTCTTTTTCTTCTCTCTCTCTTCTCTATATTCCTGTTCCTCTTTT
>JAPQNM010000013.1:2094520-2097020 GCA_029783475.1 Metacarcinus magister | reverse complement strand
GTCTCTTTCGCCTCACTCGTACCCAAACTGTTTTAATTGAGATCTCGTATTTACCAAGTATCAGTTACTCCTAATTAAACTTTGTACACTAAACTATAGATATTTACCTTTATTTTTTTCACTCTTTTTTATCGTTGGCTAATATTTTACTGATACTAGAATGTAGGTAAAGGCTAACATAACATAACAACTTAGCATAATATAACCTAACATAACATAACATAACCAAACCTAACCTAACATAACATAACGTAACTAAACATAACATAACATAGCTTAACCTAACCTAACCTAACATCAGATTAGTATAACAACAACCAGTCAGCCAGTCAGTTAGTCAGTCAGTCAGTCAGTCAGTTACTCAGTCAGTTAGTCAGTCAGTCAGTCAGTCAGTCAGTCAGTCAGTCAGTCAGTCAGTCAGTCAGTCAGTCAGTCAGTCAGTCATACAGTCACAACATACACCCAACACATTAGTAAAGACGACCAACATTTGTGAGACTGTAACGACCTCAACTCCTGATTACGACAGTGCTTCAATGTGAGGTAATGAGGCGCCTCGCAGTGCAATGAGAGAAAATGATAATGTTCTAGTGTTCTAATGTTATACTCGTGTTCTGTTGCTCTAATGGCTTACTCGTGTTCTGTTCTAGTGTTCTAATGTTATACTCGTGTTCTGCTTCGTAATGTTAATGATGGTAAAAGTACGAGGTTGTTATGGGATTATTAGCTTGTTAGAAAGAGAAAGATATAGATGAAAATACTTTGTGATGAATAGTTTCTAAAAAAGATAATTTATGGTTGTAGTTTTTTTTTAGATTTTAGGGAAGAGAAAAAAAAACCACAGATACATGCAGGAAACTAATAACTGAACAGATACAGAAGAAAACAAAATGAATAACTAACTGAAGAGAAGAATAAATAATAATTAAGAACTGAATAAAGACAAAAGAGAGGAAAAAAAACTAAATTACTGAATAGAGAAAAGAAAAAAAAACTGAACAGAGACACAAGACATAAATAAATAAATAAATAAAACTGAACAGAAAAAAAAAGCTAATACTTGAACACACTCACATTACTACACACTGGCACTCGTTGGCCCTGAGTAGACAGTAGAGGTGGGCAGCTGGCACTGACGTGGAGGCGGCGTTGACGATGCAGTCCCGTTGCTTCGCCTTGAGGGGCCTGACGTGTGCTGGGCTGAGTCTCGGGGCTGTGCAGGGGCGGGGGCAGGGGCAGGGGCAAGGGCAGGGGCAGGGGCAGGGGCAAGGGGGGGGGGTCCTAAGCATCAGTAACCTTTGATATTTGTGATCCGACTTGAGGCAAAGCGAAAGGTGGATTTTCTTATGCATGTAAATGATCAATATATTATACTGTTTGATGTGTAAAGAAATCATGTTCTCTCTCATCTCTCTCTCTCTCTCTCTCTCTCTCTCTCTCTCTCTCTCTCTCTCTCTCTCTCTCTCTCTCTCTCTCTCTCTCTCTCTCTCTGTCACTTTCTCTCACACTCTCTCTTTCTCTTTCTCACACACATGTACACTACAGGTTGGGCATATGTACACACACACTGGGACCAATTACGTACATAGTCATATCAGATGGTTGTTACGAGTGGTGCTCAGGTGTCGACCAGCACGAGGAGGAGGAGGAGGTGGAGGAGGAGGAGGTGAAGAAGGAGGAGGAGGAGGAGGAAAGAAGGACAGACTATTAGGAAAGAAGGGAAAGTGTGACGAAGGAATGTAGGTTTATTCCTCCTCCTCCTCCTCCTCCTCCTCCTCCTCCTCCTCCTCCTCCTCCTCCGTCTCCTCCTTCCACATACATAACAATATAATTAGTACAATTCACATCACTTATAACCAAACACACTACTGTATTTATCTCCACTGAAGTATGTATATATATATAGGAAACAAACTATTTATAACTTAACTTTCCTTCACACTGGAAATAATGAAGATAAGATAAAGAATAATAGAATAGAAAAATGTCAAGCACTTTCATCCTGTTTTTCTTCTTCTTCTTCTTCTCATATTCTTTTTCTTTTTCTTTTTCTTTCTCTTTCCAGCAGTTCATTGACATTTTAGTGTTATCGACAGGATTAACTAAACGGAAATGATGTTATGTCCGATCGGAAACGCTTTGCTTTGATCTTTTCCTTGACGCCATTCCACGATAGATAACACAAGCATACCACGATAGATAACACAAGCATACCACGATAGATAACACAAGCATACCACGATAGATAACACACATGACACTACTCCCTCTGTTCAGTAGAAATATACAAGGTTTTTGCGTGGGTGTCTGTGTGTATGTATGTATGTTGTGTGTGTTGTATGTTTAATGTGGTATCAGAGAGAGAGAGAGAGAGAGAGAGAGGGAGAGGGTGAGGGTGAGGGTGTATATTACTCTTTCCTTACACGTTTTTGTCATCTGTGCTTGAATAAATTATCTGTGGAGGGAATAAAATGTTTCTTGTTGGCTCTTGGGTGGTGGT
>JAPQNM010000013.1:2072020-2089520 GCA_029783475.1 Metacarcinus magister | reverse complement strand
GTGCCACGAGTCTTTGTCGAAGTGAAATTCAGCAATGACTCGCTTCTTGGCAAAGAAGAGAAGGCAGCATCGGCGCTGAGTGACACTCAACTGCATGCAGGTCGGTCCCAGCTGAGGGGCTGCAGCGCGAGCCTCGCAACGCACTTCATAAACCAGCAAAGGATTCACCGTTTCTTGATTCGCTTCACTTGGCATTGTTGTGTTGATTCTGTTATCATTTGCTGTAGTCGCAAACCCGAGGTGGCGAAAATATTGAAGAAGCAAATGAGAACAAACAAGAAGAGGTTAGAGTTAAGGCTGGAGGTTAAAGTTAAAACTACGATTACACTAAACGATCAGGTTGGATCCAACAGCAGAGGACGCAGCCAATAGTAGCCCGTCTAAGGTACCAAACTCACTCATTCATTTTTTTTCTCTCTCTCTCTCTCTCTCTCTCTCTCTCTCTCTCTCTCTCTCTCTCTCTCTCTCTCTCTCTCTCTCTCTCTCTCTCTCTCTCTCTCTCTCTCTCTCTCTCTCTCACTCTGTTAAAGCTAAACTGTGCTTCAGAATACGGTGGAAATTAAGAGTAAATAATAATAACGTAATACTATTCATTATTATTATTCTTCAACTCGCTCTCAGTCTTAATTTGTTCACCATATTATACTTTCTTTCACTATTTCCTTACCTAACGACACATTGCATTATTTTCCTGCCTTGCCACAATACCAACACACACACACACACACACACACACACACACACACACACACACACACACACACACACACACACACACACACACACACACACACACACACACACACACACACACACACACACACACACTCACCCAACTCAATGTTTTCTTTACCTAACAAATATAAATCTACCATAAGCACTGAGATGATGGATGGGTTTGTGGGTAAAACTAGTGATGATAGCTACCACTCACCACCACTCACCACCACCACCACCACCACCACCACCACCACTACTACTAACGCAAGTCTCCTCCCACACTCGCTTTAATCCAAGGTCATACATTCATTACTTAGCCAGTGTGCAACGTAAACAGAGGAACAATCTAGGCCGCGTAGGTGTATGTGTATGTGTACCTGCATTAGTAAGTGTGTAGTGTGTAGTGTGTAGTGGAGGGAGGGGGGGGGCGGTTGGAGGTGGGACGGTTGAGTACGGGGAGGGAGGGAAGGGTAAGGTAAGGTAAGGTTAGTGTGAGAGAACGTGGTAGTAGTGATGGGAGACTAAAGCAATTGTTGTCTCGTTTTGATCCTATAGTATATGTTTGCCTTTTAATTTTACTCTTTGAAAGTCTAGGTAATTATTATTTTTGTATTTGTTTATGTTTTAACGATTTGACAGTGTTTTAGTAGCATGAAAAATAAATAGATAGATAGAGGGGAAAACTAAAAAAAAAGAAGAGAAAAGAGAGGAAAGAAAGTTAACATACCTCGCCTCACTAAACAAATCACATCTTACGATAACAATTTAACCTTCAAACTATATATCTCACTCAACATTCATATCATCAATATAAGTTACGTTAGGTTAGGACAGAACTACTACTTAGGAGAGGGCAGTGATGGGAGGTATGTGGGTGGGTGAGCGTGACTTAAAGCAGGGGGAAGGGAGAGAGAACAGAGGCAGTGGCGGTGCAGGGGCGGTGCAGGGGTGAAGGGGAAGGAGTGGGTGGTATTATTAAGCGGTCATCTGCTTCGTTGACTCTTCTGCTTGCGAGTTTACATCCAATTTCTCCATTGTGCTTGACTAGAGCCTCGTTTAGAAGGAAGGGGAAGGAGAGGGAGGCAAGGGAAAGAAAGGGAAGAGAGGAGTAAGTGAAGTAAGGACGTGGTGAGTGTAGAAGAAGAGAGAAGAGAAAGGAAGAAGAGAAGGGTGCTGTTGTTAGTAGGTGTTGATGTTGTGTTATGTGTTATGTGTTATGGGAAGAAAAAAATCGTTTGTTATGGGGAAAAAAATGGTTGTATGGGTAATGAAGAGTAAAATGAGTGAAAGTGAGAGGTGGTGATGGTGAGTAATGTATTGGTATAGTGACATCACCTTCAGTTCACCGTATTATCTTTCTTTCTTTCTTTCTTTCTTTATATCTCTCAATTCCATTCTCATAACCCTTATCTAATTTTTTTCTTTTGACTGACTGACTAACTGACTGACTCTCTCTCTCTCTCTCTCTCTCTCTCTCTCTCTCTCTCTCTCTCTCTCTCTCTCTCTCTCTCTCTCTCTCTCTGTTTCCTTGCTTCATCCATTATTCATCCTTCACGTCTTCTTTCTTGTCCACTAGAGTTGCTTTTCCCTTCCCTTTGTATAGAACTTTGACCTTCGTGGGATGCATTATGTCATTGTGCTCAAGTTTGCCTTTTGTGTGTGTGTGTTATTTGCGTGTGTGTGTGTGTGTGTGTGTGTGTGTGTGTGTGTGTGTGTGTGTGTGTGTGTGTGTGTATATATTCTTTTCCATCTAGCTTATTTTTTTTTCTCTCTTCTTTGTATATCTTTTTGTTACGTATTTCCACATTGTTGCTATTTTTCTCTTTTTTTTTTAAACAGAATATATGAGAGAAAAGAAGAAGGGAAGGAAAGTACGGATGTAAGGAGGGAGGGAGGGAAGTGGGGGGGAGAGGAGAGAATTCGGGTCCTCTTTAGAATGTTGCCGCTACACTAACGAGGAGACAGGAGCAGAAGCTGTCTTGTTAGGAGGCTGGCTGTTGACTGACGGCTGGAAATTATACAGGACATTATAGTGAAGATTAGGATTCATAGTGTCACAGCGATTATATCAGTGACTATGAAGTGTGTGTGTGTGTGTGTGTGTGTGTGTGTGTGTGTGTGTGTGTGTGTGTGTGTGTGTGTGTGTGTGTGTGTGTGATATCATGGTCATGTTTCTTGGATCGTGGTAGGAATCAGTCAGTCAGTCAATCAGTCAGTCAGTCAGTCAGTCAGTCAGTCGCTTCACGTACTTCCAGTCTCGCCTAGTGACCTATATGTCTGTCTGTCTGTCTGCCTGCTGGTATGACTCATGAATGGACAGACAGACAGACAGACACACACGCAGAGAGTGAGCGAGTGTGACACAATTATGAGCAAGGACGGACACACACACACACACACACACACACACACACACACACACACACACACACACACACGTTCAAACAGTTTTCTGGGTAATGTAAATGTCAAGGGATCACTGCACTGTTCTCATTCATTTCAGTGTCCATGCTGACTCTTCTTCCTCAATAGAGTGGTGATGAAGAGCAGTGAGTGGTCAGCAGTGTATTGAGTGCTGAGGGGAGGAAGTCAAAATTGAGTTGTGTGTGTTTTCCTCTTTTTTTTCTATTGGAGAACCAGCCAAGGGCAATAAAAAAAAAAAAAGAAAAAAAAATACGATAAAAAAAAGTCCACTTATGATTGCCGGTTTAATTGCAGTGACCGTCCTTCTTATTCTTATGACTTTGACCTTCGTGGCTGACTCCGTGTATGTATGACCTTATCAAATATACATGACGTCACTATTATTATTATCATGACCTTTATAACATTAAGTGAATGAAACATGAGCAGAACGTAATAGTATCAACATCACCTGACCTGACCTGACCTTGACTGACCTTCTAGCATCCACATGACCTTATTTAACCCCCACTTGACCTTCTACACGCTTTCCTAATGACTTGTAAACACACATTCACTACTCACCCTTTAATTAATTCTGACTGAGGTAAGGGAGGGATTGGGGGGGGGGAGCAGATGTAATGGATGGTAATGGGTAGCTATTATAGATTATCCACGTAACTTAATGGGCTAGGATAGGTAGGATAAGGGGGTTGGGGGGGTTGTGGGGGGGGGGTTGAAGGGTAGAGGAGGTAGTAGGTGATGAGGGGAAGGTGATAGGTGGTGGAGATGACAAAGCTCCTAAGATTTAGTGGATAATATGAGAGGAGTACGTGAGGGAAGGTGAGGACTGGGATGGAGTGGAGATGAGAGGTTTGGAGGCTGGGAGATGAGGGAGGAGGAGGAGGAGGAGGGTGTGAAGTGGAGTGAAGGAGGAGAGGGTTATTAAGGCTGGGCAAAGGAGGAGGAGGAGGAGGAGGAGGAGGCTGAGTGCTAGATGAAGGAATGGATGAATACAGTTGACATTTGATAAGTCCACAGAAGCAGCTTAAGAATGTATAATGTAGGTTAGTTAAGAAAAGACTCTCTCTATCTATCTATCTTTCTTCCCTTCCCCGCTCTCTCTCTCCTTCCCTCTCTCTCTCCCCTCACTGTCGCCCTCTCTATAAACGGATCTTTGTTGTCTGTGGTGGCTGTGTGTGAGGAAATGTCAACTAACCATTTTTTCCCCTCTCTTTTATACCCCTTCCCCTCTCTACCCCTTCCCTTCACCCTTCCCCTCTCTACCCCTTCCCCTCTCTACCCCTTCCCCTCACCCCCTTCCCTTCTCTACCCCTTTCCCCTCACCCTTACCCTCACCCCCTTCCCCTCACACACCCTTTACTATACAAACACTTTAATGAAACCGTCTGGCTACACTTGAGGCGTTAATTTTCTTTTTTATTTGATTTTTTTTTTATATATATTTCTTTTCTTTATATTGGAATTTTTTATATTTGTTTTACTTAATTTTTAGTTTATTTATTACTATTTATTTATGTATTAGTTTTATTGGATGTATTACTTCAATAGTGTGTGTGTGTGTGTGTGTGTGTGTGTGTGTGTGTGTGTGTGTCTGTCTGGTTTACATAATCTGTTGAATTAAGACACTGATGAAACAAGTGACTGTCGCCGCGTTGTATCACCACCCTTATACTTTCTAGTTTTAAAGGGAATTTCAACATTTGTGTAAAGTTTATAAAAAGAAATACAAAATAAAAAAGTTACGTTAGTTTGGGTTAAGAGGAATTATGTGTGGCGGCGGTGTTGTTGTTGTTGTTATTGTTGTTATTGTTATTGTTGTTGGTGGTGGTGGTGGTGGTGGTGGTGGTGGTGGTGGCGGTGGTCTGTTTGGTGCCCGACAGACGCAGGTCACAGTGACTATAAAGAGGTCATAGAAGGGTCATCGGTGGTGTGTGTGTGTGTGTGTGTGTGTGTGTGTGTGTGTGTGTGTTTATGTGTGTGTGTTTTGTTTCTGTCTTTTTCCTGTTTTTCCTGTTTCTCTGTCTGTGTTTCTTTCTGTTCGTCCGTTTTTGTCTTCGTCTGTCTATTGTTTACCTGTCTGTCTATTTATCTTTCTGTCTGTCTTCATCCTTCCTTCCCACACTCAAACATCATCACCACCACCACCACCACCACCACCACCATCCAAACTAGCTCTTATCATACTTATGTGTCACCTCAGATGTATATATGTGTGAAGGAGTTTAACATTTTCTATTTATCCATCCCTGAGGAGTTATAGAGGAAGCCTGAACATAGATAACATTTGAATATAGATAGCATTGCGTTTTGACCTGAGCGGCTCTTCCTTGGCCTTCTTAAAGAGTCTGACTGGAGGGGAGTGTGTGTAGGCGGGTGTAGGAAAGGGAGTGTAGGTAGTCAGGTAGGTAGGTAGGTAGGTAGGTAGGTAGGTAGGTAGGTAGGTAGGTAGGTAGGTAGGTAGGTAGGTAGGTAGGTAGGTAAGTGGGTAGGTAGGTAGGTGGGTGTTAGGTCAGATGTGATGATGGCCCCAAAAGATGAGGTGGTGACGATTCGCATTAAGTGATGAATAATGTAATCCTTGTAAGGCGATGTTGTCACTATTGTCCTCTTGTGTCGTGTTGAGCTACTGACTGTACGAGGAGGAGGAGGAGGAGGAGGAGGAGGAGGAGGAGGAGGAAGAGGACTAGACGTGGTGGTTACTTAATCAAGGCGCCAACACGACACTTCCATTCTTCCAGCTACTATGTATTTCCTCGCACTCTTCTTCTTCTTCCTCTTGGACAGATAAGGTGAAGAGGAACAGTTAACACGCTTTTTATCTTTGCACATCTCCATAGTTTTATTATTTTTTAGTTCTATTTTTATTACTTCTTATAATACAATTTTCCGGTCAGGCTTGATCTGTCTTTCCAGTTTCCAGTTTCCAGTTTCCAGACTTCTTCCATCTAAGGAGGAAACGAATAAGATTAACCAAGTGAGGCATAGATAATAATGATACGTCAGTCTTTCAAGATGCATTTAAGGAGAGTCTGTCAAGTTGAATCAGTTAGGGAGAGTTGAGTCCATTATGTGCGTTGAAATTATTATAACACACACTACTAATTATGGGCCAATGGGCGGCACACTAATGGCTAATGGCAGCGGTGTCCTTATCATAACTATTGACTGAAAATTTCCTTCTACGTCACAACTCTTGACTGAAAACCTACTTCTACGTCACAACTCTTGACTGAAAACCTTCTACTACGTCACAACTCTTGACTGAAAACATCCTTCTGCGTCACATCAACTCAAGGTGACGGACGCTCCACCTTCGGCGTCCTCACAAGGGAACACACAATTCCTCACTCTTGAGACGTAAATCCTGTTTCATCGCCCTCATTAGTGCCTTTATGAGGTCACTGAACGTAGAATAAACAGAGGATTAAATTCTTATTATGGCGTGTTTATGGCGTTAAGATAGAGGGGGGGGGGAAGATGAGGGGAGACTGTGGTGATCGAAGACTCGTAAAACAGTGTCTTCATATTTAAATAGAAAACAAGAGAAGGTACTAACATTTTACCGACAGAATTAATGTGTTTTCTTTATTAGCTGGTAGTGTCAATATGCGTGTGTTTGTGTTTTTTGTAGTAGTAGTAGTAGTAGTAGTAGTAGTAGTAGTAGTAATAGTAGTAGTAGTAGTATCTTGAAAGAGGGAGAGAAAGAAATAAAAAAGATAGAGCAAATTGAATGCGAGTACGTCGTAAGAAAAAATATGTTAAAACTGAGAAAAAAAGTGAAAAAAAACCGATCACTTAAAGGAGGAACGAAAAGAAAAAAGAAATTGCTGCAGGAGAGAACGGGATGGAAAAAAATCAGTGAAGAGGAAGGAAAGGAAAGAGGAAAGGGAAGTAAAGAAGAAGGGAATGAAAGAGAAAGGGAAAAAGAAAGAGGAAGGGAAGGAAAGAGGAAGGCAGTGAAGAAGAGACAAAGCAATAAGCAGGTGCCTGTAATGTAGAAGGCGTTGAGGGTGAAGAAGGGAAGCCTCTGTCATCACTAGGAGATAACTTGACACCCCCCCCCTTCTCTCTCTCTCTCTCTCTCTCTCTCTCTCTCTCTCTCTCTCTCTCTCTCTCTCTCTCTCTCTCTCTCTCTCTCTCTCTCTCTCTCTCTTTGTGTAGTGCCTCCTTAGTTCGTGGCGGCGCCCGTCAGCAAGGCATCAGTAGAGTTGTAGATGTTGGCTATTTTGGGTTTGTTTTCACTCTGGAGGACCTCAAGAGGGGAGGATTCCTGATGGGTAGGTAGTAAGTTGTGTGTGTGTGTGTGTGTGTGTGTCCAGTACCACTTACCACACACCCAACCCTAGCCGGCAAAGTGACTACGCTCTTCTAATAATGGAACACTCTTTCTTATCCCTTTAATACCTATAATAAAGATCCCCATACACTTAGAACCCACAGTATTTATAGTTGTAAGAGAATTCAACCCCATAGTGTATACATTCCAACACCACAATAATAGTTTTATTTAGATTCCAACACCACGTCTCACGCTTTGTTTTGGTTAAGTGGAAGAGGCTGGTTTCTTATAAGTTAGTGTGCGTGGAGTCAGGCCGCCCACCGTCTGTGTAAATAAAGAGGCTATAAGGGCATCTGGTAGGAGTAGGAGGTTCTTGGTAGGATACAGTGCCTCCTCCTCCTCCTCGTAATGGGTATCCTGTGGCTGGAGTGTTTGTTCTGCCGTATGGGGATGGGGGTGTATGGGGGCATGAGGAGTATAAGTTTTGGAAATGGACTTAAGAGCGACCTTCTTATATATTTTTTTCCTCTTAGAATGGTGTCTGAGTGTTCCAATTAGCGAGTGATGGCTCCTCCTCCTCCTCCTCCTCCTCCTCCTCCTCCTCCTCCTCCTCCTCCTCCTCCTCCTCCTCCTCCTCCTCCTCTTCAGCACCCATTCTCCTTTCTCTCTCCACCACCACCACCAGACAGCCTAAGAGAGTGGTCAGACAAAGGAATTATTGAGGTCCACTCGTCCTAAGAGCGCTTGAGGCCAGACATAAAGAGCTTGAAACATTTTGCGTCACTCTTTTTCTTCCACTCAAGTAATATTTCCTGAACACTGGAATGAAAGTTGTCTTAAAAGTTCCAGTTGGTGCTCATTCCCTCATCTTGTTTCCAGGAAAAATGTACGTAATGGCTGTGTAATCTTATATTCCTTCTTGTTATCGGTTTTTTTCTTTCTTTTTTTTCTTTCCTGTGGTGAGTTGGTGAAAAATTTATCCAGTTCACTTAAATTGACGCTTTCCCCTCCAGCGTGTGACGTCACTAGGGCAGCGAGCGAGTGATTACGTTATGATTGCAGAGTGGAAAGGAAAAAAATAGTGATGATTAGAGGTCGTGTATCGAGTAGTGTTCCGTTTATAACTCCGCCAGACTCCGTGCGTGGCGCCACCTTCCTCCTCTGAATATGGCGGGTTGCTTTGTGCTGGGTTCCGTTATTACGTTTTCTATAACAAGCACGTGGGGAGGAAGGATTTTTTTTTCTTTTCTTCGGGGTTATAATCTCTTAATTTTTCCTCGGTCTTTCCTTACTCGTTCTGGTGTGTTTTGATTCGTGTTTGGTTTAGGTGAATGACCAGGTGTGACCCAGCCTGGTGTGTGTGTGTGTGTGTGTGTGTGTGTCCCAATCGTTCCAGGCAAGACTCAACTCAGCTGGAACTCCATTACCTCATGCTATTTTGGTATGAAGTTGCATATACATCCCTGTCATCATATTTCATGCTTAAGTTATTAATAATCTCACGTACAAAAACCTGTATATTATATTTTGCGCTTTCTCTCTCTTTTTCCAGGTGAGTTCAGTTCGCCCACGCCGAGCACCAGCACCACAGATCCTGACAGGTAGAGTAAACATTCAACAGAGAGAAAAATACATATACGTATACACAAAGGGGACACGTAAAAAAAAAAAAAGAAGAAAAAAAAAGGAAAAAGGAAGACCAATTTTTATTTATTTTATTTTATTTTAATTTTTATTTTAGGCCGTTAGTTTAGGCCGAGTAAGATGGAAGCTGAAGCTGAAGGTGAAGAAAGACAAGTTGGTTAAGATAAACAAGCAGAAAGAACCGACCGTGTGTGTGTGTGTGTGTGTGTGTGTGTGTGTGTGTGTGTGTGTGTGTGTGTGTGTGTGTGTGTGTGTGTGTGCGTGCGCATCTAGTATGAGTAACAAGAGAAGGGAAGCTGCAATCACTTTTTTTTTAGAGGAGGAGGGAGGAGGAGGAGGAGGAAGAAGAAAGAGGAGAAGAAAGAGGAACAAGAGGAGGAGGAAGAGGAAAAGCAAGACTGAATTAATCAAGTTGAGTTTGAAAGTCAATACATCAGAGCAAACAAGTTATGATCAACAACTTTGCTGACGTAACCTGACAACCTGGCTCATTTAGGAAGCAAACAGAGGTAATGCGAAGATCAACACCTAGACAAACTTAGAAGGGAGCGAGACTTAAGTAGAAACAAACTGGAGGGAGGAGGAAGATCTCAAGGCTGACTCACCTAACCCTTGAGGTGGACAGTGGAGTGAAAGGTTGAGGAGAGAGAGAGAGAGAAAAAAAAAGGAGAGAGAGGGAGTGAGGTCAGGGTGGGAGGGAAGTAACAAAACATGAGTAGCCAGGGTGGAAGGTAACAAGAGAGGAAGGATAGGACGTGGTTAGAGGAAGTAAGGAGAGGGAGGGAAAGGCAGGGAGATGCAAGGGAGGATAGCAGCAAGGGTGGAGGTAAGGAAGGAGAAAGAAAGGAATGTTACCAGGAGAGAGAGAGAGAGAGAGAGAGAGAGAGAGAGAGAGAGAGAGAGAGAGAGAGAGAGAGAGAGAGAGAGAGAGAGAGAGAGAGAGAGAGAGAGAATATGTTTAGTATGCAAGGAAGGAATACATTGAACATTCATTGCTTGTATGTTGTGTTCGTGCATTTATTTGTCCAGAGAAACCTTTACCAATTAACAGAGAGAGAGAGAGAAGAAGAAGAAGAAGAAGAAGAAGAAGAAGAAGAAGAAAAAAAAACATAGTGTACAGTCTTTAATTAATCATAGTAATACGTGTCATCAATACCAATGAGAAAACAACTAATAAATAAATACATTGATTTCAGTCGATTATGAGGAAGATTAAAGGAGAGAGAAGTATTTACAGGCATCAAATGGTGTAATTAGAGATAAAAAATAAGTCCTGTCTTACATGATAATTACCAATCAATCAATAATGAGTATACAGCTTGCTTGAATGAGCCTCGCAATCTGACTCATCCGCACAAGTCTTCATTCCTTTGGGGGCTTGTGTGTGTGTGTGTGTGTGTGTGTGTGTTCGAGCCTCCAGCATACACTCTACCCATTCTAATCACCCCTCGGCAAGAACCACGACCTCGTTACTACATGCAGGAAGACTAAAGCTGAGGTAATTACGTGGCTGGCAATAAACACCTTATACGTATAGCCAAGATCGTTTTGTGAGGGTAATAATGATGCTTGTCTATAATTGGGAGAGTGTAATTGATGTAATATAAGACTGGATACATTATTGATGATGTATTTAAGTTCGCTTCTTGTTTGGTGGTTATTTATAGAAGTTGTGGGTCGTTCTGATTACTATTGATTTTAAAGTAAAGTATATCTGGTGGTTTGATTCTGGAAATTATTCAGAGTAAAACATTCGACTTTTAAAACACAGTCATTTTTTCCTTCCTTGTTCTTTAAATCAGGAGGTAAAGAAAGGGGAGTTGAGACAGGTGTGCGTGCTAGTGTATATGTATATATGTGTGTGTGTGTGTGTGTTAAAAAAAAGAGAGGTAACAAGTAGGTGTAGGTAGTGGGCGAGTTAGAACCAGGTGTGGGCAGCAGGTAACAAGGAACACTGGGCCACTGAACACCTGACACGCCCACTACCGGAGACCTTGTGAAGTGGCCTTATCATATCTCTTCCTTCCTTCCTTCCTCTCTCTCTCTCCTTCCTCTTATCTTCACGACCCGGGGTATCATTTTCGTGGTTAACCTTACTCCTGTCTGTATAATTCCCTTGGTATTATTTAAACAAGCCACGCCCACTCTAACTAGTAGTAGCGTAGTTCTTGCGATAACGAGTCTGTTTTATAGTCACGGGGCTGGACGCAAGGACGAAGCGAGGCACTGTGTAAAGGAGGGATGGATGGGTGGAGGGTGAAGGCTGGACAAAGAACGAGATGGGGAGATGAGATACATGTGTTGAATAGGGTGGTGTTGGGCATGGAAAGAAGGGGAGATGGGATGTAGAGAGAGAGAGAGAAAGGGGGAGAGGGAGAGGGTCGTTTGCATATAGAGGTTAAGTGTAGATTAAGGTTCATACATTTTTCATCTACATATTTGTGTTTCTCTTTTGTTTGTTTTTATTTGTCTTTTAAGGTATGATTAAGGTCATTTTTGTCTTGTATATATAGTGTTGATTTGAGGGTTTTGTGTGTGTGTGTGTGTGTGTGTGTGTGTGTGTGTGTGTGTGTGTTGTGGGTGTGTATTCCGTGGCGGCCTTGTGTGATCTTGAACTTGATTGAAAGAGAGAGAGAGAGAGAGAGAGAGAGAGAGAGAGAGGAGAGAGAGAGAGAGAGAGAGAGAGAGAGAGAGAGAGAGAGAGAGAGAGAAAGTCATAATATTAGTATTGTTAAATATGATAATGATAATAACATAAATAATAATAACAATAACAACAACAACAATAATAAATAAACTAAATTAACTCAACATCTACTAATTACAAAACATACAAATGACAATAACAATACATAACAAACTTAATTTAAATGTGATGTAGTGTGTGTGCTGTTGGGGGAGGGTAGGGTAGATAGGGTAGGGTAGAGGTAGAGGTGTGATGACCACTACTAGAACGCGTCATATCTCACGTCCCTAACTAATGAGGTCTCCATCTGGCCTCTGTAACCCTATACCCGGCGTCCCCCAGGGTGGGAGTCCGCTGTTACACAATACTTCAACCATCACTCGCGGCTATTTTTGTGTATCCTTTACTTAAACATAACCTAACGTGTGTCATTCGTGCCAGTAGGTTATGCATCACATCACCTTACACATTTTGCTGTCCTTTTGTCTCTATTAAGTAAATATTATAGTAGTAGTGTAGCTAAACAGACAGCCTCGTTAGGTCCAGTAGGAGTGTTGCTGTCTGTTCCTCCTTTGCACTCCTTTGTACCTTCTAGAGAACACTCATCTAATCTAAACTAACCTAACCTAACCTAACCTAACCTAATTTAACCTAACCTAACCTAACCTAACCTAACCCAACCTAAACTAATTTAATCTAATCTAACCAAACCAAACCTAATGTAATTTAACCTAACCTAACCTAACCAAAATAAAGCATACATTATTATTATTATTATTATTATTATTATTATTATCATCATCATCATCATCATCATCACATTTATGCTAATACATTTTCTTCTTAATATATTCTTGTAGATGGCGTAAGAAGGTGTCTTTCCTCACACTCTAAGCGTCTTTATATATTCGACTTGATGTTTAAAGGTCGACTTAGATCTACGAGGAGAAAGTATAGTGGCTGGGTCTTACTAGTATACATATATAGCACGTGTGTGTGTGTGTGTGTGTGTGTGTGTGTGTGTGTGTGTGTGTGTGTGTGTGTGTGTGGTCAGAGGCAGGCATCACCGCGAGGGATAAAGTTACAGCAGTCCTAGGAAACATAACCAAACATACAGGTGACGTCACGGCGGTCAGGTTACGATGTGTTGACTGACGTAAAGGAAACGCTGGATAAACTGACGTGTCGGGGTGGTGGTGGTGGTGGTGGTGGTGTTGTTATGATTGTGCAGGTGTGGGAGGAGGTGACGGGATGTGTGTGTGTGTGTGTGTGTGTGTGTGTGTGTGTGTGTGTGTGTGTGTGTGTGTGTGTGTGTGTGTGTGTGATGTCCCCCCGGCCCCCCCAAAAAAAAATTGATCCACAAGAATTAATACTGTACTAGACCAATTTTTAGCACTAATTGGTAGATACGAATACTAATTACCAACATGAACTTAATTAATGGATCGCTAAAACATCATTATCTGCCTGCACACAACACAACCACTTAATGTCGTTTTAAATTGGCGTGAAGTGTGAATTAATAGCAATCACAATAATTATTCTAGTGTACAATTTCACGCTATTGTCAAGAGGATGAAACATGAATTAATTAGTTTTAGTAATACGAACACAATTCTCATTAGTATTACCATAAAAGTAGTAGTAGATCCACTCTTTTTGTTATTGTTTTTGTAGTAGTAGTAGTAGTAGTAGTAGTAGTAGTAGTAGTAGTAGTAGTAGTAGGAGTAACAGCAGCACAAGCAGCAGCATCAGCAAGCGAGATGTGTATTCAGGTGTTCAGTATCGCAGGGGAGACGAGGACCGCAGAGGGGAAAGGAGGGGAGACGTGGAAGAAGGAGAAGAAGAAAAAAAGAGACGAGGAGGGGAAAGGAGAGCTGGGACGAGAGAGAGAGAGAGAGAGAGAGAGAGAGAGAGAGAGAGAGAGAGAGAGAGAGAGAGAGAGAGAGAGAGAGAGAGAGAGAGAGAGGAGAGAGTAGGAGTAGTAGTGGTGTTAAGTAGTAGTAGTAGTTATACTTATATATTTATTATGCACATATTACAATTATTTTCTATATTATATGTATTCATTTATAAGATATGACTTTATATTAGTTATAGTGGTGGTGATGATAATGGTGATGGTGATGGTGATGATGGTGGTGGTGAGAGAGTGAGAGAGTAACAGTGAAGGTTGAAAACAAGCGAGGCAGGTGTTGATGGTGGTGTTGATGGTGGTAAAGGTGGTGGAGGTGGAGGTGGAGGTAGCAGGGAACAGGAAGAGTAGTGAAGGTGTTAGTGGTGATAGTAGTGAACGTGGGTTGGGGTCATGGTGGTGGTGGAGCACACGTGGGCAGGTGTGGGCGCGGCCAGGCTTAGGGGACTATACCTGTCTTCTCCACATATGGGCATGACTCTTACCGTCACCCGCAACACCTGTCTCCTCGCATACCTCACCTACCTGTAATTAGCGCCAATCAACGTGTACAGAGTGTGAGGGGCAATGGGCACCAGGGAATAGAGGCAGCGTGCAGGCAGGGGCAAGGGCACGAGCACCTACCGTGGCAATGAGCTTAAAAGGCCAGGTAGGTCTTCGCCGCCCACCTGCACACACACACACACACACACACACACACACTCCTGCTGTGGCTGTGGGTGAGTGAACTGGGTGTTGGGGGAAGTGTGCTGCGGGAAATTTGTGTTCTAAGGAGAGAAAAAACAGATATATATGTAACGAGATGAATAGATGAATTTGTAGTGTGAGAGAGAGAGAGAGAGAGAGAGAGAGAGAGAGAGAGAGAGAGAGAGAGAGAGAGAGAGAGAGAGAGAGAGAGAGAGAGAGAGAGAGATTTGTATATTATTGCGAGATGATGTATACCCGTCACATAAATTAGAAAGTTTGTTACTCTCGAATTTTAATGTATATCCTTATCCGTTTAAACATGAGAGAGAGAGAGAGAGAGAGAGAGAGAGAGAGAGAGAGAGAGAGAGAGAGAGAGAGAGAGAGAGAGAGAGAGAGGACACACATCTCTATTTTCCCTGTTTCCCTTCTATCTTATCCTTGTCTATCTTTCCTCTTCTTATTTTCCATCTTCCCTTCTCCCTTCTATCTCTCTCCCTTCTCTCATATCTTTTTCTATCTTTTCCCTCCACTTATTTTTCCTCCTTCTCTCCTATCCTTGTCTATCTTTCCTCGCCACTTATTTTCCCTCCTCCCTTCCCTCCTCCTATCTCCTTCCCTTCCCTCGCCTTCATAAATTCGCTAAGAGGATACAGACGAGATTACAAACATGTCTTCTGTACTCTGGTTCTATTCTTTTCATGTATTATATAGATGTTAAAGCGGCACACACACACACACACACACACACACACACACACACACACACCTTTACTCTTTTTTTTTTATAGTGGAAACGTTAAACATTCAGGGTGGGCTGGAATGAGGCCGGACGGGCGGGCGGGCGGGTGGGCGGGCAGGCGGGAGGGCTGGAGGGCATGAGGGTGAGAGAGGGAGGTATAGTGGCATGCCCGGAGCAGGTTACATCCGTCCCTCCCTCCTATCCTCACCCTATCCACTCCAGTTCTTCACCCTAGGCTAGTTCCTATTCTCATACCAGCTTCTCCTATTCCTACACTATAGTTCGTTTGCTTCAGTGTAATGTTAGAGGGTGGGTATAAAGGGTGGTATTTAATATGTAAACTCCACGGGTGAGTTTACATTGTGGTAGGGAAGGAAGTGTACGCCGTAAGTGGCTGGCTAGGCGAGTTGGCGGGGGAAGTAGATGTGTTTAGGGAAGGCAAATACACTCCCTTGTACAGTCTTCCCTGTCTCTACATGTATATATAGAGAGAGGAAGTGTAATGTATGAGTAGGTACTGGTAGGACTTTCTTTCCTTCCTTCCTGTGTTTTTGGTGATGTATGTTAATCGCATCTCTCAACAGTATAGAGAAGGAGAGGGAGAGGGAAGTGTCATGTATTAGTAGTGGTAAGGAACTGGTATAGGAAGACTTGCTTGCCTGTATTGTTAGTGATACATGTCCAGTTGTTACTCCCAAACACTGTCTTGTTATTGGTGTTGTTGATGGTGTTGTTGTTGTTGTCATCTTTAACTCTTGTGTGTCTTAAATCTTGTCTTGTATTGCTGAACTACTTTACTAACACCTTGAGATGAAGAACACAACAGATGGTAGGTGTTAGGTGCACAGGAGCTGCCTTGTGTAGGTTAACTGGCCTCTTGCAGCCTCCTTATTTTCCTTATGTTCTTATGAGACGTGCAGGACTTTGAAGCTCACGTAAGCGGAAATTCTTCGTTGGTTCACTAAATTTCTCCTGTGAATTCTTGAAGCTGAAGAGGAGTCTTGTCTGAGGGGTAGGGATGGAATTTAACATCTTTCTTCCCTGCAGCGGTAGAAAGTATGTGTGTGTGTATATGTGTGTGTGTGTGTGTGTGTGTGTGTGTGTGTGTGTGTGTGTGTGTGTGTGTGTTAGAGAAGCGTGATAATTGAGGCAGAGAACCACCTGTTAGCGTTGTAGTGTGAGAGACGAGGGACAGGTGTGAGATTAGGCCAGTGGGAAAGGTGTGTATATGTGTGTGTGTGTGTGTGTGTGTGTAGTAGTAGTAGTAGTAATAGTAGGCTGAAAACACATTAGACTGCTCAGAGCCCTTACTGTAACCTCTGTGTGATATACATATACACATGATACATTTATTTCCAAGGTTATGTAAAGAAGGAAAGGAATAACGGATGAAACATGTTATTTAGTGAAAAGAGTAAAATATTTGAGTGTCATGAGGTTGTAAGACCGTTCGTTGTCTATTGTTTCCTAGTTTTTGTTGTAAGTCCCATCTGTCTATTTCAACAAGCTTAGACTAAATGAGGAGTACAAGCTAATGGATGTGTGACTGGGGGGCGTGGGGGGAGATATCTCTGCTTTCTATTGTGTCTATTGTGTCAGCATCTGTCTGTCTGTTTGTCTGTCTGCTCACCAGGTAAAACAGGCAACATGTGGGACCATCAAACCGATTCTTGCTATTATTGTTATTTATTATGTGTGTGTGTGTGTGTGTGTGTGTGTGTGTGTGTGTGTGTGTGTGTGTGTGTGTGTGTGTGTGTGTGTGTGTCGCCTATTGAAACTGGTGCAGACAGGATGTTATATAGCCACCACGTCAGCGCCACCTCCTGCTGACACTAACAAGGCTATTTAGTGAACGGAACGTGACTCAACTGAGCAAAGGTCTGGGTGAGGTTAGTTTAAATTAGGTTAAGTTAGGTTAGATTAAATTACATTATATTAGTTTAGGTTAGGTTAGGTATTTGGAGAGAAGACGGGGCGGGGCGTTACTGGGTTGGGTTCCTAGTGGGTGAGAGAGCGAGAGAGAGGTGAGGGTCAGTTATAAGGGTGGATGGAGGTGAATGGGTGAAGGAGGGTGAGGGAGGGTGAGGAATAGCAGCAAAGTCATTGTTAGTATGCATAGAAAGTTGTCATTCTTCTGAGAACTAAATTGTGTGGCGGAATGTCACTGTTTGTCATGTGTGTATATATGGTGGAGGAGGAAGGGGGGGAAGGGGAGGAAGGGGAAGTGGAGTGGGTGGTGCGGAAGAGATATGATGATGATGATGATGATGATGGGCTTGGCGTGGGAGTATAAAACGATGGGTGCGTGGGTGTGTGTGTGTATGTTTGGGCGTGGGAGTGAAGGGCGGTGAGGTGCCAAGGAAAGGGATGACTGTCAATGTTAAAGGTTGGATGAGTGGATGA
>JAPQNM010000013.1:2052020-2067020 GCA_029783475.1 Metacarcinus magister | reverse complement strand
CACCACCACCACCACCACCACCACCACCACCACCACCACCACCACCACCACCACCACCCTCACTACCCTTGGAAACACCAGAAGAACAAACTTTCACACACGCGGGAACATAAACTACTTGAGGAAAATAAATAAACAGAAACTGATAGGCTCATAAAACCCTTTCGGCTTCGGTTATGTGCACTTGGAGGGCCTGATGGCGGTGTTTGGGAGGGCTACTACACCTTCAGGGGGCGTGAGGGGGGCGGGAGGGGCGGATGGGGGCGGCGGTGGCTTAGAGTAAGGCTAATGTGTCTGTATATGTGTGTGTTTGTGTGTTTATATCTACCCAATGGTGTGGTGGGGCTAGGTGACGCCACACACACACACACGAAAAAAAAAAACAAGAGAGAGAAAGAAAGGAATAAAGATAGAGAGAGAGGGTAAAATATTATGTGTATTAGTCGGAAGGAGCTTTCTTCTCCCTCTGAGGAATGTGTGGGTGGCGGTGGCAGCTAAAATAAATTCCTTCCCTTTTGGCGGTAGAGATGCGAGAGAAAGGCAAGGCAAGGCAAGGCAAGATAGAACAGGGCACCGCTTAGTGTCTTCAACCCTTCCTTCATCCTCTGCCGGTGAAGCCTATCCATATTAAAGCTTGTTGATGCTGGCGTGTGTGTGTGTGTGTGTGTGTGTGTGGATGGAGGGAGTGAAAGAAGGACTGGTGTGCTAGTGTGTGGCTGACAGATAGTTATAATCACGAAATACATTAAATAAGAACATAAATAATGGTAGTTATTTAGAGAATCATCATTGCAGAGGATAACACAGTGGTGGGTTGTGGGTGGGTGGGTTGTGGTGGATGGGTGGTGTGTGGTGGGTGGTGGGTGTGGCAGAGGACTGAGTGGTGTGGCGGAACTCTTTATGTTATGGGAGAGCCGGAGAAAAGCTTGCGAGGCCGGTTACTAGTGTTAGGCTTATTGGGTTGAGGAGGGAGGAGGAGGAGAGAGAGAGAGGAGACCTTTGAGGCAGGGTTGAGGCTCACTGAACTTATAACCAACCAACTCACTGCCTTCCTTCCTTCCCTCCTACTATCCCTTCCTCCTTACCTCCTTCCCTCCCGCCCTCCCTCCCCGCGCGCCTACTCAAGTGGCAGCTAATCTAGAAAGCTAATAATCCTCTCCTCACACTCGTTTGTCTGCGTGATCATGGACTCAATCTGAACACACGCTACACACACACTTTGATGAGGTTGAAGATTGATTGCATTATAAAGTGTTTGTGTTTTCGCGTCACACTTTCCTCCTCATTGGGTTAACACTATTTTAGGCTTCGTGTGGGAATAAAAAAACAACAACAAAAAAAAAACCAAGATTTATAATGGTGATGAATGTTTCTATTAGTGAGGGTGATGGAGGAGCCTCTCTGCCGCGCCCCAACACAAGGGAGGAGGAGGGTGGGGTTGCTGCTGCTACCTGTGTGAGGGATAGGTTGGTAGGTAGGAAGGACTCTGCGGCAGCCCCTGAAGAAAGTCGTGGTGAGGGAGTGTGTGTGTGTGTGTGTGTGTGTGTGTGTGTATGTGCGTGGACCGGCTGTCACGGCTTATTAAGGAACTGGGCCGTGGTGTGCGCTGCGTGGTGTGTGCGTGCGTGTGTGCGTGGCTGAAGTACAGTACATATTCGTATAATTTTTTTGTAGTAGGTTAGGTTAGATTAGATTGGGTTGAGTTCAGTTAAGTTAAGTTGAGTCCAATTAGGTTAGGTTAGACACTACATATTCTTATTATACTAAACATTCCAACGTTTATACATGTTATCTGTCATCCCCATACTTAAGTCTATGCAAACTTTCTATAGTACTCACCACACCTACGACATTGACTGTTATGCCTAGTGGTCGTGGTGGTGGTGGTGGTGGTGGTGGTGGTGGTGATGGTGGTGGTGGTGGTGGTGGTGGTGGTGGTGCTGGTGGTGGATTCATCCCTTTCTGTAAACCCGTTCCTGCCTATCTCTGTCTTGAATCATAAACTTGAACACATTTCCACTAGTCCTAATCTGCTCATTAAAATAAGAACCTCGTTTGTATCGCTTGTGTTACATGCATTTATTTATTGAAAACACATCACTGAAGTCACTGTTCGATCTTCACCTTTTGTGGTCATTAAATGCAGATGAAGGTGTTTGGTGTGCTACATAGAGGATGAATATGTGTGTCTTATTAGGAAATATCGAAAATATCTTGCATACCCGTTAACCTAAATCATTATTATTATTACTATTATTACTATTATCATCATTGTTATTGTAATGTACACCCGTTGCATAGCGTTACGAGCCTTGGGAGGGGACGGGGAGGAGGAACAATAGTGAGTCAGTACGGAAAGAAGGAAGGCAGGCAGTGCATATAGACTACACCCACCCACCCACCCACCACCTGGAGGCCGCGGCGTTCCCTCAGGCGTGTTGCTGCTGCTGCTGCTGATGATGATGATGATGATGCTCCCGCTGGTACGGCTCAACAACACCTGACGTCATGCCTTGAGCAGCCTCGTTCTGGCCCTGGTTTTCGCCCTTGAGTGCCTGCTGAGTCTACTGAAGGTGTAATCTAAGAGGAATTCCTGTTAAATTGACGTGTATATATATAAGTCTGTTAAGAGAAGTATAAACAGGAAGATAAATCAACAGTCCTTCCTTGGGTCTAGTAACACAACAAACACTGCAATCACTCACTCACTCACTCACTCACTCACTCACGCAGAAATACAGTAAGTGCATCAAAACAGAGTCAAACATTCCTCCTCACCAAGCAGCCACGTGCCTCTCGCCTCTATAGCAGCATCACCTTAACGAGAACCACCACCACCACCACCACCACCACCACCACCACCACCACCACCACCACCACCACCACCACCACCACCACCACCACCACCACCACCACTTAATTGACTTCACCTTATCCTATCCATGCACCTTCTTGGGCAGAAATATCCAGGGCAAGCATAAAGAACACAGGCCTCCCCTTTCCCTTCCTCTTCCCCTTCCCCTTCCCCTTCCCCTTCCCCTTCCTCTTCCCCTTCCCCTTCCCCTTCCCCTTCCTCTTTCCCTTCGCCTTCCCCTTCCCCTCCCCTCCACCTCGTAAGGCAAAGGAATGAGCTGCCACGCCCCCGCAGCCTGTGATGAGGAAGAGGAGGAGGAGGAGGAGGGAGAGGAGGAAAAAGAAGAGGAGGAGGAGGAGGAGGAAGAAGAAGCGTTCATAAGAGTGAGAATCATTAATCTTTCCTCCCGCAAGTCAAACCTCTTTCTTGTGCATACCAATACTTGACCTGACCTCTGACCTGACCCTTGACCTGACCACTGACCTGACCTATAATCTGCATTGACATCAGCCACCTCAGCTGTTTGGCAAGACTTCTGTGCTTGACGGGTACTGATCCTGTCTCGCGATGGATGAGTGAAGGTGGATGAGTGATGACCTCAGAGGAAAAGTGATGCTGGAGGAGGAGGAGGAGGAGGAGGGGGAGGAGGAAGAGGAGGAAGAGGAGGAGGAGGAGGAGGAGGAGGAGGAGGAGGAGGAACACATAGGAACACATAGGAAGAACAAACAACAAAGGCCTGCTGGCCCTTACGAGGCTGTTTGTGAGACTACACTATCTACTCTAGAGTGAAGGATACAGGATAGTAAGGGTGAAGGCTTCTCTCCCCAGCCATGGCTGGCAGGGAAAGGAAGGCCAACCAAGACCATACTGTCACTACCACTACTGCTACCACTACTTCCTGGCAAGCGATGTCAGGCCACTAGCGACGTCTTTTGAATCGACATTTCGTAAGTTAGGTACATCAGGATGAACTTACTCAAAGTTTGCTACGTTAACGGATAGTATTTTAGTTGTGGATTGGCTTCTAAATATTTGTCAAGTCTATTTTTGAACGTAGTAATTGTTTTACTGTCGACGATATTGGCGGGCAGGGAGTTCCAAACGTTAACGATCCGATTGAAAAAGAAGTGCTTGGCTTCGTTTGATGTGAATCTTTTACCAGTAATCTTAAAAGAATGACGTCGTCTTGTTATATTTGATCGATCAAAAGTAATGTAATCTTCTACATTGATATTATCGAATCCTTTGATTATCTTGAACATTTCAATTAAATCCCCTCGCATCCTTCGTTTTTCTAGGCTGAATAAGTTTAGTTCTTTAAGTCTTTCTTCATAAGGTTTATTTTTCAGCCTTGGAATCATTTTTGTTATTCTTCGCTGGACTCTTTCCAGTTTGTCAATGTCCTTTCTGTAATATGGGGACCAAAACTGTACGCAATACTCAAGATGGGGTCGTACTAGTGAATTATGCAGTTTTAATATGACTTTTTCTGATTTATTTTCGAAAGTACGCCCAATAAAGCCGACCAATCTGTTAGCAGTTTTAACTACCTCTGAACAATGTTGACTGGGTTTTAAATCGTTTGATATTGTGATTCCCAGATCTTTTTCTTTGTTTACTGTAGAAAGTGATTTACCATTCATTGAGTACTGAACGTGATCATTATTACTTCCGATGTGTAGTACCTTGCATTTTTCAACGTTAAATTTCATTTGCCATTTATTGGCCCAAGACGTTAGTCGATCTAGGTCTGATTGTAAGACTTCTCTGTCAATTGTCGTAGTTACTTTGCTGAGAATTTTCGTATCGTCAGCGAATTTCGATATTTTGCAAGTGATCCCATCATCTATGTCATTAACATATATCAAAAATAAGACAGGACCAAGCACTGAGCCTTGTGGTACGCCACTTTTAACGTTTAACCATTGAGAGGAGACACCGTTTAAGACTACTCTCTGCTTACTTTCAGAGAGCCAGTCCAGAAGCCAATTGTAAATGCTACCAGAGATACCATGAGACATTAGTTTATTAAGCAATCGTTGATGAGGTACTTTATCAAAAGCCTTTTGAAAATCCAGATATATGACATCTACTGCTCTGCTTTCATCGTACGCGTCAAAAACATTGTGGAAGAAGTCTAATAAGTTAGTTAAGCATGAACGTTTATTACGAAAACCATGTTGTGAGGGTTTTATTATATCGTTGTCTTCAAGGAATTTCACCACATTGTCACGAATGATTGTCTCCATTAATTTACATACAACTGATGTCAGACTGATTGGAGGAGGAGGAGGAGGAGGAGGAGGAGGAGGAGGAGGAGGAGGAGGAACACATAGGAACACATAGGAAGAACAAACAGCAACAGGCCTGCTGGCCCTTACGAGGCTGTTTGTGAGTACACTATCTAGTCTAGAGTGAAGGATACAGGATAGTAAGGGTGAAGGCTTCTCTCCCCAGCCATGGCTGGCAGGGAAAGGAAGGCCAACCAAGACCAGACTGTCACTACTGTCACTACCACTACTGCTACCACTACTTCCTGGCAAGCGATGTCAGGCCACTAGCGACGTCTTTTGAATCGACATTTCGTAAGTTAGGTACATCAGGATGAACTTACTCAAAGTTTGCTACGTTAACGGATAATATTTTAGTTGTGGATTGGCTTCTAAATATTTGTCAAGTCTATTTTTGAACGTAGTAATTGTTTTACTGTTGACGACATTGGCGGGCAGGGAGTTCCAAACGTTAACGATCCGATTGAAAAAGAAGTGCTTGGCTTTGTTTGATGTGAATCTTTTACCAGTAATCTTAAAAGAATAACGTCTTCTTGTTATATTTGATCAATCAAAAGTAATGTAATCTTCTGTATTGATATTATCGAATCCTTTAATTATCTTGAACATTTCAATGAAATCCCCTCGCATCCTTCGTTTCGGTGGTAATGGCAGGTTAAACATAACTTATTGCCAGTATTAACCCTTACACTGCCGAGGTCTTTTCTAAGTGTTCGATTTATAGATTTTTTAAAAAATTATGATTTTATTCAAATTTTTCTTATTAATGATAAAAATAAATATTAATGATAGAAATAAATAATAATGATAAAAATAAATAATAATGATAAAAATAAATATTAATGATAAAAATAAATATTAATGATAAAAATAAATAATAATGATAAAAATAAATATTAATGATAAAAATAAATATTAATGATAAAAATAAATATTAATGATAAAAATAAATAATAATGATAAAAATAAATATTAATGATAAAAATAAATATTAATGATAAAAATAAATATTAATGATGAAAATAAATATTAATGATAAAAATAAATATTAATGATAAAAATAAATATCAATGAGAAAAATAAATAATAATGATAAAAATAAATAATAATGATAAAAAATAAATATTAATGATAAAAATAAATATTAATGATAAAAATAAATATTAATGATAAAAATAAATATTAATGATAAAAATAAATATTAATGATAAAAATAAATATTAATGATAAAAATAAATATTGATGATAAAAATAAATATTGATGATAAAAATAAATAATGATGATAAAATAAATAATGATGATAAAAATAAATAATGATGATAAAAAAAAATAATGATGATAAAAATAAAAATTAATGATAAAAAATAAATATTAATGATAAAAATAAATATTAATGATAAAAATAAATATTAATGATAAAAATAAATATTAATGATAAAAATAAATATTAATGATAAAAATAAATATCAATGATAAAAATAAATATCAATGATAAAAATAAATATCAATGATAAAAATAAATATTAATGATAAAAATAAATATTAATGATAAAAATAAATAATAATGATAGAAATGAATAATAATGATAAAAATAAATATTAATGATAAAAATAAATATTAATGATAAAAATAAATATTAATGATAAAAATAAATATTAATGATAAAAATAAATATTGATGATAAAAATAAATATTGATGATAAAAATAAATAATGATGATAAAAATAAATAATGATGATAAAAATAAATAATGATGATAAAAATAAATAATGATGATAAAAATAAATATTAATGATAAAAAATAAATATTAATGATAGGGAGGGGGAGGGGGAGGAAGGAAAATAAACTCATAAAGAATGTGAGAAGGGTGGAGATATCGAAGGAAGAAAAAAGGGAAGGAAGGAATGAAGGGAAAGGAAGGGAAGGGAAGGGATAGCTGTAAGAGAGGGAGAGATGATGAAGAGCACAAGCAACATAACAACACCCTTCCTCCCTTCCTTCCCTTCCTCTCCCTTCCTTCCCTTCCTTCCTCTTGTGTTGTCCCAGCAAACTGTGGGGATGATGGAGGCACCAGGAATGAGGTGAAGAAGAAACAGAAGAGGAGGAGGAGGAGGAGGAGGAGAGATAAAAAAAAACCATAAAGCAAACAAACCCAAACATAAAGCAGGGGATGAAGATGGGGCATGGGTTGAGGTGTTGAGGCGGAGAAGTGTCATAAAAAATAAAGCAGAGGGGTTCAAAAATAAGCTTGAGAGATGAGTAAGAAGGAAAGACAGTAAGTGAGGGAGTGAGTGAGGGAGGGAGTGAGGGCAGTGAGGGAAAGGGACGTAACTTACACTCCTCACACTCGTACCTCATCCTTTGGGCGTGACAGGAGGTAGTAAAAACTTAGAGAGGCTACATCAGGACGCCCAAGGGAGAAGGTAGAGAAGAGAGAGAGAGAAATAGATCCAAGAAGAGAATTAGAAATATTTAATACGTGGTTTTTTTGTAGGTAAGGAGGGAAGAATCACTGGCTACCTGGTGTTACTGAGACCTTAGGGTGTGTTAGGTTAGGTTAGGTTAGGTTAGGTTAGTGTTAGGTTAGGTTAGGTTAGGTTAGGTTAGGTTAGTGTTAGTGTTAGGTTAGGTTAGGTTAGGTTAGGTTAGGTTAGTGTTAGGTTAGGTTAGGTTAGTGTTAGGTTAGGTTAGGTTAGGTTAGGTTAGGTTAGGTTAGGTTAGGTTAGGTTAGTGTTAGGTTAGTGTTAGTGTTAGGTTAGGTTAGGTTAGTGTTAGTGTTAGTGTTAGTGTTAGGTTAGGTTAGGTTAGGTTAGTGTTAGGTTAGGTTAGGTTAGGTTAGGTTAGGTTAGGTTAGTGTTAGGTTAGGCTAGGTTAGGTTAGTGTTAGGTTATGTTAGTGTTAGGTTAGGTTAGGTTAGGTTAGGTTAGGTTAGTGTTAGGTTAGGTTAGGTTAGGTTGTGCATTGAATCTCCAGAAGACTCTATAAGGTTATGTTCACGTCTCACACTTTTGTTTTTATTTGTCTTTCTTTCCCATGGCTGTGTAGTGAATGACCTGTAATGAAAATAAGTTATAGAATGTTTACTCTTTTCCTTCTTGGTAACACAGTAGGAGTGATAATATAGGTTAGTTATTGTTATATTACAAGTGAAAGAACTAAACTTATTTCTATCATCTCTCTCCATTGCTTTCATCGAGGAGAATGATAGAAATAACTGAAGCAATGAAATATTCGAAATCCTGCATTTATTCATTCATTCATTCATTCATTCGTTGTGCTTCATACCAATAGCCACATCAACAGACATAGTAACTTTTCAATAAATGCTGGACTAAAAAAAATTTATATAACAGGCGAATTTTTTCAAGGTCGTAAGGAGATCAATCATAACAATTATTAGCAAGTTAGATGACAATAGAGTTCATAGTAAGACGTATGTGTGTGTGTGTTTGTATGTATGTGTGTGTGTGTGGAGGGAGGGGGGGTGGGTGGTTGTGTGCCTCGCCCTGTCCTGCGTGGTCTGAGTGGTCGTTGGTGGTGAAGGTTAAGTTACTAGTTGTTTAGACATTTAACCTAATCATGTCGGCTCGGTCGCTGCTCCTGCCTTCCACTCCCTCACTTCTGACTGCAGTTATGCCCCTTGGACCACACTCACTCACTCACCCATCCCTGCCTCCTTCCCTTCCTTACTTACTTACTTCTTTACTTCTTTTCCTTCCTTCATTCCTCGTCTGTAGGTTATTCATATCATACTAACTACACACACATACACAGACCCACTAACGTACACAGTCAAATATGTTTTTCCTTCATTTAATACACACACACACACACACACAACACTATTTTCCTTACATATGACACTCGAAAAACACTGAAACAGGAAAATTTAATAAGAGAAAAAACATTGATTCCACGTACTAGACTAGATATAAAACACACACACACACACACACACACACACACACACACACACACACACACACACACACACACACACACACACATACACATACACATACACACACACCTCCCACTGATTCTCTTCACCGAGCTGGCAGAGAGAGGCAAGGTAAGGTAAGGATAGGGGAGAGAGGAGGCTGTCTGTCAAGCATAGTGTTGTCTTGCTCCTGAAGGCGGCGTGTATGCACCTCTTCCCTCCTCCTCCTCCTCCTCCTCCTCTTGGCGCCAGGCAGGGCTGAGAATCTGATGAGTGGCAGAGTTGATATGCCTGCGTGGTGATGACGGTGGTGGTGGTGGTGGTGATGTTGGTGTTGGTGTTGGTGGGTGAAGAGAGTTTATTCGTTTGATTGAAGTTTATTGTGTGGAGGTGATGGTGGGATGCTTGTAGGGGTGTGAGGGTGAGGTACGGTGGTGGTGGTGATGGTGGTGGTGGTGGTGGTGATGGTGGTGTCGTTTTGTCTGTGTGAGATTGAATGTTTCCTTAAGGTGTAAAAAGGTAATGATAATTGTCGTAGTAATAGTAGTAGTAGAAGTATAGTAATGATAGCGAAGGTAATAATAGTAATGATAATAATAATAATAATAATACTACTACTACTACTACTAATAATAATAATGATAATAATAATAATAGGTATGGTAATAAGTGTTGTAACAGGTGTGGGTTGGTAACTGTGTCGTGGGAATGGTGATGTGAACAGGAGCACAGTGATAGTGATGGCAGTAATGGTGTTGGTGATAGTGATGGTGGCATGATAGTGATGAGTGATGGTGTTGTGGTGGAGATAGTGATGAGGATGGGTAGTAGTAATGGTAAAAGATGTGTGAGTGGTGGTGATGATAGTAGCAGTAGTAAAAATAGTAGTAGTAGTAGTAGTAGTAGCTAGTAGTGAAAGTAATAGGAGTTGTGGTGGTGATGGTGGTGGTGGTGGTGAGACTGATATAAATTGTGGGATTAATGATGGTGATGACGGCAGTAATAAGGGAGATAGTAACGGTGGCAGGAGTAATGATAATGATAGTAGTAGTAGTAGTAGTAGTAGTAGTAGTAGTAGTAGTAGTAGTAGTAGTAGTAGTAGTAGTAGTAGCAGTTGTTGTGGAGGGAGTGAGTGAGTGGTGAGGACTTTCTCTCCGTGTTTGGGTGTGGCGCTGCGACGGTCACCTGGACCAGTGGTGTTGTCTCGTGTGACCCCCCCTACCTTCCTAACCCTCCCCCCCTCCAGCCTCACCACCACCACCACCACCACCACCCATCTCCCCCTCCCTCCCTTTACACCAGACCCATGAAGACCCAAACACCTGCTTGTATCTCGCTTGGGATCCCTTCTCTAAGTCTTCCCTTGAGGTTCCTACTTATCCTTGGGACTTTGAGACTGATAAACCCTTTGTCTGATTCTCCTAGTGGTCTCTAGGGTATAGGGAGGCGGTTCCTTATGGGTGGAGAGTGGGCGTGGTGAGAGATGATCGTAGGATGGTAGAGTGTCCTGTATTGATATCACCTGTGTAGCCCCACCTGGCAGGCTGGACGATAGTCCAGTCACATTAATCATGTGACATTTTGACGTATATGATTCGCTGGGTATAATAAATAGGACTTCTTAGTTGTGTATGAACTATTTTCACTTTAAAGTTGTTGATATTAATGTCTGTGTATATATTTTCTTCCATGTTAAAGTATGTATAGCTTTTTCTTGAAGATGATGTTTAGAAATTGTATATAATAAGCTGTCTCCTTTAACTGGGTTTAGGTGGAGTGATGTTTTCCTACTCAAAGACTGCTTATTTAACGTTATCCTGGGCTGTTCCTTCGTCTTTGGTGCCTGTTAGAACGAGTGAAGTGACAGAGCAAGTTAGCAGAGAGGGGGAAGGGGGAACTGAGTGACTTGTAAGGCATAGGGAGGGAGGGTTAAGGGGGGGGTATGCTTGTGTGTGTGTGTGGGCTGGTATGGCTCTATATGCAGTTGTGTTCGTAAGGCGAGAGTGAGAGTGACAGATCAAGTGGCGAGGGAATTAGGAGGTGGAGGGGAGAACCGGGTCACTGTATAGGATGTGTTAGTTATAGAAGGAAGGAAGGAAGGAAGGAAGGAAGATAGGAAGTAAGGAAGGAAGTGTGCATAACAAGATGTAGTACAGGAATATGAAAGAAGAAAGAGTACAATAATAGGAAATAATAAACTGATGGTATGGGTGTGGAAATAGTGACTCCAATGTTCTATAGAAATGTAACAAGTGAAAGTTTAATGCTACACAGAAGAAGAAAAAAACAACAACTTAGAACCATAGTTTGAAAGAGAAAGTGATGAAGAAGAATGATGATCACATTGACATTGGATGATGAAGAAAAAAAAAAGAGAGAGAGAGGTAGAAGAGAGAAACTGTGGAAGAGGTGGAGGAGAGTCGCTCTGAAGGTGTAGGTGGATAAGAAATATAGGAAGTGTAGGAGGGAACATTGGGCAAGGGCAAGGGATAGAAGATTTACAAGTGGAGGCCTGTTAGGTAGGGCAGCGGACATGAGGAGGAGGAAGAGGAGGAGGAGAGTATCATATCAACAGGCCTTTTTTTTTTACCTCCATAAGGTGATGGTGATTCTGAATTGGTTGCCAAATGCTGTTTAACATAATTGATCACCACCACCACCACCACCACCACCACTACTAACAATAATAACTAGAGGTGCACTCAGTAGAGGTGAATATCTCTGTTGCTCCACTGCTATTTGTGACTTTTTCATGGCGTTGACCTTTGACATTTAGTTTTAAATATATAATGGCGTGTATACTTTAGGTAGGGTGTCACGTTGGTGAAGTTTTGTGAAGTTATGATGCGTTTTGACAGAGTTATGAACTTTTGAAAATCTTGTAGGTCGGCGGCTAGCGTGTAGCTGGGTGCGCTGAAGATGGCGCCCAAGATAACCTCCAATGGGAATAATAATGACGAACTTTTTAAACATTTATCCTAACTTTCAAAATATAATGGAATCGAACTCTAAGATAGGGTGTCGTATTAATAAAGTTTCATCAGGTTACAATGCATAGTGTTGTCAGGAAGTTGCTAACACACCAACAAACATACAAAGTGAACACACAATTTCTCACTCAACTTCATACAATAACAGTGTTGATGATCAAGATAACAACTTACAAGTGCATCGATGAGAACTGCTGTCAACACCTACTTAATAAAAACCTTTCCACTCCTTCTCCCTCCCCCTCCCCCTCTCGACCACCACCACCACCACCACCAGTCATAAACACCACAACAATAATACCTGCTGAGCTCCATACACCTGCTTGCCTACACTCTATACTTGCCCAGGTAAACGTAGTAATTGATCACACACACAAACAGGTAAAGATTTGCATCACACCTACACACAAGTTCAATTTACAAGCAGGAACTATAGAGAAAAATAAGATGTAAGGTCGTCCCAAAAAAACAAACGAGTATCAATTGGCGTAATAAATAAATGAATGAATGTGCTTTGTAAAACACGTAGGTAGTTATTAATGAAGGGATGGAAATGTATAAATGTATAATAAGATATAATGTTGATGTATTTTTAAGCTTCAAGTGACAACCAGATTCTATGGAGCTTTGACCAGACGAGGATTTAAGCGAGTGAACCAGTTTGGGACCGAATATGAAAAAAAAGGAAAAATGAAGAAGAACTGGTCCGGAGAGAGAGAGAGAGAGAGAGAGAGAGAGAGAGAGAGAGAGAGAGAGAGAGAGAGAGAGAGAGAGAGAGAGAGAGAGAGAGAGAGAGAGAGATAATCACATAATCAATCAGCAAATAGAAGAAAGAAAAAAAACCAGTAAGAATTCAAGAATCAAACTCCTAAAGCGTAATTTTTTTCTTCTTCCCAAACGAACATTAATTTATTGGATTTCTACAAAGTATTGAACGAAGCTTTTATTATTATTTTATATTATTATTATTATTATTTTTTTTATTTTATTATTAAAGGAGTGAGTGTAACATTATGTGACGATCATCCTTACCACGTAGTAATAATAATAAATCAACAGTTAATTGCATCCACTTGCATCTATCATTACTAATTGTTCAGATTGTAGCGCCTTAACAGAGAGAGAGAGAGAGAGAGAGAGAGAGAGAGAGAGAGAGAGAGAGAGAGAGAGAGAGAGAGAGAGAGAGAGAGAGAGAACACTAAGTCACAAAATAACAAACACTCCATCCATTTATCCATCCATCTATCCATCCATCCATCCATCCATCCATCCATCCATTTACATCAATCCACACATGCTTAAAGGGATAGTAAGAGAAGAGTGTGAGGAGTGAGGTGCATGAGAGGGGCCGCGAGAGGGATGAGGGGGAGGATGCATAGTGCTGAGAGGGCTTGATGAGGAAGAGGAGGGAAGAGGAAGAGGAGGTGAGGGAGGAGGGAGGAAAGGGGGGTGAGGGGAAGCTGCCCAAATGAAGCTCTTGGGCAGATATATGGTAAGGGGCGTTGTGTGTGTGTGTGTGTGTGTGTGTGTGGTGTGTGTGTGTGTGTGTGTGTGTGTGTGTGTGTGTGGAGCAAAGAAATCTTAAACTGCAAGCAAGAGAAATGACATTGTACATTTCTAGGATTTGGAGAAGCTGGAGTGTGGGAAGGGAAGGGAAAGGAAGGGAAGGGAAAGGGAGGCGAAGGAAGGGGAGAGAAGGGAAGGGAAAGGAAGGGAAGGGAAGGGAAGGGAAGAAGAGGGGAATTGCAGAAAAGGAAACCGCAACAAATCAGAGGAAAGAGGAATAAATATAGATAGAATAATAAATCTTGAAACAATAATAATAATAATAATAATAATAATAATAATAATAATAATAATAATAATAATAATAATAATAACAATACTAATAACATCTTCCTTCTCGTTACAGGTGAGGTGACAAGGACAAGGATGCTGGATAAGGTAACACAACTCCAGACAGTCAACCCTAACAACCACGTGGTAGTTATCTTAAAGGGGCTGGTTTGTATAATAGCTATCGTAAGGGCGGCACGGGTTGTTACGCCCATCACACGCCCACGCCCACCCAAGGCACGCCCGTGTGAGTCAGTGTCTTCTTATCCAAGGGTCTGTGAGTGTGTGTCTGGCGGTTATAGTGATGATCTGTGTCTTGTTTTAATATTGTAATGGTGTTTGTAATTTATAGTGTAATATTTATGGTGTTTTGGGAGTCTTTCAGTGTGCTTCGTGTTGTGTTTATATTATTTGAAGGTGAATTGACTCTCTCTCTCTCTCTCTCTCTCTCTCTCTCTCTCTCTCTCTCTCTCTCTCTCTCTCTCTCTCTCTCTCTCTCTCGCTCGCTTTGGTGACTCATATCCTTCTGCATTACATTAAACTCACCGATTTATTTCCTCAAGTCATCATATCAAATAAATTATCTGGGTTTTTTTCCCCCGCTGCTCATCTCAATTTCTCTTATTTTTCTTTTTATTCTTTATTTTTTATTATTATTTTATTTTTCTCGTACTGAGTTGCCAGGATGCACGGCTATTAAGTTATGCAGGAGGCTTCATGCGGCACGTGGGTAATTTGGTAAGAGCACGCCACAGGGAGGGAGGGAGGAGGAGGAGGAGCAGCATCAGTGTACGTATTGATGGGGTCGTGTGTCAGGCCGTGGCGGTGTGTGTGTAATGCTCAGAGGGCGACCTTTGTGTGCCTGACCAGCGTGTTTAGTAGTAGTGGTGATGGTGGTGGTGGTGGTGGTGGTGGTGTATTAGTATTAGAATTATTTGTATTAATAGGTTTGTGTTCTGAATTGGTGGTGATAGTGGTAGTGTATTAGTTTAAGTAGTAGTAGTAGTAGTAGTAGTAGTAGTAGTAGTAGTAGTAGTAGTGATATTTCCTAGCCATTCTTAACCAAACATTAACTCAAAATATTAA
>JAPQNM010000013.1:2044520-2049520 GCA_029783475.1 Metacarcinus magister | reverse complement strand
GTTAATATCACCTCCTCCAGGGTGGGATGGGCATGATAAAGGATCGTGGGAGGGAGGAACCTATCATCAGTATATTGGAGTTAGAATAGGATGTGTCGCCCAGAGCCTAGCCACACTGCACCTGCCTTCCTGCTTTAGCTGTAGGGTGAACACTTACTTACTCAGGCTTAATAGGAGCTACGTACTGTTATTCACCGCGCGTGGTTGGACTCAGCGGTGGGTCAGTCAGGTTAGGAAAGGATTCAATGTACAGTTCTGACCCTAAAGTGAGGGGAAAAGGCAGCTCCTCCTCCTCTTCTTCCTCCCCCTCCTCCTCCTCCTCCTCCCACGGGGTCGTAAGGTGAAGGGGCATTGTGCCGTGTATGTTATATGACACCGCAGTTCTTCCTGGTATATATACATTCAGCAACACAGGATGGATAGCTGAACGGGAGTCTTGAGGAGTGTTTGTATAACCCAGAGAAGAAGGAACACGCCCAGATTCCCTCCTTGGGGTTATATTGAGGTGCTCGTGAAGGCTGACTGGCAGGTGTTCTCTCACTTCCTTTCTCTTACTCTCATGTAAAATATATAACTCTCACTCACTCTCTTCTCTCTCTGTCTTAATTTCTTCGCTTCGTCTCTGTTTCTATCCCTGTGCCGGGTGACTCAACGCCTCCACCCTGGTCAGGAGAGGCAGGCAGACGGTGATGTGCGACATATATGGCATTGCAGTGAGTCACGGGGCATGCTAGAGGGTGTCGCAACGTGCATGTGGGCGTGTACGATCTACCTGTCTGATCCTGTGCACTGACACGCCGCTAAACACCTTAATTAGCTTATATTCCTCCTCCTTCCAGGTGAAGCGTAAGATAAATTCGTGGTCTTTCTTTGGTTATGTTTGGAAAGAGAGAAATTAGTGTTATTGATTAATGAGACGAGAATAATGAGGGTAAGTTAATGTTTATTTTGTTTAGGATTTTGCGTTTTCTGAGGTGAAAGTGTTGTATAATTGTTGTAATTTCACGATCTGGTGTTTGCAATAACCAGTACAAGGAGGAGGAGGAGGAGGAGGAGGAGGAGGAGGAAGAAGAGGAAGAGGAAGGGAACGTGCGATACAGGTGATAAAGCATTTGGGATACGAACCTTTTTTAGTGTCATTATATTGTGTGTGGAAGAATGGCATAAGTTATCATGATCGAGATTAGGTAAGATAAGGTCAATAGTGTGGACTGTGTATGTGTGTGTATGTGTGTGTATTGGGGGTGGGGGGGGGGGTAAACAGTCATACCTCAGCAACTATAGTCTGCAATGAGTCAGCAAACAACATCATCATCATCATCAGCAGGAGGAGGAGTGTTTACTGACCTCAACTCACTCAGCTAACTAACTCTCACTTAGCCACAGTCCCGGAAAGGTCACGCTAAGGGGGGTGAGGCAGGGAGGGAAGGGGGGGAAAGGGGGAGTATCAAGCCATTCACCCTTAATTATGAGGCGATAATGAGTACGTTTAAGGCCGTAAGTTGTGTGTGTGTGTGTGTGTGTGTGTGTGTGTGTGTGTGTGTGTGTGTCTGTTTGTATCGGAGTAAAATGTGTTTATATATCCGTTCTTTACGCAACCTTGTGTTCACTCGCTTGCTCGCTTCCCTGAGTTACAAACGTTTCATCACTGTTTAGAAGTTGTTTGATTGACTAAGCTTCTTCCTTTTCTGATTACTAATATTTTTTTTGTGTGTATATTTATAGCCTCGTATTGCTATCAGTATGTAACTTTCTTTTCGTAACCCTTCAGTTTAAGATACTCAATGTAACAGTACTTTTCAAAAACACTCACTTTTATGTTTTATTTATCTCATTCCCTCTCTGTCTGTCTCTGTCTCATTCTTTTATAGTGGTAGTGACCGACCATCCATCCTTCACCTCCCGCCTTGTATAGCTTCACCTTGTACTGCTGTCTCCCGCTGGTCCTTGTTCTGCCTGGAGCACTCTTGGCACTGGCTTGACTTGGGTTGCCTTGCCTTGCCTTGCCTTGGCTGGGGTGGTTGGGTGGCTGGTTATCTGGTTCGCCTTCTATCCCCCGCGGTGCTTGCGTCCGCTGCTCGGCCTCACCTCACTTCACTTACATCATTACTCTGGTTATCGAGATGTATGTTTTTGTGGATGAAAAAGCAAGATCAGTAGAGAATAATGATGAGGGTGGTGATGGTGATGGTGATGGTGGTGGTGAATCGTGATAATAGCTGATTGTATTCTTAGTTTAGGTGTCGAACTGAGGTCAAATATTAACAATCACACTTTCTCAATGCTGAACGAATGTCTTAATGAGTGTGATTTCACGGCCTATCCCCCCCCCCACCTACCCAGCATCCCTCACTCACCTCCTCCCTTCCCCCCCCACCACACTCACCCTTACACGTCCCTTCCTAGCGGTGTGTGGATAAGTATGATGAGTGAGTGAGTTAACGCAAAAAAAAAGGGGAAGGAAGCGCTAGATATATATTGTTGAATTGCTATATACTCATTCCTTCATTTCCTTGGTAGTTATAATGAGTAATTATAGCTTTACTCAACCACCGAGACTCATATGAACACAGGATATCAATGAGGTGGTTATAGTGTATTGTTAACTAATGTTGAGACACACTTAGTAGGAACACAACGTTTTAATTCTTCGAGAGAGGGTCCGAGAATGTCACTGCCAAGGTTGTGTGGGCACCGCTGGCCTGTATACTGTGCTCGGTGCTGTATTCATGACTGTCTTGAAGTAGTGCAAGTCAGGATTGATATGTAACAATGGGGTTAAGTTACTGTATGTATGACAGAGAGAGAGAGAGAGAGAGAGAGAGAGAGAGAGAGAGAGAGAGAGAGAGAGAGAGAGAGAGAGAGAGAGAGAGAGAGAGAGAGAGAGAGAAAAGAATACCCTCCTCCTCCTTCTTAAAGTTCATAACGGAAGCTATATTTTGAGTCTGAGAGAACAGCAATACTATTTCCTGCAGGAGCCTCGCGTCTGTGCAAGGCTCGTAATGGGGGAAAGTTAAGCAATGTTTCCTCACACACACACACACACACACACACACACACACACACACACACACACACACACACACACACACACACACACACACACACACACATACATCAGTACAAACAGGTTATATAGTCTGAGTACCTCTGCACTAAGAGTCAAGCTTCACTATCCCTGTTTAAGCTTCACGACTCTTTGAAGCTCCTTACCCCCGTCATCCCTCTACTGTCTACCATAACACAGGGGGTGAAGGAAGGAAGGAAGGAAGGAAGGAAGGTCCGCGGATGAAACAGAAAGTAGTACTGAATCCAGACATGGGAAAATCTTGCAGTGCAGTTCTCGATGACTAAACAGTGTGTTGAAATAGTGACGTGTTCGTGGCGTCAGAGTGATGTCATGGTGGGAGGGTCCGTTCACCTGCTTCCTTGAATAACAACCTCATCAGACTGTGTTGTTCTCCTTGATGTACTTCCCAGCCTCGTGTGTGATGCAGTACAAGTGAATCTCCATCTCCAGGCTCTTTGGATGCTGGGTGTGATGGCAGTGCACGTAGGGTGAGGGGAAGGGTACATTATCTCGCTATAAAGAGGTCAGAAGTGGTGAGAGTTACCGTCATTACCGCTCAACGCAGGTGTTGGCTCCCGCACAGGTGAGAAACACATTCCTCCCCCCCCCGACCCACCCCCCACCCCAGTGTTGCCAATGGTGCTTCATTTGGTGGCATCATTTCGCTGCACTTCGCCGTCATGTGGGCCTTGCTGCTGAAGGCCGGACAGGCTGTGTGACCAAGCACGGCTGAGACGGGGAAGTGTGGTTAGCGTGGCCGGCGGAGCGTAGAGTGTACTGCTCCCAACCCCCACCAGCAGCCGTATTGTTGGAACGTCTTGTGGCCGCGGGCTGGTGTGGGGTGAGCCTGGGGCCTGCCAGTGTAGAGTTGGCCAGTGTTGTGCACGGAACTCCTGCACCCGCCGCCCCCGCCCTCCCTCGCCGTGAGGGTGCAGGTGTGTTCGAGTGTGTGTGCGCGAGGTAACTGCTACGAACCTCCGTGTGTGTGTGCGTGTGTGCGTCAGTGAGTGGGCAGAGTCGCGGGACCGGGCAGACTGGGGTCCCTGGGCGGAGGAGAAGGAGTGTTGTGGGCGGGGAGAGAGAGAGAGAGAGAGAGAGAGAGAGAGAGAGAGAGAGAGAGAGAGAGAGAGAGAGAGAGAGAGAGAGAGAGAGAGAGAGAGAGGGAGGGCCGGGCAGTGTAGGCCGCGAGATCCCGGCAGCAGTCAGTTACGCCCGCGAGTCTGACGGTGTGTGTTGGGTGCGGTGGTGTCGGCCCGCTGCCCGCGTAGTTAGTTAGTTCAGTGTAGCTAGTGACTGTCTCCCTTGCCCTGCCTTGTCTTGCTGCTGGCTAAGGTATCCCTGCCAGTTGCACCATGTCGATGCACCAGTTCTATAAGGAGCGCCTGGGCCTCGACCCTGCTGAAGCCCGGGCTAATGGTACCCGCGACGGAAAGAACACAGGCGCGGATTTCAAGACGTTTGGCGGATACGAGGAGTCCCTCAGCAAGTTCAAAGGTATAGTCTACACCCTGAACATCTACCAATTAATAGGTAGGCGAGACCCGTCACGTGCATGGCCTCGAATGGTGTGTTGCGTGCCGTGGACCTCACCTACCTGGCCAAACAAGCCGCCGCCCCCCGCCTCCTCACCTCAACTCACCTCACCTCACCTGTCCCTCAGCCATGGAATTCCCTTCATCCACTTACCTGTCACTTGTAATCATTCATACTCTTGCTATTAATCGTAGTAAATATTCCATTACTAGTCTTGGTATAGTAATTGCAATCCTTTTGGTAATGATAATGGTGTGTGTGGGAGAGGTTGAGGTGGAGAGGCTTGTGTGCTGTGTATTGTACCACCTGTTGGCAGAGAGACGGGAGTAGTGGATGGGAGGGAGGGAGGCTGCTCTGTTTATCCTCCCATCCCCGTCCCCGTCACCCATCCTTTACC
>JAPQNM010000013.1:2009520-2039520 GCA_029783475.1 Metacarcinus magister | reverse complement strand
TACCCCTCCCACCTCCACCACCCCACCACCACCACCACCACCACCACCACCACCACCACCACCACCACCACCACCACCACCACTTCAACCCTTCTCACCTTCACCAAAGTCACTCAGTTTGAATTTTCCCCGAAGCTGCAGTGGATCCCTCCCCACCCTTCTCTCCCCTCCTCACCCCTCTCTCCCCTCCCAAATCCTCTCTCCCCTCCTCTCCCCCTCCTACTCCTCCACCCCCTACTCCTCTTCGCCCTCCAACACCCCACACGCGTCCAATTCTTGATGGTGATAAATTTTTTTCTTCTCTCTCTCTCTCCACTTCATTTTGCGTTCATATAGCCTCCTCACCCACCCTTGCACACACGCACACACAAACACACAAATACACACACACACACACACACACACACACACACACACACACACACACACACACACACACACACACACACACACAGGCCAGCCCAGTCCTCCACCCTTTCCTTCCTTCCTCCACCCCTTCCTTCCTTTCCTCTCTCCCCGGCGGCAGACTGACCAAATTAGTCTCTCTGAAGCTATCTCCCAACGCGTGCCCATATTTATACTTGGAAGGAGATCGTCTTCATTAATACATCAAGTCTCTGTTTAATTCCCTGGCCGAGTGTTCCTTGTGACCTCCAACACCCTTTTGCGTTACCTGGCGTGTTTTTGTTGTTTATTTCCACAGGTGTACTTGATAATAAACCTGGGGATGTGAGGTTAGGTTGTGGGTTGGAGTGAGTGTGGGTGTGGGTGACCTGGAGGAAGAAAGAAGGTGTTTTAAGTGTGGGGGAAGGGTGGGGAAGGCAGGGAGAGGTTAAGGGGAAAGTTTGTGCATGTGGGTGGGTGGGTGTGGGAGGAACAAGGTGTGTGTGTGTGTGTGTGTGTGTGGGTGGACGAGTTATGGAGCTGTGTGTTTGTGTGGGTGTGGGTGTGGGTGGGTGGGTGTGTTACAAAGGCCACCTGTCACGTTCCCATCATCAAAATTTACATGAATTACAGTAACAGTGACAAAAAAGTTAATATTTTCTGCAGCATTTTATTTATTTATTAATCATATATGCATCGATTTTATTAATTTACTAATATCTTCTTTTTTTTTTATCATGTGCTGTAGGAAACTTTACTTATCTTATTGTGATGTTTAAAAAATAACTATTCCCTTTACTACCACCAACTTCTTAACACACACTCCTACTTCCACTCCTTACCCATTCCTAACTCTACCTTTCTACTCCTTCCCTCATACACATCACAACAACCTCAACATCCTTCACCCTCACCTTCCCCATTCCTCCTCGTGCATCTCCACTTCTTAACACACACTCTTACTTCCACTCCTTACCCATTCCTAACTCTACCTTTAGGAAGAACGAACAGCAATAGGCCTGCTGGCCCTTACGAGGCTGTTTGTGAGTACACTATCTAGTCTAGAGTGAAGGATACAGGATAGTAAGGGTGAAGGCTTCTCTTAGCATAGGTGGAAATTTTGAAAACTTATTAATATTTTGAAACTTATTATTATTTTGAAAACTCGTGAAGGTTATTCTAAGTGTGTTTTTATTGTGTTTTGGTTGTGTTTTGGTTGTGTTGATCAGGAATCTGGACTCAGTTTTATCATTACTGTCACGGAAATGCATTGTTCAGTTTTGGGCCGAAATTTGCCACCAGAATTGAGGTCGAAATCTTCTTTGTCATTTTACTATGAAACTATTACTCCTACAGTTTAAATGTTTATATACAAATTTATTAAGCTTGATGAGCTCTATCTAAATATCATATCAGATTTAAAATATATTGAACCGTTTAAGAAAAAAATAATGTTTTGTGTAAGTTTTGTGAAAAACACAAATGTATAATTTTCTCAATAACCAATAGTCCAATTTTATTTCTGTATAGCTCAAAAGAACGGGCGTCTCATGCTCTATCTTTACTATTATATACTTTTTTCCGTAAACCTCATATTTTTCGAGTTATTTAAAAAAACGTAAATTCTTGAAAAAAATCTAAGGGTGTCACATGGGAAATTTGGTGAAAATTTTCCACACCTCAGAATGTGATGAAAATTTCTACAATAATGTTTTGGGTCAAAATGAACACGAATCTGGACTTATTTTCATCATTACTGTAATATCAAACCCAGCCATGGCTAGCAGGGAAAGGAAGGCCAACCAAGACCAGACTGTCACTACCACTACTGCTACCACTATTTCCTGGCAAGCGATGTCAGTTTCTACTCCTTCCCTCATACACATCACAACAACCTCAACATCCTTCACCCTCACCTTCCCATTCCTCCTCGTGCATCTCCACTGAATCACTCGTGGCAGGTGGAAGGGTGGAGAAGGATTCACTCCCTCCACAAACCGGTTTCATTAGAACACACCGCGGCCGATTACTAGAACCGATAAGAGTGTACCTCGGCCGTGCTAGCTAGGGGCAAGTTGGTGTTCTTGGCTCTACAGGACAGGGAAGGACGCTTGGGAAGGTCAATAGCCAGACAGATGAGTGGAATGAGACAAGGAGGGAGGGAGGGTAACAGTGTACTCATGTCCTCACAGCTTTCAAGGTCATGTGCTCAGCTATACCCTTCTCTTCTCTTCTCTTCTCCTCTCCCTTAAACTGTTTCCCTCGTCGCTAAGGATCCCTTGTTCTATCTCTCTCTCTCTCTCTCTCTCTCTCTCTCTCTCTCTCTCTCTCTCTCTCTCTCTCTCTCTCTCTCTCCCTCCACGCTCCCTCCTCGCTCCCTCCTCGCCCCTTGTGCCCACTGGTGTTACTTTTTTTATCTCCCTTCCCATCTAGCCCTGGTGCCTGGGTGCGTCGACGGGGCGGGGCGGGGCGGGGCAGTGAGGGTATTCAGTGGGTGGTCCCCGTGCTGCCGGTGCCCCGAGTCTACTGGACAGTGGCATCACAGAACTGATAAATTTATAAACTTATACACTTCTTATCTGTATCTGATAATAAGAGTTGACATACACTGCGTTTTCTCCCGGTGTATTCAGTCCTATAGTGAATGCGTTGTGATTGTATTGTATGAATGGAGTGAATATTGGGTGTAAATTACCTTGGAACCAAACGGAAGTCATGAATGGAATGGGTGTGGGTGGTCAGCTGTATGGGAAGGACATGTGTGTGTGTGTGTGTGTATGTGTGTGGGTGGGTGGAGGTGCCATTAGGTAACTCCAATGGAATGATGATGTTGAGTTGATGTCATATCCTGGGCGAAGAGTCCCGGCCAGTCCCCTTGTAGCCCGCACGGAGGCAGCATCACGCCGCCCGGACTCGCGTTCACCCCAACACGCCACCAACACCTACTACTCCTACTACTACTACTCCTCACCAAGCCCAGCCACGCACCACAACGGAGTGATAGTGAAGTGCGACAGTGGCATTGTTTACATATACCAAGAATCACCATCCTATCGCTATCAGAAGGAGGAAAAGTTCATAGTTTACATCGTTTTAAGTTGAGTTTTTTTGTTACTGTTTGCTACTGGTCATGGAGAAGCCCAGAAGACACTCCTCTGTTGACCCGCCAACGGCACAACAGAACGGTACAATGGTGAAGACGAGGAAAGCTAGTTACGCCGGCCACTCCTCCACCAGGAATAAAGCTTATGAGTATAACATTGTGCCTCGTAGCATCGTCAACCTGAAGGAGGAAGACGAGGAGGACGAGGACCCACAAAAAATTCGACGGAAAAGAGGCATTCCCTTCGAGGAGGATTTCGCTTTAAAAAACAGTAAGGGATTTAAGTTCAATTCAGTTCAGTAGAGAAACCATTTGTGTACCTTTGTTCTGGGGTCTGTGTACAAGGGGAAGCGTTGTTCAAACTTTCAAGGGCAGCTGTGTGTGTGTGTGTTTGTGTTTTTAGTTTATAGTAAGTCTTCCCACGAGGCGAGGATAATGGCTACGTTCTTGACCTCGGTAGTGTGGTAGTGTGGTAGTAGTGTGGTAGAGGCGGAGTTACTGGGCGTCTCAACAGAGGACCTCACACGTCACGTCAGAGGTCAGGGCGGGTAGCGAGGGTCGAGCCCACTTAGCCTCTAGTAACATAAGGTGTGGGTCATTCACAAGCACAAAGCCACACTGTGAATGAGGTGAATGGCTCGGCTCCGCTCGGGTGTCTCGGGGAGGAGGAGGAGCAGGAAGCAGGAGTCAGGGGAAGAGATTTAACAACTTCATAACTATACATAAAGGTTAAAAAAACTAGTATCAAGAATAATCGAACTTAAATAATGAGTGTTAAAATGTGTAAATGCTAGTACAGTTTCTCTAATATGTGTTCAGTGTAGCTAGTAAGGTAAAAACAGTTAGTCTCTAGCATATTTTCATCCCTCCCTCCTTCCTTGATCGCTTCCCGCAGCCTCACTCACGTACACACACACACGTGCACACACCCTCCCTTTCTTACCTGATATACTTAACCACACGTTCAATTGGATAAGTACAACATATTCTCTCTAGTCAATGCAACACTTCACTCCATTTTCCTTCCTCCTCCAAGTCTCCTCTTCCACCTTCCTCCTCCATTCCTCCTTTCTCCTCCCTCTCCTTCCTTACTTCCTCATCATTAGTGTGTGAAAAATCGTACTGCAGTAAATCCTACCTCACTAAATTCTACTTTATCACCACACCACGTAGTACCACCACACTCCACCACCTTAACAAATCTTATAATAACAGTGTATAAAGTCTACCACAGCATCCCACAGCACAGTCTACCCTACCCTCCCTCCCTGCCTGCCCCCCTTAACACAGCACACACGTGGCTCCCAGACGAACGCCGCTTTTTCGTCACCAAAGTAAAAAAGACGAGGATAAAAAGTGTTCATGGTGGGAATGAATATGGTGAAGGGTGGAGGAGGAGCGTGTCTGGGGAGGGAGAGGGAAATACTTGGGGGGTGGAGAGAGTAGACAGGGGAAGAGGAGGGCATGCGGGCGATTGAGAGAGAGAGAGAGAGAGAGAGGGAGAAAGAGAGAGAGGGAAGGCGGGAGGAAGAGAGTGAGTCAGTGTGGGGAAGGCCTGCTCAGCGACCCTTCCCCTCTCTCTCTCTCTCTCTCTCTCTCTCTCTCTCTCTCTCTCTCTCTCTCTCTCTCTCTCTCTCTCTTTCACCTCCATCTCACGTCCGGTTCTTCCTCCTCCTCCTCCTCCTCTTTCTTATCTCCTCCTTCAGAAATAACCGGTGTAGGAGGTGTTCAGGAGAGAGTCAGGTAAGGTTAGGTAATTGGTATGCAGGTGTGGCAGGTAATTAAGGGTATTTTTAGGTGGTGTGATATGAAAAGCAATTAAGAAAAGGTAAGAGAAGAAGAAGAAAATGAATTACGTGTGTAGACTTTATTAGTTTTTTTTGGGGGGAAGGAATTGTGTTTTGTTTTGCTTTTCTTTATCTTTCTTTCTTTCTTTCCTCCTTTTTTTTTTCTCTCCTTTCCTCCTACACTTTCCTCCTCCTCCTCTTCACCCTCACTCACTCATTTCCTCCTTCCAGTTTCTCTCTCAGGTTAGTTCTCCCTTTCTTCATTCCTCCAACATTTGTCACTCCTCCTCCTCCTCCTCCTCCTCCTCCTCCTCCTCCTCCTCCTCCTCCTCCTCCTCCTCCTATCACCATCACCACTACCATCATCACCATTTTGATAGCCAATACGTTTTCTTTCCATCATCTCCCTCCTCCTCCCCCATCACCACCATCACCACCATTTCCCTATCACCTTACGTTCCCTTTCAATAAACTGCCTTAGAAACATCGAGTAGCATCGTCACCCCCTTAACGGTCGTCCCATCCCCACGTCCTTTAGCTATAGACAAGACGTGCAGCAACAGTCCCTTGAATTGGTAACACTGTATTACTACCACCACCACCACTACTACTACTACTCTACTACTACTACTACTACTACTACTACTACTACTACTACTACTACTATACCACACTACTGCTACATATACCATATCAAACTTTCATCAACATAACACTGTATATTTTTTTTTTATCTCTAAGGGAAAACTGGTGCTTCTCTCTATATACACAAATAAAAAGAAATGAATCGCTGTTTTATGCCTTATCGTATTATTTATTATCAGTTAACTTCAAACGTGCTAACCCAGTACAACCAGTCACCCAAACCCCAACCACCAAAATAAAGGCAAAAAAAAAAAAATAATAATAATAATAAAAGGAAAATATATAGAGTCACCCCTTTCCTTCCTTAGCAACTCTTCCCTCATCCTATCCTTCTGTCTCTCACGCACACTTTACGTTTTCTATACAGCTCGCATCACGCCTCCCATTACACTAACTAACTAACTAGGTCTTGGTGCCACGCCCTCCTCTGCCTGCTGGGCCTGGCACCTCACGCGTGTTAGTTGATGCTTATTAAAGGAGGAGCACGTGCAGGCCGCTCACGTGAGGCTGATATACGTGTAGGTTATGGTTAGGAGTCACGTGATGGTGCTGGTTAGGTTTGGTTTGGTTTGGTTTGGTTTAGGTTAGGTTAGGTTAGGTTAGGTAAGGTTAGGTAAGGTTAGGTTTGGTTAGGTTTGGTTTGGTTAGGTAAGGTTTGGTTCGGTTGGGTTTGGTTAGGTAAGGTTAGGTAAGGTTAGGTTAGGAAGTAGAAGTGTGTTACAATGAGCATGTTTTCACACTATAAAACTAAATATGGTGAGAATCAGTTAGGTTAGATCAGATTTTTTTTTTCTCCTTTTACGATCGTGTTCCTACCTGTGTTATCTACCTGTTGAGGTTATAAAGGTGAGTTGTAACCACCAGATTGAGACCAGGTGTAGCGGCGGTGTTGAGGGTTCAGGTGATGTCCTGCTAAACCTTACTTAAAAAAAAACGATCGAAAAAAGAAAAGTTACGATCGCTACAAATTGATGCCAAAAAAAAAGAAGTAGTAAAGTCGTTTCTTCACTCACAAAGAAAGACAACAAAAAAACAATCAAGTTTACGAGACTCACTTAAGAAATAATTTACATATAATTAACCTTGATTTCATTTCTGCGCAGATAGGACAAAGGAGGAAGAAAGAAAGAAAAAGAAAAAGATAAGAAAAGAAAATATAATTATTCCTTTACTTCCTGTGGGTGAGATGAGAGATAGAAGAAGATGTTTGCTGTACTATAGAGATGAATAACTTAGTAGATAAAAGATAAGGTGTAGGATAGATAGGAGTCTTGTAGAGTGTATATAACCGTGTATTTGATGGGAAGAAAGTTACAGTTGCCAGGTGGATAGGAAGGCGTGGCACTGTGGTTTCCGGTGTGGCACTAAAAAGGCGTGACGTAGTAGGGTATGGGTATGGGTATGGGTATAGGGGGGGAGGGAAGGGAATTATTAGGTGGTAGCAGATTTGAGGCGTGATGTCAGATGTTCATGTGTTTCCCATTCTTCTCTCACTTTTTTTTTTCCCTCCTGCTCCTCCCTCTCCCTTTTCCTTTTCCTCTCTTCGCTCCTCCTCCTTCCATTTCCGTCTCCTGCTCCCGTTCTTATTATTCTCTCCTCCTCCTCCTCCTCTTCCAATACCTCATAGTTTTAAAAATCCTTCTTACTCACTGCAATTTTTTTTTTTATACTACCTTTGTCTTCTATTTCTTTCTTCCTCTCCTCTCTCCGTTATTATAAGCTTCTGTCTTTACCCCTTTACTTTATTCCTATCCTTTACTTCCCTTCTGTACCTTTTCATCCTTCCCCTTAACTCCCTACTCTGCCAACACCATTGACATATACTGATACAGAAGATGCAAGGCTCATACCCTCCGCTAGTTTTCTAAGGCAAGGCAAGTGGGTACAGGCAGAGGGGAGATTGAAGTAAATTTTAGTCTGTTTTAAATCTTGGTATTGTTAGGTCTTGGAGGGGAGATTGAAGGGGAGGGACATAAAGTAGCTATGAGTACATTGTTGGCGTGGAGTTAGATAGCATGTTGACTTGTATTGATGGGGTAAGGTCGTTAGGGAGACAAGGAGAATGAGCAGTGAGCGGCGGGGTTGGCTGACTGGCTGGGTAGTGGCACTCAGCGTGAGGCGCCTTGGCACGAGTTGTTGGCACTCCACACAAGCTACCACGGGCGCGCCACACCACACCACACCACAACACACTGGCCGCTCCCTCCACACCTGTCTGCTCTATTATCTCGCTATAATTTACCGCTCCGTGCATGATCATCGATAATTACCTGGTGGCCCCTCGCTTAGGTTATTCCGGTGTATTTTAGGAAGGTTGGGACCACAAACTAGGCTAAACCACCGCCGCTATACCGTCCAAGACTACTATTAGCCACGTTGGTAGCCTTGCTTGTGTACCCTTCCCGCCCTTCCCGCTGCCCCGCCACACAGCAACACGAACAATGCACCCGCCGCCCGCCCGCTCGCTGTCTTACTCTTAATGACTATCACCTGACTGGCCTTATACCCAAGAATGTCTCTATTGTAGTGGTTTTCCTTGACTACTACACGTTAAGATGCTGCAGATGTGATTATTATAGAGACACATAAAGGTTTGTCTTATCTTATCAATTTCCAGCACCTTCCAGCTAGTATATCACCGTCCCTTGTACTGGAATGGTGTTAAGACTGTTCCCCCTTGACTGTGTATTGTTAAGTCGATGGTTTTGTTATCTGTAAAGGATGGTGAGGGTGATGGTGAAGGTGATGGTGATGGTCGGTACTGGCAGTCACATCATTAACTATTTTTGTTCCTGGGAAAGACCGGTGACGGGGCTCGCTTTTCCCCTCATTTTTAGATTTTTATTGTGATTTTATGTTGAGTGTGTGTGTGTGTGTGTGTGTGTGTGTGTGTGTGTGTGTGTGTGTGTTTCTTGTTATGGGTTTGTTTGCTGTGACACGGGAAGAAGAAGAAGAAGAAGAAGAAGAGGAGGAAAAACAGACGACTTGAAGCTTATGTTGCGGAGGAAAACAGAACAGAATAGACAACGCCAACAATTGCATCACACTTGTGCCTTGCGTAACCCGCCAACATAGGCCCCGTGTTTCCTGCCACTGGGGTCGGGGCGGGGCGGGGCGGGGTGGGGTGTGGTAGGGTGGGGCGGGGTGTGGTAGGGTGGAGCTGGCAGACATAACCACCTAGCTACTATGCACGTTGCTGGTGCTAGTGCTGCCATAGTTACCTCACCACCACCACCTCCACCACCACCACCACCACCTCCACCACCCCAGCTGTGGCCTTAATAAGCGTGGGACAGAGATCGAGAAATGTAATTGTAGGTTAAATGTAATTATATATTCATGCACTACTGAGAAGGCTGAGTATTTGTGGCGGTGGCGCGCCTGCTTGCCTGCCCCCCCGCGTGGCTAGTGGGGGGTGGGCGGGGGTGCAGGCAGGCAGGCAGGCTGTGTGCGCTGGGGTCAGGCAGCGGTCAAGTAGGACGGACGGTTAGGGGGGGGGAGAGAAAGGTCACAGTAGGATGGAAGGGGCGGTGCTTGGTCACGCAATTGTTAGGGCATCAAATGGATAATGGCGCGGAACACATCATCTCCCCCCCCACCCCCCCCCCACACATGTACACACACACACACACATACATACACTCCCATGGGGGTCATCTCAGCGTGACAATCCAACCCTCAATTTAACACCCGAAGGTCACACACAATAAGAAAAAAAACACTCTTAGCTGCGTGTTGGGGCCTGACGTGCCGTGTTGAGCCTAACTCGTGACCAGCTTGGCACCTCCTGTTGACACAATGGGGGGGGAGGGCGTAGTGGAGGGGCGGGGTCGTGTCTCTCACCCGTAGCTACAGTTGCCCGTCGCTCTCCACCCTACATGGTCAGCGAGAGTTCCTGTGTCAACACCCGAAGCTATATTGACCGAGAGGCTGGGTCGAGTAGCAAGGCTCCCCCGGGGGTCTGCCACGCCCAGCACCAACCTAACCCAACACAAGGAAGGAATGCATGGAAGGAGTTGATGTTACTGGCAATTCTGGCGTGTGTGTGTGTGTGTATGTGTGTGTGTGTGTGTGGAATACCAAGACTCACATGTGTTGGTTAATATACATAGTTAAAGTTTATTGCAAAATCGATATCAACACAAACTCTCAGAGGCGAGTGTATCATGCTATATAAGTAAGTAAGTAAGTAAGTAAGTAAGTAAGTGAAGTGTTGCAGTGGAGTCGAGTGGAGTGGAAAGGGGAAGCGAGGAGATAAGATCCTACCACTGCAGCATCACAAAACAATGGACAATAGAAGACATAGATCGTGCATGTATGTGTAGTTCCCTCCTTCCTTCCCTTGCACAAAACACACGAAACATCTATACAGTCTCCAAATCCCTTTCCATACCTAACTTATAACTCGTGATCCCATACCTCGTTTTCTAAGGTATCTTACTGCAAGGGGAATCATGTCTATATTATGAGGATTTAGATTATAGTTTTTTTCCGATAAGAATGAATGATTTTATCCGACGTAGGTGTGAAATCTGACAGTAGGATTAGTGCAGTGCTTCCTCCACCTTACCCTAGTGCTGAGACCAAGGTGTTCGTGCGTGGTGTGGGGGGGGTAGGGGGGGGCAGGAATGGAAAACCTGTTGGTGTGTGGCGTGAGAATCGAGAGAGAGAGAGAGAGAGAGAGAGAGAGAGAGAGAGAGAGAGAGAGAGAGAGAGAGAGAGAGAGGAATAAGCTCAAGCTCCCTCAAGAATCTGATATGCACTATGTAAATGTTTTAAAATGAACTTTACTGGTTAGGAAGAAAAGGCAGTAATATCAGGTCCTGTGTGTGTGTGTGTGTGTGTGTGTGTGTGTGTGTGTGTGTGTGTGTGTGTGTACTGATACTGATTATGCGTAGATTAGATTACGCCTCTTAGCCCTCTCCTCCCTCCCGTGACACCATACACTTACTAGGGGAGGTGCTAGCCTAGGTTGAGGTGGTGCTGGTACTGCTGCTGTGAATGATTGACTGTTTGTAGTGTAGATAACCAGCACCTGTTTGGAGATTGTGTGCCTTGTGCGAATATATTTTGTTTTATTTTACTCTTGCTATCTCTCTCTCTCTCTCTCTCTCTCTCTCTCTCTCCTCTCTCTCTCTCTCTATCTCTCTCTCTCTCTCTCTATCTTTATTTCTGTCTCTCGTAAAACTCATCGCATTTCTCCTTTCCTCATAATCTTTCACACCGTTGTAAAAGTGGATTTTTTTTTTACTAAAGTCTAAATTGTTTAACTGTTACCGAGTCTTTTGTTTTATTAAATACACGAAGAGTTTTTAGCAGCTGTTATTATTATTATTATTATTTTATTTATTTTATTTTATTTTATTTTCATTTTATTTTATTTTTTTTTGCGAAGGGCTGCAGAGTTTTATACATTAACACTTTGGGTTGAAATCTGCCAGTGTGATGATGATGACGAGCGAGTGAGTGGGATAGGTGGAAGGGTGAGTGGATGGGTGGGTGAGTAGGATGAGTAGGTGGGTAGGATGGGTGGGTGGGTGGGAGGCGGGCCGCTGCTCACCCGTCACGGTTCAGTTCAGATCGTGACTAGCGCCGCGGGTCGGTCAGGTTGTGATGCATCGTGTTAGGAACGGGATCGAGAGGCAGAGCAGCTGAAAGTGGTGCTTTTTCACAAGGTTTGAAGGTCAGGGATGAATCTTTCAAACCACTCATTCTCTCTATCTCTCTTCCTCTCTCCTCTTCTCTCTCCCTTCCTTTGATTATACCTATTCTTCTTCTTCTTCTCTCTCTCTTTCTTCCACTCTGGTTCACTCTTGTTTGAAGGTCATCGAGGAATCTGCAGCCTGGTCCGTTACTCTTCTTTTCCAACACTAAAACCTGATCACTGCTAACCTTATGTGTTCCTTTACTAACTTTATAACATTCCTTTCGAGAGAGTATCCACTTTTAGGGAGAGAAAGAGAGGGAGGGAAGGAGGAGTAACTGTTTTAGCATCGCCTGGAGTGAAACAATCCATTTTTTCTCCGTCCAAGCCTCAGAGAAGGGAGAGAGAGAGTGAGGTTTGATCACACGTTGTTTAGCTGCAGGAATGTGTGGGCGTTTACCCAACACAGTTTTTGTCTCCACTCTCACCACGCCCTTGTCATACTCTTGCAGCAGCTGACAACCCTCCCTCCCTCACCCCCTGACACGCCTCGCAGATATGTCTTTCACTTGAACTTTTCCTAACACGCCCAGAGCCACCGTGGGAAGGATGCTGACTGGGATGGTAACAAGACTCACTATTAATACCCCTCAGGCTATGAACGCTTTTATTACTACTACCATTACTAATACCTTCATTGGGTTACTATTGATATAATCTCTATATTTTCTTAGTAAGTTGAGTTAGCGTTTAGCATCTATACTTTCCATTCATCTCGTACTCATCTTCTATATATTTTGTAACACTACCGCTAGAGGGAAGGGAGGGAGGGGTGAGGGTACAGGGTATAAGGGTGACTTAACTAACTAACAACCCTTTTAGTCAATATACCAAACTAACCCGTCCCAGCGTCTCATTGGCCCCTCGGCGTCTCCCATGGCGGTGCACTTTCACTATAGGACCTTTATTACGTCACGCACAGGTACGTGATGATAAAAACTAGCCCGTCGCTGCCAGGTGGTGGTTAAGGTTCAGTTCCACCCGCTGTGTCGCCGCGTGAGAACCTGGGCAGGGACGGTGAACCTATTGAGTGCTGGAGGCGGTTCGTGCCCCGTGGGGTTTTACTCTTTAACCCTGTGCACACCTACTTGTTAACGTGTGTGTGTGTGTGTGTGTGTGTGTGTGTGTGTGTGTGTGTGTGTGTGTGTGTGACCATGCTAGGCGCCCTCTGTAGTAAAGTAAAGTAAAGCAAAGGAAAGATGGACAGTGAATTCTTAGCATGACAGGTCAGGCAGATGTACAGTAAAACAACCCTGCAAATCAGTACAGTCATGCATGCAGAGGGGACATGGGAGGGAAGGGAAGGGGAAGGGGAGGGTTGGTTCGGTTAAGAAAGACATGCGATTGCCCGGACACACCTCATTAAGCTGCCTGATGAAGACGGAGCAAGACAGTGACCCTTAGACCTTTAATAACTTATGTCTAGACCCCTTTGGTTGTCATTTCAGTTCCAGGAAAATTAATACTCTGAGAGATTGCGGTGAGCTACGTGGGGAGGTGTGGACAGGGAGGAAAGGGGCGGCGGTGGAAGCCTCACTGACAGAGACGAATGGAATGAAGAAAAGTGAGATTTGTAAAGACGAGTTCTATGATTATTAATGAACGCCTTTTCTCCTCAGTGTAGACGTGAAGGTAATGGAGATTCAAGGCATGAGTTAAGGTAGTCAAGCGTGATGAACTGTTAAGTCTCCTCTGTGAGTTTCGTTACAGTAAGGTTTAAGAATGTGGTTTTGGACTAAATTGATGTGGAAGAAAAGATGGAAGAGACTGCAGTGGAAGAGGAAATGTAAAGTAAATAACAGCTGTGTGCTTGCATGTCGCCTGGAGTGAGTAATTATGTGTGGAGTTGAGAAGAGAGAAAGAGAGGGAGTGAGGAGGGTAGGAGAGGAGGAATGGAAGGGGTGAGAGGAACCTACTCCGATAGACAAACAAAGGGTTGAAAATAAAACAGTTAAAGACCATGAGAACAACCATCACCACTGCAATTACCAACATAAATATTCCTTTGTGTCCACCACCACCACCACCACCACCACCACCACCACCACCACCACCACCACCACCACCACGACCATCACCACCATCACCACTACCACTCCCGCTACCTTTCTGCTGTGGTCACCCTGCTATCTATAGGGAGCCTTCGTAAGGGTTCCTCATTATGCTAACGAAAGAAACTGAACCAGCCAGCCAGCTAACTCGATCTCCATCCCTCCTTCTCTCCTTCCCTCACCTTCTCTCCTCACCTTCCTCACCTTCTCTCCTTCCCTCCCTCACCCTTCCCTCTATCCTTCCCTCCCTCTTAACACCTGATAGACTACTGTACTTCATCCTTTAATCAGCCTCCCCCATGCCATACCTTTCACCCCCAACCACATAGCCAGCCTCCCAACGCCCCTTTCACACCACCACACCACAACCTTCACGCCCTCCTCCTCCTCCTCCTCCTCCTTTGGCTATCAGATACAGCTCGCTTCCCTTTCTTTCCTTGTGTGAGTGCAGGAACATTATAATTCTGCACGTCTTAGGATGATAAGGATAAGGACGATTAGTTAAGGAAGTGATGGAGTAATATGCTGTAATGACTATAGGTAATGCGGATGTTAGTCTTGTTAAGTAAGTGTTGAATTGTATACATCCGTTCAAGGGGATGACCAAGTAACGCAGAGGGTGTAGGCACCAAAGGGGAAGTGAGGAGGCAAAGGAAATGTTGTAAGAATGAAGTGTTTTTGGGAGTAGGAAGGGAGTATATGGTGTGTATGTTGTGGCTGTATAGTGTAAGGTAAGGGCAGGGAGGCACCAACACACACACACACACACACACATACACATACACATACACACACGTACACACACCACCAAGGGGACGTTGCTAAACACCGAGGGTCCCTTTGAAGCGCCTTGGGAACGCCATATACGGAGGAGGTGTTGGAGGCGGCGGACGTCACACCAGGGGCGCCACCTTCCCCCAGACGCCGACGGACCTCTCAGACGCCACTTGTCCGGCGACTCCTCGATCCCATCAAGACTCCCTCGGTGGGTGATAACTCGTGCTTGCTCCTGTCGTTAGCTACAGCAGGGGCGTGAAGTGTTGTTAAGTAAGCCTGTCACTGTAGGAATAAAGAAAGACTCCCTCGTTCTCCCAGATTAATGAGTGTTCTTTACATTACATTGGTTACTATCATGTATTTAGATATTGTACCCGTGTTGAGGTGAAGTGTTTTGGCGAGGGCTGAGAGAGGGAGATCCACGGAGCCAAAGGTCAGGGAGCACTGAGTAACAAGAGCCTTGAGCCACGCGTGCAAACCAGAAAAATGGTGTTGAGATTACATTGTTGAGCCCCGACTTGGCTACTGTTACCCGCCGTCTAGCAAGGGGTGGAGACATGGAGGAGGAGGGAGAGAGGAGGAGGAGGAACAAGTTTTAGTCTTAGGGTGAGATGAACGAGGAGAGACACTAAGATGTAATGAGATGACAAGCCGAAGAGACACAGTACTAAGTGGCAGCAAGAAGAGATGACTCCAGAGTGACAGTGAGGAGAGGCACTCTAAGCGGCATGTTTGATAGGAGGGCAGTGGAATTACTACTTAGCGAGACCATAGGCGAGGGCGGGAGGCGGAGGCGGAGGAGTGACGCGGCGGGCGGGCGGACACACACACGCACACAGACAGACAGACAGAAGGGAAGGGAAGAAGGCTGGTCGGTGGTCTTGGCGGCAACTAGACTGAAGCCACTTGTAACGTAGCTTCCCTTCCACCCAGAGTTTCTTTACCATATGATTTATTTTCTTCCCTGTAACGTGTTTTATTTATTGTTCTTTATACCGTTCGTTTATATGTGTGCGTGAGTGTGTGTGTGTGTGTGTGTGTGTGTGTGTGTGTGTACGTGTGTGCAGTCCAAATAAATGTAAAGGGATCCATTTGAAGTGTTACGCGATGACAAGTACGTTAGAGCGAGTGAGTGATGTGTGTTTGTGTGGTAAGTACGGGAACGCGCCTCGTATCCTCCCATTATGGCGTGCCTCCCGTGTTGTGGATAGATAGAGGCTCGCTCGGAGATATCCCGGGATGGTTACGTGTGCTGGGCTTTACTGAGGGACGGGAGGAGCGAGGGAGCCAGCGAGCATGTGTAGTCTTTTGTGGTTGAGTGATTCACCCTCGCTGGCTGACCCTCAGAACACTAGCGTCCTCTAAGGGGCGTTGCTGCTCTCTAGGCGCGGTGACTCATACAGGGGCGGGGCGGGGCGGGGCGGGGCGGGAAAGGGAGGGACGGAGCTGAGTTAAGCTGCCGACAGGTATACGTGGAGACAGGTAAAGGAAGATACATTTCACGGTGTAATGTTAGGTTTTTTTCTTTCTACGTTAAAGGAAGTGAGGTAGAATTTGGAAAAGTTGTTCATTTGGTATCGTAAAGACTTGGGTTTGTTTTATACTAAGTCGTGGCGTATAATGTTAAAATAAGATACTATAGAAGAAGCTATGTTTTAAATTGTCTCCCTCACTGACTCTTAAACTAAAGAACACGTGAAAGTAGTGTTTAATAGTCACCTACAAAAGACTAAACGATAACAGAAGGAAGGAATAAATAAATAACAAAGAAATAACTGCGGTGCATCTATTACCACTGCGGAGAAAATGTGTGTAAGGGGGAAGAGGAAGGTTGGGTTATGTGAGGGTCTGTTTGTGGCTCTTGAATACCTGTGATTGGTGGAATAGAGGCTCACACACTGGACTCATTTACGGAACAGCGAGCCCAACGATGCCTTCCTTCTCCTGTGATGCGGTGAGCTAATATCCGGCTGGCAAAGGAGAAGTTCCTGTATGCTTAGGTTGGTTTGGTTTGGTTTGATTTGGTTTGGTTTGGTTTGGTTTGGTTTGGTTTGGTTAGGTTAGGTTTGGTTAGGTTAGGTTAGGTTAGGTTAGGTTTGGTTTGGTTTAGGGTTGGGTTGGGTTGGGTTGGGTTTGGTTTAGTTTGGGTTGGGTTGGATTGGGTTGGGTTGGGTTGGGTTGGGTTGGTTAGGTTTGGTTTGGTTTTGGGTTGGTTTGGTTAGGTTAAGTTAGGTTAGGTTAGGTTTAGGTTAGGTTAGGTTAGGTTAGGTTAGGTTAGGCTAAGTTAGGTTAGGTTAGGTTAGACTTGGTTAGGCTAGATTAGGTTAGGTTAGGTTAGCAGTGCATGGCAAACAAATGAGGCTGCGATAAAGCACTATTAAATTTATGTACTGTGTGTGTTCTTTCAAGAGAAAACTATATAGTGTAGACGAAACCTTATATACCAACTACAGATAAGAGAGTGTTGGGGGGCGATCATAACATAGAATATATCGGAGTTTGTTTATATAATAGATAACCAGATTTTGAGGCGGTAATGGTGCCTGAAGGGAGGGTAGGAGGAGCATGGTGGTCTAGGGGTCTGGTGGGGGGGGAAGGGGATGATCCGTGGGGCGTGTGCTTGTGTGGTGGTGGTGGTGGTGGTTGAGTCTGCCCGAATATGGTAGGTGGAGCCACGGGTCGGTCAGCAGGCCATCTCAGAGCCCACCAACCCGCTCTCTGCCTCCTCCTCCTCCTCCTCCTCCTCCTCCTCCTCCTCCTCCTCCTCCTCCTCCTCACTATCTCATCACACCACTTCTCACCTTCGTCAAGCACTCACCACCATTTTGCTTATTTGCCTTTTAACACTTTCCTCCTCACATATACATTCTCTCTCTCTCCCTCTCTCTCTCTCTCTCTCTCTCTCTCTCTCTCTCTCTCTCTCTCTCTCTCTCTCTCTCTCTCTCTCTCTCTCTCTCTCTCTCTCTCTCGTTATGATGAAACCTAGCTTCTCTTTTTATCATGGGTAGTATTTACTCATTCCCAAACCCCCGTCGCGTCTCTCGGCTTCTCGGTGTTGGTCATCTGCTGGAGGCGAACGAACACCAGAAGAATGGCTGTGGAATGCTAACTCACCCTTACTCACCCTCATCCACCCTTACCCTTACCCTCTGCCACCCTAACCTAACCTAACCTAACCTAACCACCTCTAACGAAAGAAGGAAAGGATCGCCTGCCTTTTCCCCCCCTCTAATGGGATCAAAGGTTAGGTTACAGTATAGGTTCCAAGTCTTAAACCATAGACACCACCTCTAAAATGTTGAGGTTTCAGTGAAGTGGTGAAACAGAGGCTGGGATTTCCGTAAAGAGAAGCCGTCTAGTCACTTGTGTATATCCGTTATGCCCGGAATCTGATGTGAAAGTGATGATGGTATGTGATGTGCTCATGTGTCCTTCATGTACTACCTGTGGTGTGTGGTGTGTGGTGTTAGTCAGGGAGGCTTAGGTGGAACGGGTGTGATGTAAGACTGAAAGACCGGACGGAGAGAGAAGAAAAAATGTTAGGCTGGGTATGGTAAGGTCAGGCAAGGTTTGGGTGTGAAGGAGTAGTGATTGCAAATGTAGAGTGTTAATGAATTTGTGTCTGTGTTGTAGTATGTAGTTGGTTAAGGAAGAGAGAGAGAAGGTTAGGTTAGGTTAGGTTAGGTTAGGTGAGGTTGGGATGTGAGAGAGGTGGAGGGAGAGACAAACACCTTCACGTCTGAGGATAAATCTTCCTTCCTCCTATTCTTCCTAGACAGCCGCTCATCTAGTATTCCCGCCCGCACCTCCTGTCTCTCACGCTCTTCTTCATGCACCTTATTTCTTATTTGTTTCTTTCATTCGTTCAACCATCCACGTCTCTTTTAATTCCTCCTTCCTATCCCCTCTTCCTTCATTCATTCGTTCAACCATCCACGTCTCTTTTAATTCTTCCTTCCTATTCCCTCTTCCTTCATTCATTCGTTCAACCATCCACGTCTCTCTTAATTCCTTCTTCCTATCCCCTTTTCCTCCTTCAGTTTGCTTCTCTAACATGGAAGAAAATAATATCGTAAAATTTAATATGATTTCTGAATACGATATAAATTTTCCATTACTATTAGATCCGTTTTTTTTTTTTCCCATTAGTTTGTGATGATTATATTCAGTGTGGGAGCATCCATTCTTCCTGGGTTATAAGATGAGGTTATGACTGTGATTACGGGGAGGAAGAGGAGGAGGAGGAGAGGGGAAGGAAAGAGATGGGCGGGGAAGAGCAGGAAGGGGAGGGGCGGACCTTGTGGAAGGGGTCAGGAGATGTCAAGGTCAGGTGGTGGTGGTGGTGGTGGTGGTGGTGGTGGTGGTGGTGTGTGTGGTGGTGTGTATGTTTGGGTGTGATGGTGTGTGTTGGTTGATCCTCCACCACCACCACCACCACCACCACCACCACCACCACCACCACCACCACCACCACCACCACCACCACCATGACTATTACCATTACCATCTGTTGCTCCATCATCATCATCATCAACACACACACACACACACACACACACACACACACACACACACACACACACACACAGTTATCCAAGGGTATCGAACGCGGTTAAACAGAAAAGTAACTTCAGAAGAAAGAAAAAAAAAATCTTAAGAGTGTCCGTTAATGTTCTTCCCTCCCTTCTTTCCTTCCTCCTTCCCTCCTTCCTCCCTTCCTCCTTCCCTCCCTTCCTCCTTGTTCCTTCCCTCCTTTCCTCCTTGCTCCTTCCCTTCTCTCCCTTGTTCCCTTCCTCCATCCCTTCCTTCCTCCTTCCCACCCTTCCCTCCCTTCCTCCTTCCCTCCCTTCCTCCTTCCCTCCTTCCTCCATCCCTCCCTTCTCTCCCTTGCTCTTTCCCTCCCTTCCTCCTTCCCTTCCTTCCTCCCTCCCTTGGCTGGATGACGGTCACTGAACTGGGAAGCTGATGTAGCAGGGTTGGAATCCAGACAGGTGCATTTAAACCTCTATAACCTGTTTGAATGCTTTTGTATAGGATTCTAGTGAAGGGTGCGTGTGACGTGCTGTGTGTGTGTGAGTGGATGGGGGTGGTAGGGTGGTGAGTGCGTGCGTTGCGTGTGTGTGTGTTGGGTGCAGTGACGTGAATGCGATTGTCGTTGTGTTGGCGAGTGATGTTATGGTTGTGTTGGTGTGTGTTGAGACGAGTTGTTTGTGGTGTTTATAGGGCGTGAAGGAGGAAAGGAGGAGAGGAGGAAGAAGCAAAGGAGGAAAAGATGCAGAAGACAGTGAAGAAAAGGAGGAAAAAATTGTGAAGAGGATGAAGAGAAGGAGGACGAGAAAGAGGAGGTGAAGAAAAGGAGGAAGAGGTGGTGATGATGGAGGAGGAGGAAGAGGAGTGTGTGTGTGTGTGTGTGTGTGTGTGTGTGTGTGTGTGTGTGTGTGTGTGTGTGTGAGGTGCCCTTGCCCGAGGGAGGGGACAACCCACTCTGTCTGGCTGCTCTCATAATCCAACCCCATCACCACCACCACCACCACCACCACCACCACCACCACCACCACCACCACCACCACCACTAACAACTAACTACAACACAACTATTTTCTTTCTACACAACTGACTTTTGTTACCCTTAGTTTCATTGCTTCTTAAATAATGTTTCTAGCTATGTTTGGCGCATCCCCTTCCCCCCTTCCCCCCTTTACCCCTTCCCCCAACTCCTCTGCCCCAGCTGCCCCGCCGGGAGATGAGCAATTAGTCTGTGAATCACCTCGTCAGGTATTAGCATAAGACACGAAAAGCCGATTAGCGAGACTAACGTCGATTCTTCACATTACCTCAAGAATGTATGTGCGTGTGTGTGTATGTATATTTGGGTGTATGTTAGTGGGATGTTAGGGTTCATGTATGTTTTTTTATTCATACTTAATACTCGTATATCATCATTTTTTTATACCGATTAATAAGATGACAAGTTTTTAGTTGCTAGGGAATAAAGATTTTTTTTCTCTCTCCTTAAGTATCGCCTCATTTTGGTTACTGTTTGTCACTGTCGTTGTCCTGTCTATTATCTCTCACTTTTATCAGAATTCCCTCTCCTTTCCCTTTCATTTACTTTCCTTCATCTTCCTTCCCTTTCCCTTCCCTTCCCTTCCCTTCCCTTCCCTTCCCTTCCCTTCCCTTCCCTTCCCTTCCCTTCCCTTCCTTCTTATCTACTACCTCCTTCACCTAACTCACCTGTTCCTCTCTTTTCCCCCTTTCAACCTCCCACCTCATCCGTCTTCCCACCTGTCTTGGCACCTTATCTGTCGCCCCTTTGAACATGTATGTGTATCACTATAATATAACACCTTGACACCTCACTCCCTACAACCCAACCAGGTGTGTGAAGTCTTAACCAACCTCACCTTGACAGACTCCTTTTTTTTTTCTCTCCCTCTCTCCTTCTCCTTTTCCTCCTATACCTGTCTCTGATTCGCTCCCACCTACCTGCCCTCATTAACTAAACCAACAAATTAGAGTAGATTTACGTGTAATGGTGAATATAATTGCTTTGATTAGAGGAATGAAAAAAAGGGGAAATGGTTTATCTAGTAAGACATCGGTAACTTAGGTAAATGAATCGATTTGTTTAGGTTTAGTAATACACTCTTCCTCTTCCTCTTCCTGTGGTTGGATTGGGTCGTGGTGGTGGTGGTGGTGGTAGGGGGGGTGGCTGAAGTGGGGTAAAGGGGGGCGTTCCTCCCTCCAGGTGAACTGCTGCTCCATTGTTATTGTGTTTGATGAAGATGAAGAGATAATTACACAACAGGGGGAGGTGTTGAGGCAGGACAGCGTTACTCTCAATATGAAGGAAGGTCGGTTTTACCTTAACTCTCCCACCGATTCTGAGTCTTATAGTGGAGTTAGGTTTTCTCTTCTCCCTGCCATGAGTCCTGCAGGTGTGGGGGAGGGGGAGTAGGTACCATTGTGGGCCAGCTATACATACACATAGTCATCATCTACCTAGGGCTTCTGAGGCGGCGATAGGAGGATCAACAGTGAGGTAGGAAAGGTCAAGGATGCACGCGTCTCTATATAGCTAGGTGAGGTTAAATTGCAGGTAAGTAAGGTGAGAAGGGAAGGTAAGGTAAGGTAAGGTGTGTGTTTTGTGTGATGTTTTTTTATTGTATTTATTAGTTTTGATCTTGTTGTGGTATTGATAGTGTTTGTTGAAGGGGTGTGGTAGGGTGTGTGGTGGTGGGTGGTTGTTAATAGGTGTGTGAAGGTGTGTTAGGTGGTATGTGCAGTTAGTTAAAGGGGTGTAAGGGTGTGTAGTGGTACTGGGTGGTGTAAGGGTGTGATAGGTGGGAAGTGCAGTTAGTTGAAGGGGGGGAAGAGTGTGTGGTGGTGGTGAGTGGTTGTTAGTAGGTGGTGTGAGGATGTGATAAGTGGGATGTGTTGAGGTTCTGTGGGTGACTTGTTGGGGTGGGGGGTGTTGGGGGGAGGGTGTTGGGTGTGACATAGAGGCACTTTCAGCCTGCAAAAGTCAGTGACACATTCATATCTTAAGGAGCCAAAGTTGACCGCTGGATAAGGTATCAATATTGGGGTGACGTAACGAATGACTCACTCCTCTCTCTCTCTCTCTCTCTCTCTCTCTCTCTCTCTCTCTCTCTCTCTCTCTCTCTCTCTCTCTCTCTCTCTCTCTATCTCTCTCTCTATCTCTATCTCTCTCATATCCTAAAAAAACACATCACTTTGCAATTATCGATAAAGATTAAAATACTCTTGATAAAAAAGTTAATATTCTACATACATAAATAAAGTTAACGATTAATTTTGCTCTGAACGTAATTTATTGATGCATGACGGAGATGGAAAATAAATTAAATACATAAACAAACTTATTAGTGCCAAGGAAAAGGTTTAGTTAGTTGGCATAGAATCTGCAAATGCGATACTCTTTTGTTTTTTCCTTCCCTTCTATTGCGTGTTATTATGTGTGTTGTGGGGGGGGGGCAATGACCTATTCTCTGTCATTATATTCTCCTTATTCCTCCTCCTCCTCCTCCTCCTCCTCCTCCTCCTCCTCCTCCTCCTCCTCCTCTTTTTCCTGTCGGTGTCCTCTGTCCTCCTCTCCTCCCCCCCCCTCCCCCCCACTTACACAACATGACCTGACCACTCCCCAACCTGATACTCTAATGAGGAGAAAATGAGAGACGAGGACGAAGAGGAGGTGGAGGAGGTACAGGAGTAATTATGGAACTAGGTCACTGAACTCTATTTCCTTATTTGGTTTTCATTATAAACTGTTTCAGCATTCCACCAACAGCTGACTACCTCTCTCTCTCTCTCTTTCTTTTTTTTCTCTTTTTTTCTATCTATCTATCTTTCTCTATACTTTTTTTTCTCACTTTTATTTCTCTCTTTTATTTCTAGTGTGTCTATCTTTATGATATACGAGGGTTATCATTTTTTTTATACACATCAAAAGCCATCTGGTTATGTATACATGTTGTTATGTATATATGTATGTATGTATGCATGTGTGTATATATGTATGTATGTATGTATAAACAGGTAAGAGTGAAGGTTAATGAGATGAGATAAGTCAAGGTGGTACTGATGCGTGATATGATTATAATGTGTAAACAAGTGTGTGTTGGGTTGCCTCCCCTTCCCCCACTTGGCACACTTTGGCACTCTGCTCACCTAAGTGTTGTCTAGTATGAGCAAGGCCGAAGCTGGCACTATTAATTCTACTACACGAGTATAGATTAAAGGAAGGCATGAGAGAAGGAAGAAGAGAAGATATGAGAAAGGGGAGATGAGAAGAAGAAAAAAATTGCTGTCTATTAAAAGTGTACTGAGTGTATCTTCTCATTCAGATAACACAGGGTTCGAACCTCTATACTGGGGCTTAGGTGGAGTATACAGGTAGAAGATTATACAGGTAGCACAGGTGTGGGAGTGTTTATAGGTTAGTGTAGTAGTGTGAAGAGGCATAGGATTACCACCTTCACTATGATTGACTCTGTATGTAATGAGAAAATCTAGAGCCTTGGATCATAAAGTTAGGATGTGATAAGGTACAGATTGAAGGGGTTAGGTTGTGTGTTTGTGATAGTAACTGATATATGAAAGGGAGGGAGACTGATTACAGGTGACAGGTGAAAGGTGTGGGGTGTAGCCAGCTAGTAAGGGCAGGTGACTTGCCTAATTACCTGTATGCCTATGAAAGGAGGGTAAAAGGTGCCCAGGAGATGCTTTGAGTAATACCTGTTGAGATTTATACAGGTAACACGTTTAATGGGGTGATATAACACTACAATAGGTATTTGCATGTTATCTATTCCAGAACTTAGGCGTTAGTTAGTTAGGTTAGGTTAGGTTAGGTTAGGTTAAGGTTAGTTAGGTTAGGTTAGGTTAGTTTAGGTTAGGTTAGGTTAGGTTAGGTTAGGTTAGGTTAGGTTAGGTTAGGTTAATACATGTTAGCAAGTGTACTAAGAACCAAGGGAAAGGCTGGGTAGTTACGATGCAAAAATGCCATCATGAGAGGCAGGGAAGGGAAGAGGAAAGGGAACAAGGAGGAGGAGGAGGAGGAGGAGACCCTTTTAGCTGACCCGTGATGAGTTAGGTCACCGCCAAGTCCTCATGTCCGGGGTCACAGTGCCGTTGTGTTGGTCCTGTTAAGGGTGTCGAGTGTGTTTGTATATCGGCGCAAGATTGGTGATGTGGGGAACCCTGGAACCCTTTGGAGGCCATTGTGCTGCTGTGGGGAGGGTGGTGATGCTGGTGCTGGTGCTGTGTTTGTGTTGGGTGCTGAGGCTGGCTGGAGGCTGAGAGTGGCAGGGTGAGGCTGAGGAAGGAGGAGGAGGAGAGGAAGGAGGAGGAGGAGGAGGAGAGGAAGGAGGAAGGAGGAGGAGGAGGGTGGAACGCACATCTCGGGCCCTCCGTCTTTGTTGTGAGCCGGTATGAGAACTACTCCACCCCTTCCTCCTACCTCCTCCTTCCTCCCTCCCTCCTCCTCCTGCGGCTGCCTATCTCCCTCCCCCATTAGCCCTGTCCCGGTACACTGCCGGTTGGGTGGGTCAGGTATATCAAACGACCTCCACAGTCCGGCCTCCACAATCCGGCCTCTACCTCGTCTCTGCCCCTCACCTGGCTGACTGACTGGATAGCTGGGTGACTGGCTGGCTTGCTCCTCCTCCGTCGTACGTACCCACCTGTTCTCCCTTACGGTCCCACAGCTTAAGGGATTAGGGGTCATGCGGAATCAGGAAGCGTATGGAAAGATTAGCCACTGAAGCTTATTTGTAGAGGGTTTGAAAAGGGTATTTAAGCTTGGGATTGAGTGAGAAAGAAAAGAATATAAATTATCTATTGAAGTTTATATATAGAGGGTTTGGAAAGGGTATTTGAGCTTGCGAATGAGAGAGAGAAAGAAAAGAATATAAATTATCTATTGAAGTGTATATAGAGAGGGTTTGAAAAGGGTATTTAAGCTTGCAAATCAGCGGTACATTAAAAGGAGTGAAGAGATGTAACGGGAAGTGATGATAAAGGAAGAGTCGGAGGCTGGAAAGAATAAAGAGTAAAGGAGTTTGTGAGAAGAATATAATTTACGGATGTGCAGAGTGTATGTTTTGATTCACCGCTGTGTGTGTGTGTGTGTGTGTGTGTGTGTGTGTGTGTGTGTGTGTGTGTGTGTGTGTGTGTGTGTGTGTCTGTGTCTTAAATGGACTTATGAGTGATTCCTTGTGCATGGCAGCGTGCTGTGCGTGCATGCGTGCGTGTGTGTGCGTGCGCGTGCATATGTATGACTTGATTGTCATAGAAACCTGATACCTCGCAATGTACACACACACACACACACACACACACACGGGAGAGAGAGAGAGAGAGAGAGAGAGAGAGAGAGAGAGAGAGAGAGAGAGAGAGAGAGAGAGAGAGAGAGAGAGAGAGAGAGAGAGAGAGAGAGAGAGAGAGAGCATCCACCCCACTCCTTCATTCCTCCCCAATTCAGGAAGGTGTAGTAAGTGAGTGGGTGGGTGTGTAGGTGGGTGGGTGGGCGGCAAGGATGGAGAGGGGAATAAGACAGGGCGAAGTGGGTAGAGGGTAAGGGTAGGTAAAGCTTTATAGCGGGTGTGTTGTGGGCGGGCGAGGGTGGGGGGTGGGCGTGAAAGGTTACAGGGGAAAGAGTGGGTGGGTGTGTGTGTGTGTATGTGTGTGTGTGAGGCAGAGATGAGGGAAGGGAAGGGAAGGGAAGAGAGTGAAGGGAAGTGTGAGTGGTAAGAAGGTGTATACAGGTAATTAATGAGGTGGTGGCCAGGTGATGGAGTGGGCGGGGGGGCGGGGGGGGTGGCGGGTCTTGTCTGTGTGCCATATGAATGAATACCCGAGTGTGGTTTGGTGACTGGGTGGGCGTGGGTGGTGGGTGGGTGTGGGTGTTAGGGGTCAGCGTGGGTGGTGCGTACCGTGCCAAAAGGAGGAGGAGGAGGAAGAGAAGGAAGTTGACGTCATGGTTCCAGACTTACAACCTGCACCTCAGTGATGTCATAAACACCACCTATGAATGATGAGACAGGTGTGGCGGGGGTCAATTGTGTTCAGGTGTGTTCAGGTGTGTTCGTGGACAGGTGAGGAGGAGGATGTGTATGGTTATCTACCTTTTGTTTTGTTTCTGTTTTGTGTTTTCTTTGATTTTCTTGTAAACCAAAAAAAGAAGAGGCTGTAGTGATTTTGTGAACGGAATTTTTTTTTAAAGAGAAAGTTTCTAGATGTGTATGTTTACGTATGGATGAAGAAGAAATAGAGCAAGAACAAGAATAATAAGAAAAAAAGACGAAGAAAGAATAAAATAGAAAGAAGAAGAGGAGGAGGAATATTATCAAATACAGCAACAAATAGTAAGGAAGAGGGAAATGAAATAACATATAAACACAGAAATAATACCAATAACATACACAATACAAACCAAACCAAGCATGTATAAGGGTGAGAGGGTATACAGAAGGATAGGCGAGAGGGGCGAGAGAGGGGAGAGAGAAGGAAGAGGCGAGGACGTAGCCAGCGAGGGGTCAGGGAGTAAAGTTGCTAATGAGAAGAAGTTATACTATAGTAAGGCTTGGGTTGGGTTGTTGGGCGGGGCTCGGGTGGGGCGGGGCGGGGCGAGGGTAAAGGGAGGGAAGGGAAGGGGAGAGAAGGGGTGAGGGTAGAGTTATTTTGCTCTCGTCTCTGTCCATCACTCTGACCCCGTGTTTACAGTCTGCACCACCCATCCTCCCTAGGGGCACCGGCATCCTCCTTTGAAGAGAGAGAGAGAGAGAGAGAGAGAGAGAGAGAGAGAGAGAGAGAGAGAGAGAGAGAGAGAGAGAGAGAGTTTGTTTGTGGAGAAGTCTACCGCTCTTCGTTCCTCTTGATTTAACTTACGTCTCTCCCTTCTCTCTCTCTCTCTCTCTCTCTCTCTCTCTCTCTCTCTCTCTCTCTCTCTCTCTCTCTCTCTCTCTCTCTCTCTCTCTCTCTCTCAAATTTGCACTCCACCTCCCTCGCTCCCCCTATGGATGCATTCAGACATTCTATTTGCATTTCATGTTTATTGTTTTCTCTCCTATTCTCGTTCTTGCAAGATTTCATATTTATTTTCTTTATTTTCTTTCGTACGTAAAACTCCATCACTTATATTGTACATTTTACCTCCTCGTCCTCGTCCTCCTTTTTCTTCTTTCTTCTTCTTCTTCTTCTTCTTCTTCTTCTTCTCGTGGTTAAGCTGAGGTACTATCATATTTCTTAGTACACTTAACATTACCTTCGTTCTCCTTCACCTTGTTGACTCTGGGGGCGGGGACGAGACTGTTTGGGGCAAAATTAAGAAGGGAAAAGGGCTGTAGGGGTAAGAGGCAGTGGGGGAAGAGAAGGGAGAAAGGAGGGAAGGGTAAGGAGTGGGTTAGGTTAAGGTATAGTAAATCAGGATGAAATGTGTGGATTAGTGATCTGTAGAAGGAGGGAAGGATACATGCAAGGTTATGGTGGTGTAAGGAAGGAAGGAAGGAAGGAAGGAAGGACAAGTATTAGAAAAAGTAGTTGGTTAGACGAAAGTTAGAAGAAAGAAAGAATGGAAGGAAGGAAGGATTCATCGTTTATCTAGGACCCCCAAAATTAATTAACTACCTTAACTAAGACCCCAATTAACTACCTTTAATGGGACCATCCTGCCTCACCTGGACCCACCCACTATGACCCCCTAAACACACAAGCTTAACACATACTAAAAAAAAAAATGAAGTCCAGTTTTCTTTCAAGTCCTCTCCATATTTGGGTATTTAGAGCAACCTAATTACCTTGCGTTGCGTTGTGTTGTGTTGTGTTGTGTTGCGTTGCTTACTCTCTACCTCTTGTTTGCTCTCTCCAAGCTGAGGTAATATAGTTTTTGTTCACCTGATTAGATAGAATGAAAATTAATTAGCCACAGTTGAAGAGTTTTTTTTTTGTATCGTGGTCAGTTGTCTTGAAGGATTATTATTGCATGATTCAGCAGTGATGTGTGTGTGTGTGTGTGTGTGTGTGTGTGTGTGTGTGTGTGTGTGTGTGTGTGTGTGTGTGTGTGTGTGTGTTGTGTCTGTAAACATGAATAAGGTGCTTAATGTTACCTCTCATATTATATTGTGTCTCATTGTGCAGTTACGATGGTTAGCGAGTGTGTGTGTGTGTGTGTGTGTGTGTGTGTGTGTGTGTGTGTGTGTGTGTGTGTGTGTGTGTGTGTGTGTGTGTGTGTGTGTGTGTGTGTGTTGCAAGGGAGATTACTGCAAGCTGTGTCCTCGTGATAATCAGACTAACACAATGTCCACTAACACATTGCCTGCCTGTGTATGTATGTATGTATGTGTGTATGTATATGTGTATGTATGTGTGTGTTGTTTACATGACATGACATGACTAAACCCTTCATGTTGTTTTCATTATAAGCAAACTTTTCGTTCTGTCATTGCTCAACCCTCATTATCGTCATAGTACCCTTCCCCCTCCCCTCCCCTTCCCTTCCCTTCCCTCCCCCGTCACCTTCCTTCCCCCCCTAACGGCTCTGCTCTCTATCTCGGGGAACATCCTACACCAGTGTCTCTCGTCCCTCTCTCTGTGTTGCATCTACCCTGCCGACACCACCATCACCACCATCATCACCACTATACACACTCTGGACACACTATTCTACTCTGTTTGTACTGCATTGTGTTTACGTGGTACTGTTTGTGTGACACCTCATTCAACACCACTAGTCTGTCAACATCAAACAGTAGTAGTAGTAGTAGTAGTAGTAGTAGTAGTAGTAGTAGTAGTAGTAGTACTGTTAATACTACTACTACTTCTACTACCTCTATTTCTACAATTGCTACATAAACTACTACAATTGCTACCTGTCTTCCTGCTATATCATCACCACTAGTTCTATCACTACACCTGTCATCACCACTACCGGTCACCACACCACACCCCCTTGCCCTCCCAGACACAGACACACAGACACACACACAAGTTGCCAGACGAGTTCAACACCGTTAACAGCAAATCAGGAACACATCGACAACGGCGCCCCAAGTTAGGACTAGCGGTGCACCTCAAACAGTGGCAGACTAACTGTGTTTACCTAACCTAACCCAACCTAACCTGTGATGGCGATGGCTGTTTTCTCTGCATCTGGCCTGAAGAGCTACCGAGGTGGGTGATGACGGGTGAGGTTGTGTTTTGGGGTGACGGTTGAGGGTATATTTATGGTAACAAAGGGTGAGGTTGTCTTTGGGGGTGACGGGGAGGTAATGATGCCGCCCTTGGTAATGAGAGGTGATGTCTGGGATTAATTAAATGAGCGGCGCCTTAATTAGAGATCTGCAGCAGTGGTAGTGGCGGGGGACGTGTGTTGTTGGGTGGGTGGGTGCGCGGCAGGACGAGGGTAGCGGGTGGGTGGGTGGGTGAGTGGGTGGGTGGGTTTAGGAAGTTCTGTCTACCTGTATGTTGAATAAGTTTACACACACACACACACACGGAGAGATGAGAAAAAAAGTATATATATTAAGAGTAATGATTATTTATCGTAACCGGTTTTTAGATGTGGTTTCAGTTCCATGTATTCTTATTAAGGTTTGTTTGAATCTCCTTCATCTGGAACGTAAAAAAAAAAAAAAAAATAAGTAATAATAATATAGATGAACATTAATATACACATTTTTTTTTTTCTGTCTTTTAATATTATTGAGATTATTTTAGTCTTTTTTTTCTTATTATGTTCATCTTCAGTTATCATTATCATCAACATCATAATTACATAGACAACTAACCCATCCAATCATATGTTTAGAAAGGCTGTCCAACCACCACCACCACCACCACCACCACCACCACCACCACCACCACCACCATCATCACCACCACCATCCACATCACTACATGCATGATAGGTGTTGTTTTCCACGCGCTGTGCCTCCACCTCCTCCACCTTTGCTCTGCCACACACACCCTTCCACCCTCACCATCACCCTCCCCACCCTCAGCATCACCCTGCCACCTTCCCCTTCACTT
>JAPQNM010000013.1:1984520-2002020 GCA_029783475.1 Metacarcinus magister | reverse complement strand
TCGCTCCTTCAAAGGACCTCCCACTATGACCTCTTCACCTCCTCCTCCTCCTCCTCCTCTCCTCTCCTCTTGTTCTCTCCCTCCCTGTCGCAGAGTCTTTGTGCAGCCGTTCTGAGAAGCATTTGTTTTTTTTTCCTCCCCAGGTGATTTGTTTCAATTAAGTTTCGTGCTGCAGGTGTGACTAGGTGACTGGTGCCCTTCACGACCTCGTATTTTGAGCAGGGAAGGGGTGAGAGAAGGGGTGAGGGAAGGGAAGGGTGGTGGTGGTGGTGAAATATGAGAATGAAACTGGGAGAAACAGAGTACGTAATAGAAGGGAGGAAGAGAGTGCAGGTGGTGGTGGTGGGGAAATGCAAGGAAGAAATGTGTAGAAAATGGGGTTAAGTTAATGTTTTTAGAAGATAAGAGTGAGTGGATTGGTGCGGGAGAATGACTTTATGAGGCAGTGTTAAGGCGGAGGAAAGGGAAGTGAGTGTTATTTAAAGGATATTTCAACAGTGTCTGGTGTTATTTATTTATTTTTTTTTATCTAATGGAGGAAAGGCAAGACGGTGACTCGAAAAGAAAGTTAATATATGAAACGAAATAATAAATAGTGTAATGATATATAATTAAGATGACAGTATTGTTTTCAGTGTAAACTTAACTATCTTATATGCAATTACTTAAGAAAACAAGAAAAAATAAATATATAAGAACGAAGTAAGGAAGCTGTTTGTTATACGAATAATAGAACTGCATAACACGATCATTATAACGTATAATAAAACTACATACTTATAAATATAATGCAAGTAGTAATTTGCATTGAAATACGTGAGACTTTAGATAATAGAAGAATACAGTGATACAAAGAACAGGTAAGTTATAAAAGGGAAGAACAAAAAGCACAAAGATAATTAGGTTGAAAAGGAAAGGAAGGAAAGGTTGGGTAGAACAGAGCGTCGTGCCCTTAGAGTAGCAAGAATCAAGGGCATCTAAGGGCATGACGAACACCTGGCACCATTATTGTCACCTCAGGACTGTTGTTATTCATTATTTATTTAATTAGATTGTTCTAGACTGCCATTCGGACTTCAAAATGACCTCTTGACTTTTCAGAGAACAGTGTTGTGCTTGTTTATTTTCCTCATTATTATTATTATTATTATTATTATTATTGTTGTTTATTTTACTCCCATCATCCCATAAATATTTACATACACTATTTTAAAGCCTTCTAGAAAATACCCCTTCACCCCCCTCCCTCATATACCTTACCTGTGTTTAGTTTAGTCAATCGATGTAAGGTTTCTCGTTCAGGTGACTCATACCCTTTCTCTTCCTCTTTCTCCTCTACAGACGAGCGTGACGCCATCCAGAAGAAGACCTTCACGAAATGGGTGAACAAGCACTTGAAAAAGGTAAGATTTTTATTTCCATACATTTTTTTATATATTTTTTTGTCCCCTCTTCACCTGTCCCCTTTCAGAAGTGTCTTTACTACTACGTCATGCCAAGTGTCCTTCTCCACCCTGTCCTCTCGACAAAAACCTTCCTTGAGTGTCCTGATTCTTCGTTCCTGTCATATATTTATTTTTTTTTCCCTTCCAAACTGGCGACTCTTGTTTCTCTTTACTTATGTTAATTGTCTCTTTGTCGCTCCTCCTCCTCTTCCTCCTCCTCCTCCTCCTCTTCCTCCTCCTCCTCCTCCTCCTCCTTCTCCTCCTCCTCCTCCTCCTCCTCTTCCTCCGTGAATGTGTCTGGAGGGAAGGAGGGAGGGAGGCAGATGCTGGATGGAACGAAAGTAGGAAGCCTGGAGGAGTGAGAGGGAGAGAAACAGGAGGAGAGAAAAGGAGGGAGAGAGAAAGAGAGAGAAAAGAAGGGAGAGAGAAAAAGTGAGGGAGAAGGAAGGAGAGGGAAAAAGGGAGAGAAATAAAAGTGTATATTGACAGTAGAGTATAGTGAAAGACGTGTAGTAATATTTAAGACAGATAGACAGATAGACAGGAGGTATGAGAACTGCCTCATTTGGACCCAGTGTTGAGCGTGTAATTACTGCCGGAGGGAAGGAAGGAGGAATGGAATCTTAACGTAGTTTCTCTTTATCTCCTGCTGTGTGTGTGGGAATTGCTCTCTCTCTCTCTCTCTCTCTCTCTCTCTCTCTCTCTCTCTCTCTCTCTCTCTCTCTCTCTCTCTCTCTCTCTCGCTGCCTTTGTTTCGAAATAACTCTAATTAAACCTAATTATACACCTATCTTGATAATTACCTAATAACACTATCTCATCATAACACTAATATTGACCTCACTAAATTATCAGGACACGGGACACCAAGGTCAGGTCAGGTCAGGTCAGGTCAGGTTAGGTCACCACGTAGTATAGTAAATCACACCACTGCTCTCTCTCTCTCTCTCTTTCTCTCTCTCTCCCTCGCCCAGCCTGATGTAACATGACCTTCACACACACCTTCAGCTTATCCTTGGTCAGCTGCATTGGGGTGGGGACACTTGACCTTGGCTAGCCCCCCCCCCTCACCCCCTCCCCCCCCACCACACCATCTAAGTCAATATAATGGAGTGCAAGTTGGAAAAGATTTATTAGTCTATCTTTTTCTGTTTGTCATCTATTCTGACATTACGATCCGCATGTGGGGTTGATATATTTTACACACCAAGAGGAGGAGGAGGAGGGTGGGGAGGATGGTGGTGTTGAAGGGTGAGAAGTGCAGTGATAAGATATACAAAGGGTTAAAGTTGTGGGGGAATAACTTTTGGTATTTAAATTTAGTGTGGCGTAGAAAGACTTGTATATTTATTCTCGTCATCAAGGGCATCGGATTATTGGTTGTATTATATTCTATTATAATTTCCTGGTGGTTTCGTGTTGTGTTGTGTTGGAGGAATGCTTGTGGTGGTAAGGGTGTGGTTATGTGTTGTGTGTGTGTGGTGATTTATGTTGTGGTGATGTGATGAGTTTTGCTGGTGATTTATGTATTATTGTGATGACTTGTGGTGTGGTGATGACTGTGTGATGGATGTGATGACTGTGTGGTAATGTGATCTGATCTATGATGTGATGATTTATGGTAATGTGATGACTTTCGTTATGGTGAAGTGATGACTTGCCTAATTATTTGATGACCTTTACAATGATAATGCGATAGACACGTCTCCTCATCTAACCTAACCTAACCTAACCTAACTTAACTTAACTTAACCTAACCTAACCTAACCTAACCTAACCTAACCTAACCTAACCTAACCTGACCTGACCTGACCTGACCTGACCTGACCTGGCTATCACACCATCAACCTTACATCATCTTTGTTATGAAATCTTGTAACCTAATTCATAAGCCACACGCTGCCCTCTGCCTTGCCTCACCTACCTTCTTCACCCCTTCCATCCTCCTCCTCTTACCTTAACCAGTAATCTGTTTCACTCACCCCCAACACCCCCCAACCCCCTCTAGGTTACCTGTACCACCCTACCTTCCTTCCTTCCTTCCTCACACTTTTCCTCTCACCTTTCCTCTCCCACCTGTCTTGATGCCTCCTTTCACTTACCTGTTGAGGCATCGTGATTAGTACCTTACCTTACCTGTTCTTTTCCCTTTATGTTATGTGACCTGCTGTGTTGATCTGTGTGTTTGTACCTCTAGGTCAAAATGTTAATGTGTTAGTCCTTAGGTGTTATTGTGTGGGTTATCTTAGTTATTTTAGCTTTTTTTGGGGGTGAGTAAGATAGTAAATGAATTGAGATTTGAATGTATACGTAATGTCTTTGTATTTGAATGTGATATATGTGTATTTTAATTTGTTGTTGGGTTGCTTTTATCTCTCATCTTCTTTCTCTTTCTCATTTGCTTCTCGTTGTTTATGTTATTATTTACGCAGGCAATCAACAGGTCCCGAGAGAGAGAGAGAGAGAGAGAGAGAGAGAGAGAGAGAGAGAGAGAGAGAGAGAGAGAGAGAGAGAGAGAGAGAGAGAGAGAGAGATCGGAAAGGGTAAAGGTAATATATATTAAGCTATTTCTTGCCTCTGTCTTAACCAGTTCTGATCTTGCCCACTCATTGCCCTTATCCTGCCCTCTCATCCTACCCTCTCATCCTACCCTCTCATCCTACCCAGCCTACCTACCTACCTTTCCCTCCTCCTCCCCTGCTTGCAAGATTAACCTACCTGCTCACCCTCCTACCTGCTTGCCTGCTACCTCCTCTTGCTGGCCATTTAGATTCCTACCTGCATTCCTCTCTCTCTCTCTCTCTCTCTCTCTCTCTCTCTCTCTCTCTCTCTCTCTCTCTCTCTCTCTCTCTCTCTCTCTCTCTCTCTCTCTCTCTCTCTCACGCTCCAATATCGGTTAATAGAGACAGTTATTAAGAAAAGGAATTGCAGATATTACGTTTTATATTTCTCTTTGTGATGAAAACCTGAAAAACGAGGAAGAAAGTGTAAAAAAAAAAGGTATGAAAAATAAAACAATAGAGAAAGTGAAAGGAAGCAACGGAGGGTGAAAAGATGGCGCCGAAGGAAGAACGAAAAGGAACAGAAAGGATGAACAAACAGCAGGAGTAGCAGATTTGTTGGTCCATAGGAGGCTGTTTGAGGATGAGAGAATGGAAGGAAGGAAGGAAGGGAGTGAGTGAGAGGTGCCAGTGAGAAGAAGAAGAAGAAGAAGAAGAAGGAGGAGGTGGTGGAGGGATATTTGAGGCATAGAGGCTCAAGGGAAGCAGAGAGAAGAAGAACAAGAACTAAAACAAGAATAAGATCAAGAACAAAAAAAATATGAAGGAGAAAAAGAGATATTTGGGGAATAGAGGCTCAAGGGAGAAAGAAAAAGAGAGAGAGAGAGAGAGAGAGAGAGAGAGAGAGAGAGAGAGAGAGAGAGAGAGAGAGAGAGAGGTAGAGAGGTAGAGAGGGAGAGAGGGACACGCTTGTCACCACGTAATTGGGTCAGCGCTGTGTATATCCGGTGCGGGGAGGCGACGTCACACTGTCTACCTACTCCGTCAGCGAGGGAGTAACGTGTGTGTGTGTGTGTGTGTGTGTGTGTGTGTGTGTGTGTGTGTGTGTGTGTGTGTGTGTGTGTGGGGCACGTGGTACGCCTGCAATGTTTATCTTGGCAGGGAAGACCGTGTGTGTGTGTTTTTTTCTTCTTCTGCTTCTCCTTAGGTCACGAGAAAATCAGGTGAAGAAAAAATAGAGGTGAGTTGGAGAGATGAGGTGAGAGAGAAGAGGAAGACAGGAGAGGAGAGGGAAGTAAAGAAAGAGTGAAGTAAAATTAGAACATGATTAATAGAAGGGATGAGATGAAAGATAGAGAGGAAGAGAGAGAGAGAAGAGGAAGACAGGAGAGGAGAAGGAAGTAAAGAAAGAGGGAAGTCTATATATTGCACGAGAAGATGAAGTAAAAAAATAAAAATAATAATAATAATAATAATGGAAGAGGTGAGAGATAGAGAGGGAGAGGAAGACATGATAGGGACGTAAGAAAGATGAATAGGACGGAAGAGAGAGAAGAGGAAGAGAGGAGAGAAGAAATACGAAAAAACTGAAATCTACCTTTACACTATACTTAACATTCTGCATTCACATTAAACTTTCACAAACTAGGAATTTAATAAAGGACAAACAGCTTTACCCATATCCATTATCCATCCCTTTCTTTCCTCCCCCTTTGATCCGTGGGTGAATGACGCTGTTGTTGTTGTAATGTTCAGTAAAAGGAAGAAGCATTTACCATGTTCTAAAGGGAGACACTATTGCAACATTTGGAAACGAGGATAAACCATTGTGTTGATGTTGACTGTCCCTGAATTCAATAATAATGCATAGTGACTGGTTTTTTTTGTGTATGTGTGTGTGTGTGTGTGTGTGTGTGTGTAGAGATTGCAAAGAGATAGATAGATAGATAGATAGAAAGGAAGTGAATGGAATATCTATTGTATTATGTGAAGGAGGCAAAGAGGGAAGGAGGGAAGGAAGGAGGGTAATGGAGGGAATTGTGGAGGAAGGTGGAGAGAGTTTTGTGAGTGAGTGATGGAGAGATGGATGGATGGAGAGAGAGAAGGAGAGAGGGAGAGTGTGTGTTGCCAAAGGTGCTTACTGTGCAATCATTATGTGAGTCAGTCTCTCTCTCTCTCTCTCTCTCTCTCTCTCTCTCTCTCTCTCTCTCTCTCTCTCTCTCTCTCTCTCTCTCTCTCTCTCTCTCTCTCTCTCTCTCTCTCTCTCTCTCTCTCTCTCTCTCTCTCTCTCTCTCTCCTTCGTACTGTGATAGGATTAGGTGTAGGATAGCACAGGATGGGAGGCAAACGTGAGGAGGGAACGGTAGGATAAATTGCTGTAATCTCCTTCTGACTGACCATGGCTGAGGTTAGGTTAGAGTGAGTGACTGAAGGAGTGAGTGAGTGAGTGAGTGAAAGAGAGATTGAGTTAGTATGATGGTGGTGGTGGTGGTGGTGGTAGTGGTGGTGGTGGTGGTGGTGGTGGTGGAGCTTCACTAAACATGCTACACCCATTTCCACACCCAGTCTCATCCCCTCCACCCTCTCTTTCACCCCTTCCACATCTCCCTTAAGACCCCACATCACCTGTAATCCAATACCTCCCTTCACCCTTCCTCTCCCCTCCCTTAAATCACCCCTATCACGTCCCCTTCCCTCAAACTCACCCCTTTCTCCCCTTTCTCCCCTTTCTCCTCCCTCTATCTCCCTCAAAACTACTTAATCATTTGCTCGCGCCCTTAACCACTCTATCACTCCACTTTCCTTTCTCCCTGTCATCCACGCATCCACCCATCCGCTTCCTAACATCCGTCATCCAAGCTCCACTTCCCCCACTCACCTCACCCACTGGCCAGGTAACCCACTTGTCTTGATTACCCACCTCTATTACGGGGGCGTGCGCGGGCCAGTCAACAAGAAGTCAGTAGTAAATAGCCCAAACCTGGAGAGATATAGATGGGAAGGTTGATTGGCGGGTTGTGTGCGGTTTTTTTGTTTTGTTTGGGCTATTTTTTTCAAGGTGACATTTTATTAAGAATTTTTTGTTTATTATTGTTTTTATTGTTTTTTTTCTAAAGATTGGAATGATGTTTTTTTTTACTTGTGGTTGAACGTATTGATAATGTGATTGATTTTTGCTTTATATATGTATTTGTTTATTAATTTGTTGTTGTTTTTGTAGTATAAGTAGTAGTAATTATTGTTCTTATTCCTCTTGTTCTATATGCTTCCTGTTATTTTGTCTTATTTTACGATTTCCAACTAAAAAAAAATATATAACAAGAAGAAGAAACATTAACAATCACACCAATATTAACCTAACAACAAAACGCAGCCCATCTTACGTTACATTTAGCTAGACTTCCTCCCAACGACCCTCCATTAACCTAAGCCACATTAGCCTTGGTAGGGCGTCTCACCAACCCTGGACGAGACACCACCAAGTAAGGACCTTCCGAAGTGAGTGTTTAGTCCAGCGTTTTCACCTGTGAGGCGTCAGTTAATGGTGGGGCAGGTTAGGAGACTTCATATTAGGGGTGAGGAGGGCAGCGACAAATAGTAGAGTGGGAAGGGTGGAGACCAAGTGGTGAGAGGGTAAATACTAGCCTTGAGGGATGCTTCAAGGTGCGGCCTGTGAGGTGTGGACAGGTGAAGCCAAGTTATGAGAGTGTATAGGGAAGGGTCAGTCAACTTGTGATGGATTTCGTGGAGTTAAAGAATGTGAGGGTTTTGATTATTAATGAATGGGTCTGTTTGTCATCTTTTTTTTTATATATTTTTTAAGTTGTATTATGTAAATGATGGATATGATGTAGTAGTGTTAAAGTGTTGAATTGGGTAATAGCGTCAAGGAGTGCAATGAAGAAACGGTGATGTAACAGTTTAGTCAATTGTGAAGTTATCTGTTTAGTGGAATTCTGGGAAAAAGTTCAAGAGAGTGATAGAGAGTCAAGAAAAAAAAGAAGAGTGACGAATAGAAAATGTATCAATGAGAAGACAGTAATTTATATGAAGATGAATTACAGTTAAGAGGAGGAAGTGGTGGTGGTGGTAGTGTTGGTGGTGGTGGTGGTGGTGGTGGTGGTGGTGGTGATGTAAATAGAACTGTAGCATGAGTGTAGAATGACTGTAGATTCGGTGTTGTGGTGTAGTGGACATTTTTAGCTGTGGTGGTAGTGTGGTGGGGGAGGGAAGGCGGAGAAGGGAAAGGAGGGAGGAGGGGATGAGGAGGGGAAGGGAGGGAAGGAAGAGAAGGGTGGGGAGGTAAGATGAGTTGGGGGTGAAGGGAGGTAAGGGAAGGGGAGGGAAGAAGAGGGGAAGGGAAGGGAAGGGGAGGGGAAGGGTGAGGGTTGATTGGCCACAGGTAATAATTTGATGAAGCAGCAGAGTAGCGTGACAGATGCCGTGTTACTAGCTGGCTGTTCCTCTGCCTCCCTGCCTCCCCTGCCTCCCTGCCTTCTTCTCTGCCTCCCTGCCTCCCTCTCTGTCTTCCCTGCCTCCCTCCCTGCCTGCCTGCCTTCTCTACCAGCCCTACTTCCCTCCCTGCCTCCTCCCCTGCCTCTTTGCCTGCCTTCCTCTCTGTCTTCCCTGCTTGCCTCCCTGTCAGGTCACCATCTTGCATCCTTCCTCAGCATCTCTTTCCCTTTCACCCCTTCACCCCTTCAAACCCCTTTCATCCCTTCAAACCCTTTCACCCATTAGTTTCCTCACCTGTTCACCCCTTCTCTGAGTCTCACGTCACCCCTAAGTCACCCATTGGCATCCCTTTACTCCTTTAAATCTTTCATTCTTCACCATACGATCTCTCTCTCTCTCTCTCTCTCTCTCTCTCTCTCTCTCTCTCTCTCTCTCTCTCTCTCTCTCTCTCTCTCTCTCTCTCTCGTAAATTTTCCCTCCTTCCCCTACTTCCCCCTCCTTTCCCCTCCTTCCCCCTCCTTCCCCCTCCTTCCTCCCGTACTTCACTGTTCCAAGAAGTGATTCGAAAATTAGCTTCACTTAAAAACAATTATACTTTATGATTTGCGAGGCTGGGAAGGAGAGGTAGTGAAATATTAGTGGTTTTAGTTAATTTGTAGAACCATTATCTACTTTACCACAGAGGAAGGAAGGAAGGAAGGAATGTGACTCTCTCTCTCTCTCTCTCTCTCTCTCTCTCTCTCTCTCTCTCTCTCTCTCTCTCTCTCTCTCTCTCTCTCTCTCTCTCTCTCTCTCTCTCTCTCCTTTAATTACTCGCTCGTTGGGGTTATTTCAGTGATCTTTTCTTGTTGCATTTCCCTCCCACCTCGTATCCTGTGCTTGCGTCCCTCGTATGTGTAGAAAAAAGGCGCCGAATACGGAATGGAAAATATAGATGAAGTCTGAACCTAACATTTACAATCTCCTAAACTTTGCGTGTGTGTGTGTGTGTGTGTGTGTGTGTGTGTGTGTGTGTGTGTGTGTGTGTGTGTGTGTGTCGAACGTATAATTATAGAACATATGCGTCCCTTTGTTTATCATATTATTATTATTATTATTTTTACATTGGGAGAAAACTTGTTCACGAATCTTGCTATTTTAATATTGGTATTGATTAAAACTGCTTCAGCCTTGCCTTCCCCTGATATCTGATTACATAGAGGAAATAGGGACGAGAGACGAGGGATTAGGGACGAGGGGCTAGGGACGAGCCAGCACTGACCCTTGTGGATGCAATCTGCCACCTGGTCTGCCTGTCATGGGGTGTGTGATCTCTGATTAAATATATATAATGAATGTGACCTTGAGAGAGAGAGAGAGAGAGAGAGAGAGAGAGAGAGAGAGAGAGAGAGAGAGAGAGAGAGAGAGAGAGAGAGAGACGCCCCTTCTGTCACACATTTACGTAGACAGTACCAGGGCAGCGTCAGACCCCCGCCTCAAGGGGTTGGTTCTAGAGGGCGTGACTCTGCACAGACGCAAGATCTAAAGTTAGCCTCATGACCAAGATAAGACCAGGAACTAATGACAAAACCACTACACGCTCCCCCTCCCGCGACCCCACCCTACGAGGCTCCAGGACAGTCGTTGAGAACCATCCCGACGACAGCACAGACGGGGATACTAAACTATAAATATGTTCTGGGGTTACTAATGAGGTTGTTAGGACGGGTTGGTGTCCAGGGGTGTGTGTGTGTGTGTGTGTGTGTGTGTGTGTGTGTGTGTGTGTGTGTTGGGGTTTGTTTAGCTGGGAAATCATTGTTTGTGTTTACTCAGCCTCGTCGGATAAGTGTTTGCCTCTCTACGCCTCGTCCTGAGCCTTAAATTGTGTGTTGATGTAATACTTCCAAGATTGACATCGAAGTCCTTAGAAAGTCTCCTTCCCCTCCTCCCCTCCTTCCTCTCCTTCCTCTCCTTCCCTCCTTCTCTCCTTCTCTCCTTCCCTCCTCTCGTTCCCTTCCCACAGTATGAGAATCAGTGAGGGAATCTTACTCAATAATTACATGTTGGAGAAACGATAAACTGTGGTGTGAAGGGACGCGAGGGAGGGAGGTCAAAGTGTCAGGGATTAAACCAAAACAACAGAACAAAAAAACATTAACTAGTGTACAAAACTATATAGTATTGTTTAAAGATATATATATTTTGTGTTGCTCTTCTACGTAACACTTGTAACATTGTGCTCATTTGTGTTAAGTGTTACTGACCGATAAAGAAAATCCACTGAATTAAGATTGTCAGGAGCACCAGGATTTCTCTGTATCAGATTTCTATGTCATGTTTTCAAGTGGTGGTGGTGGTGGTGGTGGTGGTGGTGGTGGTGTATGTAGGCTAAACGTCACCTAGTTTAGCCCTCACACCTGTACATGACCTGGAATTAGTGTGCCTTATTAAGTTATATTGCGACACTAAGTACCAAGTCACCTGGATGCCATGCTAGGTGTGTGTATGTATATGTATGTATGTATGTGTGTGTGCGTGGCTACCGTCTCCCTCTATATCAGTGTTAGTATAGCTAGACATCACTAGACAACACTTGACATCCTTTTAACTACCTGCTTCATTAACACCCGCCACCCGCCACACCTGTTATCGTGATGTACTGCCTTAATGCACTTCGTTGATCCTCTCCCCTGAACGTACCCTTGCGATGCGCTACTCACTGTCTTGATGGAACGCCGGTAGGAAGGTCTTGTGTGCATGATGATGGTGGTGGTGGTGGTGGTGTAAATGTACTTAATGGACACTAGTTTGGCAGAAGAATGTAAGATATGAAATGTTTGCTACTCTATGGTATTTTCATTATTTTATTTTTTCTCTTTCCTTGTGTGATTTAATTTGGTATGATAACTCAGTGGTTGTTTTTTTTATTATTTATTTTTATTTTGATGTGTTCTGTTCCGTCGTTCGCTTAAGACGTATGTGACGTAGATTATTATTTTGACATTATCAGCGTAGTATATCTCTTCGTAATGCAAGTAATATACACCTTCAAGCCTGATTAGTTTTTTATCTTTATTCATGTGTTTGATAAGTAAACACACACCAAAAAAAATAACGATGATAATAATAACAATAACAATAATAACAACACTAACAATACATTTACACCTAAAAATAAAAGAAGTTAGTTTATGAAAAAAAAGAATAACGATAATAATAATAACAATAACAACACCACTAACATTACATCTACACTTAAAAATATGAGGTTACTGTATGAAACAAAACAAAAATACAACAATAATAACAATAATAACACCACTAACATCACATCTACACCTAAAAATAAAAGAGTTTAGTGTATATATAACCGCTTCGTAATTCCCAAACTGTGGTAATACTAGTGTGTACATCCATTCAGTGAGGCAACAGCACTTACACATCCTTAGCAGATAGACTCAATCCCTGGCTCCTCTCAGGCTCCTCTCAGGCTCCTCTTAGGCTCCTCTTAGGCTCCTCTATTCTTATACGTTTTAGTTTAGGAAATTACAAGTCGTCAGGAGTTCAAAGAAAGTGACCTGATTACGAGAGACGTGTGACCTTCGTACTTCTTGTGTTATGGGAAAAAGTTTACATAATTTCCCTTTCCACTGAGTTCCATCGTATGTTTATAAGTATACAGGAAATTACTGATATGCATAATGATAGAAGTAGGAAAAAATAACTTTCTTTCAAGGGTGATGCAATGTGAGGAGAATACATTAAGAGAGAGATAGAAGTGAAAGTATGGAAGTGGATAGGGTTGTGTGTGTGTGTGTGTGTGTGTGTGTGTGTGTGTGTGTGTGTGTGTGTGTGTGTGTGTGTGTGTGTGTGTGTGTGTGTGTGTGTATCTTTGGCATTCTGATTTGACCAAGGGAGACGTGATGAGGTTAGCGTGGCTCTTCTCCTAACAGTAGTAGTAGTAGTAGTGGTAGTGGTGGTGGTGGTGGTGGTGGTGGTGGTGGTGGTAAAAGTGAGAGACATTACGTGTGTGTGTGTGTGTGTGTCTGTCTGTCTTGGTTTCCTGTAGCTGCCAAGACTGTTCTGGCTTCCTGTGCTGTGCTGTACCCATTCCTTGGCACTATGCTGAGTATGTGGCATCGTAGCCTTGACACTGCATGCCCCTCACTTAATAATAGCTGAACCGAGCAACCATTCCGGACTCAGAGGAAGAAAGGGAAGTAGATTGTTGAAAGAAAATGTGGAGTAGAGAAACATTATAAAGATTCTGTTTAATGGCGCGAATATATGTTTTATATTTTTATGTGTGATGTTATGCTTATTAGGAATGTTTTTATTTATTTATTTATTTATTTTATTATTATTTTTTTTTATAAGTATCGCTTGAGAAATGTGGAGATTAAATTACTTATAAAATTTCATTACTTAAGTACAAAATTTTTCTCCCATAAGTGTTTTGATGCATTATTAAGTTGTTTCAGATGACCCCGAGATACACACACACACACACACACACACACACACACACCACACACACACACACACACACCACACACACACACACACACACACCATGAATGTAGTCAAATTAAGTCTTGACACGAGTTGACAAGTTTTTTCTTTCTTTCATAACAAGTTGGAGAGAGAAGAAGAAGAAGAAGAAGAAAAAAAATAAAATAAATAAACACACCACTTGAGTTGACTAATGTGTTGTTGTTTTTGTTATTGTTTTTGTTGTTGTTGTTGTTGTTGTTGTCACAGTTCTTCCCGCCAAAACCATTATTTCTTTTACGCCCTTGTGACATTCAACCCCTGACAGCTGCCTCCTCGTCCACTATACTAACAAACAAACAAACAAACAAACATCTTTCTTTCATTCTATTTTTAGGTTTTTGTCATACACGAAACCTTAAACTTGTCTCTTTTCAAATAGTAATAATAATAATAATAATAATAATAATAAATAAATAAATAAATAAATAAAATAATCTTGAACACCACTGAATGAAACCCAAATGTGAACTTTTTTCTTTACATACTGACAAATCGATCTTATCTCAGTCTACTCTCTCTCTCTCTCTCTCTCTCTCTCTCTCTCTCTCTCTCTCTCTCTCTCTCTCTCTCTCTCTCTCTCTCTCTCTCTCTCTCTCTCTCTGTGACTCACCCATCCTTATAAACTGTCTTCCACTCCACCACGCCCCTGCCCCGCCCATGTCCCTGCCCCTCCCCCGCCCCCACCCCGCCCCCACCCCGCCCCTCCCCCGCCCCACCCCACCCCACCCCCGTCTTGCTCCTTCTACTTCTGACGGAGGGAAAGAAAGGCTGGCTGCTCCCTCCCCCCCCCTTGTTTCATGCCCCGCCCCGCTATGTTCTGTCTCGTTTCGCCCCGCAATGACGCTATAGGGTGCAGGAAGTGTGCTGGGGGAGGAGGAGGAGGAGGAGGAGGAGGAGGAGGAGGAGGAGGAGGAGGAAGAAGAAGAGGAGGAGGAGTGTTATTGTTTAGGGGCTTCCTGCTGTATTCATTTCACTTTTTTTTTTTCTTTCTTCTTTTTTTTTTTTGTTCTTATTGTTTCCTCTATTTATTTCGCTCCTTAGGTTACGTCTTTTTACATATTCGTTTGTTTGTGTGTTTTAATGACGAAAGATTTTTTTTTTTTTTTAATGTATGTGGGTTTTTTTTATGTGCACGTATGTATGTATGTATGTATGTATGTATGTATGTGTGCGTCTACTATGTATGTATGTGGCGGAACACTCTTAAAAGTATAAAACATTTGAGTGTGTACGTGTCCTTGCATAGCTATACACACATACACATACATGTATACGTACAGTGTATAGATACGTGTGTGTTTCTTAGTCAGTGCTTCCCTTCCTTCCTTCCACTAAGTTTTGGGGTCAAGTTATACACGAGTACCACCTTCATTATGTGCTGGAGGAGTAGAGTGGAGTAGGTGGATGAACTACCTCTCTCACTCCACTCTCTCAATCCACTCTCTCTCCACTCTCTCACTCCACTCTCTCACTCCACTCTCTCATTCCACTCCCTCACTACCACCACTCCCTACCATCTTCTCTTTGCCTTGATATACTAATACTCAATGGATTATATTTTTACTCTGATCTTGCCTTGAAATCGTAGCTAGATATAAATAAGATTAAATATAGGAATTACTAAGTGTGTGTGTGTGTGTGTGTGTGTGTGTGTGGGTGTGGGTGTGAGAGGATGAGTTTCTATGGTAAGTAAGGCGAGGGGAAAGGGAGAGGGAAAGGAAGGGGAAAGGGTAGACTGGCCAGCCGTATAGTGGTTATGGTAAGTAAGTTAAGAGGCATATAGTGAAAGGGGTGTGGTATAAAGGAAGAAAGATGAGGTGTAACGTGTGTGGGCGGTGAGGGGAATGGGTGGGATGGGGTGAGGGTGTGTGAGGGGAGAAGGGTAGGGATGTGTAGGGCTGAAAAGGGTTAGGAAAAAAATAATATATAAATTGTCACATTAGTCTGGTTATTCTCTTTTCTTTTTCTCCCTTTCTCCCTTTCTCTCTTTCTTTCTCCCTTTCTCTCTTTCTCTTTCTCTCTCATCTCATGTAATATTTTGTGACCACCTGGAAAACGTGCCTATTCCTTCCTCCTCCTCCTCCTCCTCCTCCTCCTCCTCCTCCTCCTCCTCCTCCTCCTCCTCCTCCTCCTCCTCCTCGTATCTACATAATGTTTGCAGTATCATAAAACACACTCCCTCATATTGTTCCTCCTCTGCGTCCATCTTCACCCTCACAATGTTTCTAGACTTCTCACATTTTCCTCCAACCTCCCATTCGTAGTCTCTTTCCTCTCTTCTCTAAGTATTATTATTCTCTCTTTCCTCTCTTCCTTAAGTATTCTTCTTCTCTCTTTCCTTCCCTTCCCTCCTTTACCCTTCTCGTTCCCTACATCATTTTCTCTCTCTTTCCCTCGTTTCCCTTCTCGTTCCCTTCATCATTCTCTCTCCTTCCTCTTTCCTCCCTCCCATAAGTATTCTTGTTCTCTCTTTATTCCCTTCCCTAAGTATTCTTCTTCTCTCTTTCCTCACTTCCCTCCCTTGTTTCCCCTCTCGTTCCCTCCATCACTCTCAAATAATTTTCCGATGGTCCGATATAGCTATGAAATGTGATGTCTGTCTGTCTGTCTGTGTGGTTTTGACTTTATTTTATTTATATCGCTTCTTTAAACAATGAATTTATGAAGTGCGCCTCGGTCCCCTCTTTCTTCCCGTCGCCTCACATCACATTACATCCAGCCATCCTTCCATCCTATAGGACCTTGGTGGTGTATCCTATAATTACTTCTTTACGATTATTTCCTCCTTCCAGGAAATACAAACAAGGAAAGGAAATTAATAATATGTTTTTATGATTGATATTTCTGTTTTTTTTTTGCGTTATGTGGAAAGAAGTCAAAGGTTCGTTATGTAAAAAGAAGTCGAGGGTTCGTGATAGTAAGCTGCTTGCATGCAATGGTCGCGTGGTAGGAGGTGGTTGATGTGTCCTTCGGGATTGTGGCGAGAGCGTGTGTCGTATTAGAAGGAAGGAGGAGGAGGAGGAAGAGAAAGAGGAGAAGAAGGAGGAGGAGGAGGAGCAGAAGGTGTCGTGAGTGTTAACAGTTACGTGAGGGAAGTAATAAGAGACAAGAAAAGTCTATTTATATGTTGAAGAAATACAACGTCCACCACAACATTATTCCCTGCAGGAGTTTTGACATTGATGTAGTAAAGTGGTTGGGGAGTGACAGGACAATACTGAAGTGGGAGTAGGATTGACTTGTCCTGAGTGTGTGTCTTTACGTGCAATGAGGAGGAGGAGGTGTTCAGCTGGTGTATAAAGATCTGTAGTTTCATAATATATAACACTTTACCAATAAAATCTTCACCTTTGACCTTGAAACCTCCTAACACTTGGCATGTCAGTGATACGTAAGATTAGGTGACGTACGATACAAAAAGAAAAATGATAATAATAAAAAAAAAAACGGATATTTTCCGGAATGTTGCGGTCAGCAGGGACGAACAAACAAAGAAGAAATTGTAGAAAGAATCTTGTTGACATGGTACCACAGAAACGTTATCCATCTCGTTTGTGTTTCATTCAGGTTAGGAAGAGGTGTGGGAGGGAGGGAGGGATAGGTATGTGGTAAGGGGGTGTGGTGGGTAAGGGTTGTTGAGGTGTGTGGTGTGGGGTTGTGGGTAGGGGTTGTTCAGGTGTGGTCATTGTGGGAACTGATGAGTATGTGGTAATAGTGTATAGTGTCGATGTGTGAGGGAGTGTGAGTGTGAGGAAGAGAGAGAGAGAGAGAGAGGGAGAGGGAAGGGTAAGACTGTCTGACTGTCTGACTGGTTGCTGGCAGTGTGGTTGAGTGAGATCAGAAGACTGTAAAAAATAAGAAAAAAAGAGTAAGATAACCAGTTCTCATTAATTACCTGATTCTTTCTTTAGAGGGTAAAAAAAAATAATCCTAGTGTTATCTATCCATTAGTAATTATATTGATTAATTTTTGAGTGATGGGAAACGTGTGTGTGTGTGTGTGTGTGTGTGTGTGTGTGTGTGGTTATCCTGTACAGTAAAAAGACGTAATAATAATAATAATAATAATGACACGATATTTTGTTAACGCTATACCAGAGAAGGAGAAGGTTGTTAAATATGCGAGGATTGACAGCTAACAAGACCGGGTCACAGATAATGGTGTCTGTTTAAGGGAAGAGGTGATGTTAGCAACGACCTACCCCCTCTAGACACCCTTAACTTGGCTACAGGTAACAAGGTGGAGGCGCCCGACCCACCCACTACTCCCTCCTGTTGTGGCGTTGCTGGGGATGCCTCCCTCGCGCCACAAATGGTCATGCCTTACTTGACCTGAATAGTTAAGAAAGATAATTTGCATGCATTACGGACTCCAAAACCCTCGTGGTATATAATTAACTGAGTTTTTAGCACTAGTTAGCCATGGATCTTGAAACTCTACTTTAGTGTGTTTTCAGTAGAGGGCTGGAGACGTTTGCTATAAAGATGAAACGCGCTATTCTTTCTATAAAACTTGATCATAGAAACACACAGACAAATATTGATAGTTTTTTAGCGTCAGTTAGC
>JAPQNM010000013.1:1877020-1972020 GCA_029783475.1 Metacarcinus magister | reverse complement strand
TCACAGGGGAGGCGGGCGTGGGTAGGAGGGCGTTGGGCAAGAAGCTGGGTGGATGATAGTGCCCACCCACGCGTTAAGCTTAGCAAGGGGTGTTCTTAAGCAATGAATAATGGCTGGCAAAGTCTCCTCGCCCTTACTGACGGGAAGGGAGGAGTTGGAGGTGGAGGTGGAGGAGGGGGAAGCAGGAGGAGTCAGGTCATGGGAAATTGACAACTGGAGCCAAGGAGCGTGAGTGTTATTATTCTATGTCAAAGACTTGATGTCATTGCCCTTCGCCATGTCATTTTATTGTACTCGAAGATGATGAAGAAAGGGTGGGTGCTCGAGGTGGGCATGAGGGTAGTGAGAGGGTAGAGTTGTGGGGCAAGGAATGCAGTGTTGTGTTGTACTTATGTGGAGCGTTGAAGGTCGAAGGAATACCCAGCATATTGATCAAGGAATAGTAAGGAGACTTGTAAATGCGTAGATACTATTAGGTGGGTGGCTGGAGGCTGGAGGGGGAATGAAGCGTTGTAGCGGGAGAGGTAAGGGAAGAAGGAAGGTCGAGATAAAAGGGCACGCCATCCATCTTGTCATCCTAGAGGAGGTGGGTCGCTTTTGTCTCCTTAGGGCTCCGGTATTGTTCATAAGGGCGGGGCGACCGGAGAGGAATGGGCTAGAGAGGCGAAAGGGGACGTGAATAGTGATAGTGATGGTTATAATCTACGTAATCACCGCTGTAGTATCGCATGTAGTAATTGATTAGATGGAAGGAATGTTAAGTGTTTGAGTCACTCTGATAACTGAAATAATGGCATTGGTGATGATGTCTGTGATCAACATGTAACGGTTGGTGTTTTACATGTATGGGGTGTGGAGGAGGGGTGTTATTACTGAGCTTGGTGGTGGTGGTGGTGGTGGTGGTGGTGGTGTTGGTGGTAGAATCAGGAATCTTTCGTAATAAGCCTGATAGTGAAATACCGCAGGTGTTAGCGAGAACTATTAAAATAAGTGTTGTTTGTAATATGATACTAAGAACTGACACCACTCTTACGTGCCATATAAAGACCGTTAAAACTATTCACACTTCTAGAAAGATTTATAGCGAGTCAATGAACATCAACAAAACAAACAACAGTAAATTATAAACGTTTTCTTATAGCACTTTCAAACTATCATTACATATTGTTGGATCAAGTCGTTTTTTCTTTCTTTTTTTTCCTGTAATTCTTCTCACACAGTCTCCTCCTTCCACGGGTCATCCTTTGAGTGTAAGTTGTATGGCGTGCCAGTGAGTGTGTCTGGCCTCGTGTGCCCCATTTTCTCTTGTGTTCGCCAGTGAAAGTAGTGTGTCAAGCCTCGGGTCTGGGAGGCCGGAGGAGAGTATGGTTGAGTGACCGAGTTGATTCAGTGACTCACCCACCCACCCACCCACCCACCTACCTGCCTCTTACTCATCCATCCCCCTCTTACCCACTACCTCTCCAGCCTCCACCCTCTTGATGTTTGATTCATAATACAGTGTGTGTGTGTGTGTGTGTGTGTGTGTGTGTGTGTGTGTGTGTGTGTGTGTGTGTGTGTGTGTGTGTTTGTTTGTTTCCTTACCCCTAGAAAAAAACTAATCAGCTTTCTGGAGGCGAAGTTCTGATCTCGTAAACTAATCTGAAAATCATAAAAAAAACTACAACACAACTTTACTGAAAAAAAACCCACCTCCCCAATTCGCCTCCTTGCCTTTATAAACAACGAACGCATGATCCTTGTACGTAGAGGTGTCATTAGATAGATTAATGTATTTATTTTCACCTATTTATTCTTATTTATTGCTGACTATTACTAGAGTCGAGGTGAGTAATGACGCGGTGTACCAGTAAGCGAGGGAACAGCGGCGGCGGTACACTTAATAACAGTGCAATGCGAGATACAACGTCTGATAATTAATGTGAATACTTAAGTTAGGTTAGATTAGGCTGGTAGGTTTCTCTTCCTTGTTCAGGTAGTAATAAACTTCTTTTTATCCGTATAGCAATTGTAGTTGATTCCTAGTTCAAGAATGTGAATGAATGGATGCAAGTCAGAGGTAATGCTGTGTGTGTGGGGAAGGAGGTGAGGGTGAGGGTGAGGGGAGAGAGAGAGACGGGGAGGAGGGGAAGGCTTCACGATTCGGTGGTCTCGAGGCTTCATGACGGCAAATCAGAGATAGCCTTGTGAGGGGAAGGAGCCGTGGTGTAGCAGTCTTCAGCGGAGCATTCATAAAGACTTCAAACCCAGCTGGAGGAGAGTGTGTAGGCGTCCCGTCCACCTCATGAGAGTAGGATTGAGGAGGTGATAATAAAGATTTGTAACCTCCAAGTAAGACCGCTTGACAACCTCTTTGTGCTGGCTTTCAGGAAGAGAAAAAAAGAATTGTGTATTATTGTAACTTCTGAGAAAGAGGGATAGATAGATAGATAAATAGAGAGTTGTATGCGAGTGAGGGCGAGTAGAAGCCGGAGACTTCAACATACCTTAGATAGTGACCTTGTGAAGGGACTCGTAATGCATCATGGACTAGGAGACACAAGAAAGTAATTGTATGCCAACCATGTGTAGCCTGCGTGTCGGGTGCAGGGAAGGGCTGGTGGGGATGCAGTGATTGACTAACTAGCAGACACGAGCAGCAAGGGAAAGCTGGATGTATGGGGCTGCTGGAAGGGGCTGTTTGTGTTGGAAGGGGCTGTTTATGCTGGAATGGTTTGAGATAGCATAAGTTTGGTCGATATTTAGATGTAAAAAGATGAGTGACTGTAAGTGTATTTTCTAAAGGATTTTGTAGTTAACTTTTTCTTTATTATCTTTTTCATCAGTATTTTCCACTAGTTTCATGTATAATAGTAAGTTGTTTTTCCTTCTAATTTACACAACGTCTTGGTGTATAAGGCAGACAGCCAAGGACAGCAACCCACCTTGAAGGGACCCCTGAATCACCTTACACTCACTCCTCTACTCACCTAAACCTCAATCTAACCCGTCCCTTCTCACTCCAACTCACACCGCACCTCCTCCTCCTCCTCCTCCTCCTCCTCCTCCTCCTCCTCCTCCTCCTCCTCCTCGACACGCCCATCACCCACACGCCCAGTCGCTCTCATACACTACACGGAGGACAAAACTTTATCTAGACAGCGTGGAGATAAAAGGAGATAGTCTTGAACATCCCTTGGCTGGACGCGACAGAACCTGGTTTTTTCTCGTGGCTGTCTTTTTGTGTGTTAACCATCTACAGATATGGTGGTGTTGGACCGGTTTGTGTGTGTGTGTGTGTGTGTGTGTGTGTGTGTGTGTGTGTGTGTGTGTGTGTGTGTGTGTGTGACGAATCTATATAAGCCACACACAAGTTGCCTGGTATAGTGGAAGCTTGCTGGATATTAGGTTTGCGATAGAGGGAGGCAGCTGTTAGTTAGTTAGTCTGAGGCTCCCCGTCCGTATCTTGCAGCCTCCAGATGACCTTCTCTTTGCGGTGCTTCATAATTTGCTTCGCGCTTTTGGTAAGATAATTGTTATTTACACGTGTGTTGATTAGGTTGTCTAGGCTGACTGCACCTTTGTAGGGAGGGGAAGAGAATGGAGAAGAGGTACATATTAAGGGTATATGAAGAGAGAGAGAGAGAGAGAGAGAGAGAGAGAGAGAGAGAGAGAGAGAGAGAGAGAAGATAGATAGATAGACCAAACTAATGATAATCTAGTAGGATTTACGAGTTATCTATTATGCTTGAAACACCAACTCTATCTTACCTCCCCAAAAATGAAAAATAACACTTTAGAGTAAACTTTAATGGAAATGATTAATTCTCAGTCACTTCCATCAATCCATTATCTCTTCCATTATCTCTTCCCCAACTATAACTTAAGTACCTACCCACTCCTTACCTACCACCCAACTACCACACTCCATACCATCACCACTACTTACCTACCTACCTACCTACCCACCCACTCCTTACCTGTCACACCACTACCCTCACTCCATCAAAACCGCATTTACTGTACACCCCTACACCCCTACACCCTTAACTCCCCTACTCCCACCCTTCACCACCCCTATCACCACCTCATCATCACACTAACGAAGCGTGTTTATCGCATCACCACGGACGCACACATACCTGCGGGGAGGTCATAATTAATGTTGCTATCCATCCTCACACATTGCCTGCCCGGGACATACAATGGACTGTGAAAACAACGATTATTTACGCCGTGACCCACCATGACCTATTGTTAAGGGTCATGTGGTGTTTGTGGAGAGTTATGAAGGAGAGTTACGTAGGAGAGTTATGTAGGAGAGTTATGTAGGAGAGTTATGTAGGAGAGTTATGTTGGAAAGTCAAAGTTTTTTTTCTAATTATTTATGATTATCAAAGAAGAAAAGACGTCGAGATATGATTTTTTTTTTTTCTCGCTCCTCTCGTCCAAGTTTTCCTAATTATATGTGATTAAAAAGAGAAAAAAGTTCAGAGATAATATTTTTTTCTTTCTTTTCTTCTAATCTAAAGTGTTCCTAATTCCATATCATTAAAATAGAAAAAAAAAGTTTAGAATATTTTTTTTCCATCTTCTATCTAGTCCAACAAGTTTTCCTAATCCCATGTCATTAAAGAAAAGAAAAAAAAATAGTCGAGATAATAATATTTTTTTTTATCTATATACACACGTGGAACTTCCTTATGTTTTGTATCTATATAAGGGAGACAAGGGAATGCTGATCATCCCTACGATTGTTATTGTTGTCCCTTCATCAATTCCAATACAGGCGACATTAATGGAGGTTGTGCCTTATATGGAGAGGAATGGGAGAGAAGAAAGGGAGAGGAAGGAATGGAGGGAAGGAATGAAGGTGAAAGTAAGATAAGACCAAGGATGATTAAAATAATATAAATTGTTGACTGTCAAAGAGAGAGAGAGAGAGAGAGAGAGAGAGAGAGAGAGAGAGAGAGAGAGAGAGAGAGAGAGAGAGAGAGAGAGAGAGAGAGAGAGAGAGAGAGGATGGCAGGATGTAACGGTAAGATAGGACAGAGATATCCTCGCTTCTATCCTCTCTCTCTCTCTCTCTCTCTCTCTCTCTCTCTCTCTCTCTCTCTCTCTCTCTCTCTCTCTCTCTCTCTCTCTCTCTCTCTCTCTCTCTCTCATTAATTACTCAACACCCTCTATAATACCCAGTAATTAGGACATACTGTAGGAGTGAAGGATAACTATACCATGGCAGCGTAGGATACACTAATGACCTTGACAGATAGGAGTAGAGATCCTTCAGATATCCTTAGTCTAAAATATCCTAAGGGTTCTAATTTAGGATGGATGTATAAGCTGTTTCCAAGATCACGTCCGATAATTTCATCCTTGGGCCTAATCCCTTTTCCTTGGTAACCCCACGGTGGAAGGGGAGAGAGATAAGCTATACCTTACTATAACCTAACTTAACCTAACCTAACCTAACCTAACCTAACCTAACCTAACCTAACCTTACCTTACCTAACCTAACCTTACCTTACCTTACCTTACCTTACCTTACCTTACTACCTTACCTTACCTTACCTACCTTACCTTACCTTACCTTACCTACTACCTACCTTACCTTACCTACCTAACCTACCTTACCTTACCTACCTTACCTACCTAACCTACCTACCTTACCTTACCTTACCTTACCTTACCTTACCTTACCTTACCTTACCTTACCTTACTAAACCTAACCTGCTACCTTTCTATAACTTACTTAACTACCTAACCTACCTTACCTTACCTTACCTTACCTTACCTTACCTTACCTTACTAAAACCTAACCTAACCTAACCTTGCCATCTTACTATAACTTAAACTAGCCTACCTACCTTTACCTTGGGGCGAGGGTAAAGGTGTGACTTGGGAAGGGGATCAGTGATAACCCTACATGATTGGACGAGAGGTAGTGCTGACCTTCTCTCCCTCTCACTCTCTCTCTCGCCCTCTCGCCCTCTCACTCACCCTCTCGCCCTCTCACCCTCTCACCCTCTCACCCTCTCACTCTCTCTCTCGCCCTCTTGCCCTCCCTCCTGGCCTAAGTGTGTCGAGTATAAGTTATATAGGTTGATGTTGGGAGGATGTGAGGCTGTGAGGCTGTTGCTGTGAGGGATAGATATCGAACGCAGAGAAAAATGAGGTCATGAAGAAAATATATTGTGATTGTCAAGAAAAAATCATGTTTGTATATATATATTTATTTTTGTGTATTCATTGATTGCTACTATTTACCTTATGTGTGATGTATTGCATGTAGTGTTAGTCAAAGTAAAAAGAAAAGAAAGTATATATAATGTACTAACATATTCTTTCTCTCTCTCTCCACAGGTAAGATATGCAGGTGTGATGCCGAGCCGGTGTGGAGTGAAGGTGTGTAGAGGAGGGAGGGTGAGAGGCACACCTGGGTGGCACACAGGTGAGGTGACGTATGTGGAACGTGTGTTGTGGAGCCTCATGTGTAAGTGGAAGGTGGAACGTGCAATGGAAACGAAGTGAGAGAGAGAGAGAGAGAGAGAGAGAGAGAGAGAGAGAGAGAGAGAGAGAGAGAGAGAGAGAGAGAGAGAGAGAGAGAGAGTGTGTTATAAAAGCAAGCATGTCTGTCTGTCTGTTTAAAGTCACCTTGGTTTGCATCTCAAGCAGCATGGAATCACCTGAAGCAAGTTTGTTTAATTCCTTTCCTGAAGAGATTAATGTCAGATGAGGAAAGACAAAAGAAGAATTAATATATTGTGGTTTTTCTCCTTAGTGCATCATGCGAATTTTTTTTTTTATTATTATTATTATTCGAACAAACAAATATTAAGCCAGAATGATTGTAAATATAACTCTTGAAAGGCACCCAAAAAAAACAAAAACATGAGCCTTGATGACACACACACACACACACACACACACACACACACACACACACACACACACACACACACACACACACACACACACACACACACACAGGATATGAATATGGCGTAGATAATCGGTAAACTCCTCTTTTTTTTCTCTTCCTTTTTTTTTTTTAACGAGTATCGAGTTTTTGTTGATTGCGTTTTGATTGTGGAGTCCAACTGGATGTATTCTAGGCTGTGGGGCGTGGTAATTCCAGCCCACAGCCCACAGCCCACCCAGACCAACCACACCCACTCCACTAGCAACACACACACACACACACACTAATTGTCTTCACTCATTCCACAACTTCATTTAAATTTCAAAACAAAAAACATTCCTATTTACCTAAAAGAAAAAACATATACATCGGTTACCCTTCATGATGGACTGATATGTAACTTCAAACACACAATACAAAACAATACAAAGCCCTCTGGTGGTGAACTTACGAATCAATAACTATAAGGAGGACAACCAGGCAGGCAGGCAAGCACACACACACAGAGTCATATCGTCTATAGTTTTTCTTCATTTTACATTACCTGTAGCCATGGCCGAATATCGGATACCCCAGGACAGGTGGATATCATGAATTAGAACTAGGTTAGGTCACTGAAAGGTACACAAGGTAGCGAGAATAGGTCACAGTAACACCAATCTAGGACATAAGGGGAGTCAAGAGCAGAGGGAAAGCAAGGTAGGAAGACTCGGGAACATTTTGGTGTATGTAAATGTGCAGCAGGAGCGGGCGTCGAGGTGGTTAGACTGGTTTTTATTTCTCCTCCGCCTTAGGGATGCTGCTTCCTGGGATTGGTGTGTGAAGGCCGCTCTTGGTGGTGGTTGGTGTGGGCCTCAGGGTGAAAGAAGGAGAAGGAGTAGGAGGAAGGAGGAAGGAGGAAGGGGTAGGCAGGCAGGCAAGCTTGGTACAGTACATCTTAGTAAATTAAGTTAGTCCATGTTGTGGAAGTAATTCATATTTTTTTGTATTACTGGAAAAAAAAAGTCATTACGTTTATTTTTATTATTTTTTTTCTTCACATCCATCTAATTTGTTTTGGTTCCATACCGGTAATCAAGCTTCTACTTATCCCTCGCCTTCCCTCCCACACATCCTGTCTCCATGGATCATCGTGGAACACTGGGAATTCACCTTGTCATGGGTAATTGAAAGGAGCCTCCACCTGCCCCTTCATTTCTTCACTAATTTAACCCTTGTGTCGGGGTGTTTACATGGGATTTAAAGATGCTGGGAGAAGAACAGGATAAGAGGAAGATAAACAGGTTCGTGTTGTTGATGGACACTGCTTGCCTGGCCTGGCCTCGCTTGCCTCAATATTTTTCACTGTGCGAGACGTGGAGGTGCAAGAGGGTGGAGGTCGATGATAAGGCTTTATATCTTCTCCTCCTCCTCTTCTTCCTCTTCTTCCTCCTCCTCCTCCTCTACTTTTTTAGATGCATTGTATATTATCACCTCGCCCGGAGCTATGGCATTATGAACCACCTTGTAACATCACCTCAAACACCATAAAAGGAGGAAAGTGATCAAGATAAATAAGAAATAAAAAAGTAGTAGATAGCTTTAAGCCATATTAAGGTGGTGTAAGTGACTTCAGTGTAGAGCTTAAACTTTACACACGAGAATTGAGATTTTGTTTTATATTTCCAGGATATCAGAATACTCTTATGGAAGGAAGTGAAGGAAATTGATAGAATGATTGAATAGATAACAGCATGTATAGTCTGGGGGGTTTTGTGGAGTTAGAAAATGCAATGTATAGTTACAATATAGACTAGTGAAGGTCAGGTTGCGGAGTGTACAGTACCTGGCACCTATAATTAATGGAGGCTCCTGGTACTGGTTCTGCCTGGTGCTTGCGTGCGTGTGTGTGTGTGTGCGTGGCTGTGTGGTTACCTGGTTCCTGGCTCCAGTCTGGTATGCCTCAGGTCCTCTCTCTCTGCTAATAAGAACATGCATTTCTACATTCACGTACATAGATACATACACACTGGGAGAAAAAAAAGGTTATTGTGTTAGTTTGTGCGTGTATGAGTGGGTGGTAACGTGTGTGTGTGTGGGGGGGAGGGGTGGTAACGTGTGTGTGTGTGTGTGTGTTTGTTTGTTTACCTGTGCTTGCTTCACTCTAGTTTGGCAAGCCGGTTCATGTGTAGCAACGGAAGCGACTTGACTTACTGACTCACTGGTGGTAATTGTTGTGCCGCAGGGAGGTTGTGGTGGTGGTGGTGATGTTGGTGGTGAGGCCGAGGTACACACACACACACATACACAAACACGCGTCTTATAAATGGTAGGGCTCGTGGTAAAAACAAACGAAAAAAAAATAGAAGTTCGTCATTGATCCTCTTTACCCAGTGTGTGTGTGTGTGTGTGTGTGTGTGTGTTCCCGCCCTTGACATATTCCAAGGCATGACCTCAGTGGCTGGAGATAAATTGTGACTTTTGCATCGATATTTATTCATCTATTTATTTTGGGTGTGTGTTGAAGTGACTCCGGGCGTGATAAATATTCAACCCTTGCATACAGATATTTATGCTTAACTGTTTTTCTCTCGCTTAAAATATAAAACAAAAGAAGACGAGGAGGAGGAGGAGGAGGAGGTGGTGTGTAATGTAATGGTTCCTTTGCCTAAAATAATGCTTCCTGCCTCACTTGAATAATGAACGGATGGTCTAGAAGAGGAGGAGGAGGAGGAAGAGGAGGAACGAGGAAAATGTTGGTCCTTCATGAAAATTTAGTGGTCTCACGCTTTTCTTGTTTGTTTTTCTTTCTTTCTTCTTTTGTTTCCAACTCTCTCTTTTTCGTGTATTTATATTTATTTTATGCTTGTTTCCCTTAAGTTTTTTTTTTTTCCTCCACGTGTAATGGTTTTCGTGACTCGGTGTATTTTCTTTCTTTATTTTCCTCTTATTTTCCTCCTATTTTCCAGTCCTCGTTTTCCTCTTTATTCTCATGTTATTAATCTCTCTTGCTCCTGTCATTTTTTTTTATCTTTATCTTCGTCTTCTTCCTTATCATCGTCGTCCTTTATTTTTTCTCATCATCATCATCATCATCATCATCATCATCATCATCATCATCATCATCATCATCATCATCCATTACGTCTCCATCTCACTGTATATAAGATGAATCACTCAATTATTATATCATTACTGTCATCTTCAATCATTTTAAAAGTAATGATAATGACGATAAGTAAAGGTAATGGTGACTGTATCTCACACACACACACACACACACACACACACACACACACACACACACACACACACACACACACACACACACACACACACACAGTCACCAACCCTCACCATCCATTTATCCTTTTTAATACTTTAACGAGAAGAAATATACTAGTATCTCTCTCTCTCTCTCTCTCTCTCTCTCTCTCTCTCTCTCTCTCTCTCTCTCTCTCTCTCTCTCTCTCTCTCTCTCTCTCTCTCTCTCTCTCTCATCACTTCAAAAACACATATATTAATGAATCTCAAGGAACAGAAAAGGTAATAGAGGAATGACGTTGAAAATCCCACAAGTATACATATATAAACTAACCTTATTGATCCTTTCACTGCTGACCAAACTCGACCTCAGACGCCGGCCAAGGTCAACACATTTCTTCAAGGTCATTCCACTTACCACCTTCACACACACACACACACACACACACACACACACACACACACACACACACACACACACACACACACACACACACACACACACACATGCGACTCCCACGCTCCCCTCACCCACATAATCCACCTCTGTGACCCCTGCATCGCGTCTCCCTTCCCTTCCCCTCACACCAGCCGCCCTCCACCCACTATATCAAGTATTGTGGGCGTCAGGACAGGTTCACGCCCCTTCTAGTACTCCAAGGCAGGTTTTGAGGCTCCCTAATATGGGCGTGCAGGTGTGTGTGTGTGGGGGGGGAGGGTTAGTTACCTTAGTGACGTAGTAAAGTTGTTGCCCACACTCATGCCCACGTCATATCTACCTCATATGCACTGCCACGCCCACGCCCACTCCCGCATGCCCACGCCCACTCCTCCTGCTGCCCTAGGGAAGTAAAGCGAAGGAGAGTTGAATAATGATTCTCTTAATGGGTGTTGCGTGTTTTTCCTGTTTGTTGTATGACTTGCACAGAGGGAAATAACACGCACACGCACGCACACACACACACACACACACACACACACACACACACACACACACACACACACACACACACACACACACACACACACACACAGACACACACAGCGAGAGACCAGAAGAAAAATTCAGAAAACATATATACTCAACCACAAGTTACATGTAAGGGAAAGTAAACTCCTCCACGTCTCCCCCGCCGCCGCCTAAGTGTGAAGTGCTTGGGGGTCTAACGTGCCGAGAATTCTTATGTGGAACCAATATTGTCCTCCGTTCCTAAGGCGAGACTCGGTGAATATAAACAGAATGGTATGTCTTGAAAACTTAGAATATTCCAAACTTGGGTTCACATCAAGGTTTTCTGAGTTTGATAGTCAACTGAAAGTGTTTTTTTTTGTTTTTTGTGTCTGTTCTCTTTACTGTGTTTATTGTATTCGTGTGTGTGTGTGTGTGTGTGTGTGTGTGTGTGTGTGTGTGTGTGTGTGTGTGTGTGTGTGTGTGTGTGTGTGTGTGTGTGTGTGTGTGTTTTATTGGTGTTGTGTGGTGACCTGAAGCCAACAATTTTTTTCTTTTTTCCTTTTTTTTTCATACTTAACCTTCTTCAACTCTTGATTCCTTTCCTTTCCTTTCCTTTCCTTTCCTTTCCTTTCCTTCACCTTCCTCACCCGTTTATCAGTCTTTTCCTTACCATAACCACCACTTCTTTTATTTGCTGTTCTTCCTCTAACTGTTTATTTACCATCATTATATACATTTTCCCATTTCCACACACACGCACAGACAAACACAGACACTCTACCTTTGCTTTACCTGCTATTATCTTCCAACAACCTCCACCACCACCACCACCACTACCGCGTTAGGAAGAGAAAGAAAATATATAAATATCACACAACTTAAATTACATACACACAAGGGCATATACTCTTACAAATTGAAGACAAGTTCCGTGAAGGCAATAATCAGATATAAATGTTTGTTTTCCTTCTCCCAACTTTAACTCTTTTCATTTCCTCGTCCCTCACTATTAAAAAAAAAAAAGTATAGGTGTGTTTGTGTTTGTGTGTGTTGGGGAGGGTGTAAGGGTGGGTGTTATGTGTTAGTGGCAGGCGTGGGCAATGATGGGAATCCGTGACTAAAGAACAATGGTAGTGAGTGTCTATCAAAAGGCTGGGTAGTGCCTCGTCTCACCCATCCAGCCTAGCGCCTCGCACCACGCCATGCCTTCACGGCCCTTACTGCTGCTGCTGCTGCTGCTGCTGCATGCATGGGAGGAAGGCGGGGGAAGGCGGGGGAGGAAGGAATGCAGGAAGGGAAGAGAGGAAACATTAAGGGTGGGAGGCAAGAAGGAGGGAAAGGGAGGGAGGAAGGAAGGGAGAGAGGATAAGTGGGGAAGGAAGGAAGGGAGTAGGAGGGAAAAGGTACATAAATAGTGTTTGTTTTTGTTAGTTCATGTGTTATTTGTTCACCTGTTTCCTTCCACCGTGTTTTTTATATATTTCTTTAGTGTCCATTTTTCTTGTTTTATATATAATATCACCTTTCTCAGTTGTCTTAATTTATATTCCTTTTTTCATATAATTTTGGGACATATTTTCACCTGTAGCAATACTTTTCTTCTAAGGATGTTCATAGATCCATAATTTTTATATATTTTTTCTTTGTCTTCTTCCCCGTCTTTCTCATAACTTCCTTTCCCCCTTCCCTTGCGGCGTGACCTTAGAAGTTCTTTGCCCTTCCTCCCATAACAGCAAAATGGTCCTTGGGGTAATGCTACTAATGGTCATACTGCCTCTGTTTATTACACTGCGTTGTCTTTATAGTGTCAGGGAATGTCTCATGTTACACGCACACGCACACACACACACACACACACACACACACACACACACACACACACACACACACACACACACACACACACACACACACACACACACACACACAGAGGCGAGCATGTACACTATAATTGAACTTGTGTGCGTGTGAGTGAGAGAGTGGGAGAAGAAAAAAAAGAAAGAGAGAGAGCACACACATTTCCTTATCTAATCTTAACTTCCAGGTGAAAATGCATTACCCTTGCAATGTTACACCTTATCATACAACCACCACCACCACCTTATACACAATCTCAAGGTCATCTATAGCATCCCTTTCTTATTCCTTACCTCCCAGCACTCAACACAAGTTACTGAATGGTATTGAAGATCAGATCAGCTCAAACATTACCCTGCTTCTTTATTCTTATCCATTCCTGCTGCTGTGTTACTCTGCCATGCACGTCCGAGTCATCTATGTCACTACCTTACCTGTCTCTCCTCTCTCACTATCGTCTTGCATCGATGCTTCATCCTCCTCTCGCTACCTTGTCACGTCTCCATCCATACCATAACTAGCTGTGTAATTGCATTGTTTATAGATGTGTTTTTGTGTTCTGATTAGGATATAGTACCTGTTTGTGTATGTGTGGGTGTATGTGTATGTGTGTGTTCTAATTTAGCTAGAGAGAAAATTATAAAAATGTGAGAGATATTGAATAGGTAAGATGATAGTTTGATCCCTATACTTACCGTCAACTTAAGTGATTATATAGACAGATAGAAAGATCACTTTAGACAGTGGTAATCCTATCGAATCCCTCCTGTCACACGAACACTCTTATACGTTGACGCTAATACTCCTACATCCTCCCTACCTCCACCTTACCTTTTCCACACCTGAACGGCCCCCTCTCCACACCTACGCCCCTTAGCAATCACAGGTGTGAGATTTTGCTGGATGCTGATTGCTCCTCACATTTGTATTGCGTAGAAAGTTTTTGAATATATAAAATGAATGTAAAATGTTGTAAGTGATTGTTAGTGTAGCGTTGATAATCATAATTGGTCTTGACTTGGCCTATTTTTTTCATGGATTAAGTAAATATTTAGCATAGAAAACGACAATGATTTTTACTTAAGTCGACGTTAAAGAAAAGAAAAGAAAATGTGTTATATTACTACTTTAAAAAAATATATATAGAATTGTACACTTTAACGAGGTGAGAAGTGTGCGTGCGTAGAGGAAAATAAAACACGTACACAGGATTGACATGACTGAAAATAAAAACTAAAATTCTATAACCAGGTGAACATGATGTGGTGAAGTGTCATGTAGAAGGAGGAGAGGATGTTTAGTATTGGGAGTTGGTGGGGAATGAACACCTTGGAGTGGGTTAGATGTCGTAAAGTGTGGTAATAAAAGAACTGAGTAGCATAGCGTGGTGGTAATATACAGACCAGTGGGAGGGAGTGAGGGAGAGAGAGAGGGAAGGAAGGCGGGAGAGGCAAGACGATATGTACGTAAAAGAAAACGGGAAAAAAAAATGAGTAGGTGAAGAAAATAATAATAAAGGAAAGAAAGGAAGTATGAAGTTAGAATAAAGAACAGATAATTAGATAAATAGATAAAATTTAAATATTATGATAAAGCAAGGAAGTGGATAGGAGTGTACAAATATACGAGTTGCTAAAGGGTAGAGGCAGGTACAGGTGTGAAGAGGAGGCAGGTGTGGTGGTGGTGATGGTCGTGGTGGTGGTGGTGATAGTGGTGATGGTTCCAAGAATGCAATGATAAGGAGAGTGACAGCAAGTGAGAGAACAATGATAGTGCCTCTGATATGAAGGTGAGGGAAGGAAAGATAGTGAATATGAGAGAAAATGATAATGACGGAAAATGAAGGAGAGACAACTTGAGGCAACGTAAAGACTAAAACAGCAATGCAAGTCATGAACTGAGAAAGTGAAGAGAATAGGATGAAAAATGACAGTTGAAGAGTCTTGAAGAATTTGATGTTTGAGGTAAAAAAAAAAAAAAAGATGGAAGGGAATGTGTTTATCAGGCATTATTTTTGGTAAGATCCATTAAGTAAGGAGATAAAGTAATAAAAAAAAGTACTTTGCTGATAGGAGTAAGAGTATGTGTGTGGATCTGTTGTTGTTGTTGTTGTTGTTGGTATTGTTGTTGAAGGTAATAGTGGTATAGCAATAGTACACATACATACTTATACACTATATTTAACACACACACACACACACACACACACACACACACACACACACACACACACACACACACACCACCTTCGTAGTCTCCCCAGTTGTCATATTTCCTTCTGTTTCCTCTTGGTTTTCAGTTTCGCTCAAAGCACAGCTGGTCCAAGGCTGAGGGTGGGGGGGGGAGGGTGATTGAGGGGAAAATCATTAACCCAACGCACCTTTGCAATACTCTCCCCCCGCCCCCCATCACTCCTTCCCCTCTTTTTCCTCTCACTCCTCCACGGACGTAATTTAAATCCTCTCCCTCTCTCCCTCCCTCCCTCCCCTCTTTCAGTTTTCTTGTAACACCGTGACGTAACGATTTCCAAGTGTGACATAATATAGTCTTACCTTTTTTTCTTCTCCTCCCTTGTGTCTGAGTGTCTGCCTGTCTGTCTGTCTGTCTGTCTGTCTGTCTGTCTGTCTGTCTGTCTGTCTTCCTTTCCCTGTCATTACATTATACGACAAGCCGCCATAAAACGTGTCTTTATTGCTGTCTAACACGAGAATGTACCGCCGCCATGTTCTATCTTTGCACCATCTTCTGTTTTAGCGCCAAAATGTATACAGGAATTTGTTACCCCGTTGCTGAGACATAAACACACGGCTTTGTTACCCCGTTGCTAAGACATTGATTGCTACGCGCCACTCGACCGACTCTACTTCTTTGTTTTCTTTTCACTCTTGTTCACAACTTTCTCAATTCAGCGCTGTGGTAAATGACATTGTAGTTTTTTTTTTTATTCTTGTTTTTGTGAGGAAAGAGCTTCAGTGTTTTAATTATCAACCTGGATTTTAGTTGTTAGTCAGTCGTTCGAAAAGGTGATGAAAACGAAAAGAAACTCACGGAGGGAGGAACTGGGTGATGACTGACAACACACACACACACACACACACACACACACACACACACACACACACACACACACACACACACACACACACACACACACACACACACACACGTTTATAACAATACAAGATCAAGTGAGAAAGTGAGAAAAAAACATTTGCTCTAAATTAGTTAATCTAAGATCTACCTTACGCCTTAGAAACGTTCAAAACAGCATAAGATCAAATGAGAGAGATGTATGTAGCTTAATCATAAACGTTTGGTGTGAATTAGTCTACTTATAAACGTTTAAAACAGCACAAGGTTAGGTTGGAGTATCGGATTTCCCTCACCCGTCACATGCTCCCTCTCCTCAGACGTCTATGATGCAACACTCCACCTGCTCACCCAAGCTTAAACACATTGCCACATACTCCTACGTCTGAAATAACCGTGAAAAAAGTATCTTCATTGCTGTATTACGAAAAATTTTACCATGAGCTGCAGTCAGTGTAAAGTCATATGTTTTTTTTTTGTTTTGTTTTTTATAGTTAGTTTGGTTTACTGGATAACACTACACTACATAAGTCTTTAAACTATTCTAATACATAGTTAGTGTTTTCTTTCCTTCCTTCACAGCGTCTAAGCATACATTTCTTAAACTTCTCTCTTACCTAATAGCTATGTTACTGGTGAAAGCTGACAAACAGAGAAGCGTTAAACAAAATAACAAACTTATGGAGCGTAATTGTACAACTAAATGGGGAGGGCCGCGGATGCATACAAACCAAGGCGATGCATGTCTGTGTGAAAGGTCTTGTTGCCTAATTGGAGTTAATGATTGTTAGTGAGCTGAATGTAATGAAGGCAAGGTAAATAGTGTTTTGTGTGTTGCATGTATGTATGTATGTATGTATGTATGTATTTCTGCGATAAAGAAAGATGTATTTAACATTGCTGTCTCCTGCATGTGCGTGCGTGCGTGTATGTACGTGTGTGTACGTGTGTGTGTGTGCGTGCATGCATACATGTAGTAAATCCCAGCATTACCCTAGCAAATCCATGAGTTATTATGGTATATATTTTTGACTTTGTGTGTGTGTGTGTGTGTGTGTGTGTGTGTGTGTGTGTGTGTATTTTATAACACTATTGTTGATGTTCGTGATAGACAGCTAAACCTATATATATTTTTATTCTCCTTTTTGTAATGTATTGTATAACAGATTCATTAAGGTGGTAAGTATGAATAACAAGGCTAATGTGGTGTTGTTGTTGTGTCTGTCTGTCTGTCTATGTTTATCCCATTAAAAAAACATTTTAATAAACATTTTTCCTTGTCTTGCACCAGCTAACCATTCTCCGTTTTTTATGCTTGCACGCAGCACTGGGGATATGGAGAGGTTGGTACCCCTGACTCTCTTATTATTGCTGTGGTTTTTTGCGTACTTAGAATTAGCTGATGAGGAAAGTTGCTGTGTGTGTGTGTGTGTGTGTGTGTGTGTGTGTGTGTGTGTGTGTGTGTGTGTGTGTGTGTGTGTGTGTGTGTGTGTGCATGGCAGTAATAGTCCCTTGTTATCATTATTACACAGCAGAAGGAGGTATTAGTATTACCAAAAAAGGCGTTAGTGTGTTAGTTAAAGCATGTCAATTAAGTGGCAGTGGTGGTGGTGGTAGTGGTGGTGGTGGTGGTGGTGGTGGTAGTGTGTTGTAGCAAATTACCTTAGTCTATTATAACCACGGAGTCCTAATGGGTATGAAGTCCTAATGGTCACGTAGTTCCCCTCCCCTCACTCACTCCCCTTTACTCACAATGGAAAATATATATGACATTCTGATCATTGGTAATTATTTAACTTTGTGTGTGTTTAAATTTTGTTGTTTTCCCCAAAAAAATTTGATTATCGTGTGGAATATTTGCTTTTCCCTCCCACTGCTTGAAATTCTGGACTGGTATTTATATATTTCATACCATACATACATATACATACACACATACTTAAATACACACATACTTAAATGACAATACTACGAACTATTTTTCCCGTCCAATCCACGTCAACCACCACCACCACCACCACCACCACCACCACCACCACCACCACCACCACCACCACCACCACAAAAAAAATAGTATAAAAACACATTAATAAGATATGAAAAAAATTAGCATGTTAGAAAAAAAAATAAGGTATTATATTTTAGTTCAACAATGATAACTTTGCATCCAAAACGTGTGTGTTATCTTGTCAGTCAGTCAGTCACCCACCACCCACTGCTGTTATCTATCTACCTACCTGTCTGTGTGTATGTCTGCCTATCAGTCAGTCCACCAGGAATACTTAGGAAGGATATAAGACACTAATTATTGCACTTTATCATCACCAATACTTTCTTTATTCCACCTGTCATGATATCCATTATTACACTTATTTATACTTTCATCGTATTCTCACTCTTTTTAAAACCTCGAATATGATAACGTTCTGCAAATAGTTATAAATCCATTCACCAAACTTTATTAATTGCAGTAACGTTTAAGTGCATTATTCTTGCATCATATTGTATTTTTTTTATTGTATAACTTTAGCACTTGTATTCCCATCCTCACCACCACCACCACTTGTCACTGTCACTGTCACCACCAGAATTATTGCAGTGAGCTACCTGCATCACCCTCAGTCACCACCACCACCACTACCACTACCAACACCCACTAAACACCACATTTGCATTCCCTTAACTCACTCCACACTCAGTCACTCCAATTACCACTCCTATTCTTGCATTTCCCTCCCTCTAACCACACCCAACCAACACACGCATCCCTCTCTCCCTCCCTCCATCCCTATAACCACACCTACCACACATTTGCATCCCCCCCCCATTATCCCTCATCCCACCACGCACGTGTCATGGCTAACAGGTGTGGGTGTCTCCCCCTCCCGCAGCAGTACACGTGCATCACCGTGTGTGGGAACTGGAATGAGGAAGCAGCCTTCTCCCCCGTCGTAAGTCTCTCTCTCTCTCGCCGCCCCACCTCGCCCGCCCTTACACTCTCCCTCTCTCTGTGGGCGTAGACGTTATTTTTTTTATTTGCATCGCTATTTTGTTTTTAGTTTTTCAATCAATGTATTTACTTTGCCTCCTCCCTCCCTCCCTCCCTCCCTTTCGTTATTGCGCTATTTTGTGTCTATTGCGCCTTGCGTCGTTATTTTGTTTTGCGATTCAAAGTAAATTTAGTCTGCTGAGAACTTTTTATTTTTTTTCTTATGTTTGAGTTCACGTTTTTTTTCCTTCCCCGCTGTCGTGTGGCCTCAGTACCGTGTTGAGTTCTTCTCTTTTTGGGGTGTGTTTGTATCGCCTATTCTTACCTTTGTTGGTAGTTAGTGTAGTGTTGTCAAGCTGAGGTGTTGTACGTAGATCAACAAGCTGATGCATGCACCGTGTGGACCAACACACACAAACCTTTGTTGCAATACTTACCTGGTTTATCAGTCAGTCTTATTTAATAGTGACACGTAGTTTTACTTTTATGTACTTTGATTTATTGCAAAGTTCGATATGTGAACAGTTTATTTGGCGAAGAAATCACAGTGTATCGTTATGTACATCAAACCCGAGCTGCTTCCTATCCACGCTGTTATTGTAGTGTGTGCGGGGCGGTGACGGGGAGGCCAGCCTGCACCCTGCACCCTATACCCTGCACCCTGCATCATGCACCCTGTACCCTGCACCCTGCACCATGCACCCTGCACCCTGCATCCTGTACCCTGCACTCACTTGCATGACACTACTTTGGCTCCATGAAATATTAATATTTCCTTATATATTATATACTTGCTAACATATATATACATATATATATATATATATATATATATATATATATATATATATATATATATATATATATATATATATATATATATGTATAATCTGTTTTTTTTTCTTATGAATGAAGCGAATGTTGAATTAGCAGTAGTTTCCTGTAGCGTTGATCTGTTTAGTAGGATATATAGTTTCTTTTGTATATGCCGGTTGTGTATGAAATACTTTGCATATTTACCATTGATACTAATACTTCACCTTAACTATGTAGGATATCTTCGCGTCTTCACTTTCGAATATATATATATATATATATATATATATATATATATATATATATATATATATATATATATATATAAATATGTATATATATAATTTATGTTCCTGCCTTACAGCACCTGAGTCGAGGCAGTATTGTCAAATGCGTAGGTTAGGTTATGACTTTTTAGTGAGTCAGCCAGTCTGTCAAGTGTAGTTAGACAGCAGCCTTTGAGCACAGCCCCCCCCCCTCCCTCCCTCCCCCTCTCCCCCAGCGCCGTGCCCTCCTCACATCTTAGAGTCTCCCCTCCCCCTCCCCCCTCCCTCCAAGCCCACAGTATGATCGTCACTGAACCAAACTAATGGTCTGTTTTCTTCTTCCTTTTACTCTTTTTTTTTTTATTATTTCCTCTCATCCTTTATACTTTGTTTTGCCCCGTCATGTATTTTCATTTATATCTCTTAATCTTCCTTCACTGTCGATGCGTTGCTCTATATTCGGTTTGTCTTTATAAAAAAATTCCTCTTATATCTTTATTTTCCCGATTCACTGTTTGCCTTTCGCTCTGACTGAACACTTCCTCCCTGTCTCACTCTCCCTGTCTTACTCCCCCTGTCTCACTCCCTGCCTTGTTTGCTCACTCACAATGGCCAGCGGAGGGTAAGAGTAGATGCCAGTTCAGTGCGGCCCTACAGTGGCATCTGGTCGCTTCCTCCTGTACGCCAGAATCTAGTGAGTAACCCTCGCACTAACCTCCTCTCTCTCTCTCTCTCTGCCTTGAGCTACTACTAATACTCCCTTCTGAAGCGAGGGTTGTTGTAGCTCCTCGGCGTTAGAATTCCTCCTCCTTGTAAATCTGTATTCATTTCAATGGTAAAAAGTTTATCTCAGAAATATTTTAAGTTCGTTGGTCGGTCAGTGAATCTTGCTTTTGTATCATCTGCTAGGATGCGATTGTCTTCTGGTTTTTTTTTTTCTTCTTCTGTCGCTATATATATTTCCTGCTTTATTATTATTTTTTTTTTGTATTATGTTAACATGCTGCATTAAGGAGCTTGTTATGTTACCTGGCAGATAAATATTGCATTAGTGTGTGTGTGTGTGTGTGTGTGTGTGTGTGTGTGTGTGTGTGTGTGTGTGTGTATGTGTATGATGAAGAGGAAGCTGGGAAGGGACAAAGGAAGGCGAACCAGGAAGTGAATAAAAGTATGTGTGTGTGTGTGTGTGTGTGTGTGTGTGTGTGTGGCTATTGTGGTGACCTATATTATGGGTTAGAATGGTGATGTTGCCGTGATATAAATTCACGGGTTGGTTCACTACGACCTTGGGCTGGGACGGACAGGTGGGTGGGTGGGTGGGTGGGCTGGAATAGGCGGCAAGGACGGGCGTGATGGGGGATAGGCGTGTGTGTGTGTGTGTGTGTGGTTGGGGGTGGACACGCATCACATAATGACTGACAAGAGGACAACGAAGGGAGGTAGTAAATAAAAGTAATGGTGTGTGTGTGTGTGTGTGTGTGTGTGTGTGTGTGTGTGTGTGTGTGTGTGTGTGTGTGTGTGTGTGTGCACTTCATGCTCACGTACACACGAACATATTGCATGAACGAGTGCATAAAAATTTAGCTTCCAACTGAGAAATGATCTTGCAAAAATCTATATCCGGTAATATATCAATACTAATAACAAGACTTACTACTACTACTACTACTACTACTACTACTACTACTACTACTACTACTACTACTACTACTACTACTACTACTACTACTACTACTACTACTACTACACCACACAGCCAACAGAATGCTATGATAGAACACTGGGAGAGGGAGTGACTAGGGTATCAGGGAGGGGGAAGGGGACAAGGGGACAAGGGTTGGGGGTGAGCCTGTCTCTCTGTCTGTTTATCTGACAAGGATGATGGATGGATGAATGCATGTGGGTTGTCTCTGTGGCATAGAAAACGGAGTGAGTGTAGCAGAGCGCGCCGAGTGGTAGAGAAAACTGTGATATTGTAACGGAGGCTAAAATAAATTGGCGTGTGGGTGGAATATCGTATGTATTTTTGTGGAAAGAAATTGTTATAGAATGTTTGGTGTGTAAGTATGGCTCTTCGGTGCTTTTTTATGTATATGTTTTCCTTAAGCATGTGCTCATAAGGAAGGCTTTTTATTGTTTATTTATTGCGTGTATTGTTGACGTATGTTGTATATGCAAGTATTGTTGAAGTGTTAACTAGTATTTATATATATTTTTGTTGGTAGTAGATTTATGGACTTTATATTTTGCTACACTGCTATTTTTATACACATACTTTATTGTATAAGTTAATGTTTTGTATGGTAGTGCATTATCTTAACCTTATTTTAGCTTATAAGAAATCATTTAATTTGTTTTATGTTGTACTTGAACTGAGGAAATTTATCTAACTCCTATTTCTCTGTGTGGTGTGTGCAGGCGGGGAAGCAGGTACGAGACCTGTTCGAGGACCTGCGGGATGGCCACAACCTCATCTCCCTGCTGGAGGTGTTGTCGGGCGAACACCTGCCCAGGGAACGAGGCCGTCTCCGCTTTCACATGCTGCAGAATGTTCAACTTACCCTCGACTTCCTTAGATATCGCAAGGTGAGTTTTTGAAGTTAGGTTAAGTTTTTTTTCTTTCTTTCTGTTTTCCTCTCTGTGTTAGTGTTTCCTATGTTTCAGTTTCATTTTTTTTTTTTCCTGTCTTTTCTTTTGTTATGGTTATTGGTATTATTTTTTTATTCCATTCGTTTTTTTTTCCTACATTCAGTTTCTCTTCTTCCCCTCTTTTCCTTCTGTAATAAGTATTGGTATTCTTTCTTATTCCATTTACTTTTTTTCCTACATTTTTTTTCTTCTTGTTTTGCATTCTCTTTTTTCCATAACTCAAACTTTTATATATATTTCTTCCTGACTATACGACTTTCTTTTCTTTTTCCTTGTCCAGTTTTTTTCTTCTTTCTTTTCTTTCTCTCTGTGTTGGTTTTATTATATTGTTCTGTATAACTGGTTCTAACTTCGTGTGTGTGTGTTTGTTCGTGTAGTTTAAGAGTTTCCTTTCCACTTTCTTTCTTACTTTTTTTCTATATTTCTTTATTTATTTTTTCGTTTCCTGTTATTACTTCCTCCTCCTCCTCCTCCTCCTCCTCCTCCTCCTCCTCCTCCTCCTCCTCCTCCTCCTCCTCCTCCTCCTCCTCCTCCTCCTCTCCTTCGCTTTGTATTATTCATTTGTTGTACACATTTTGTTTCTTCTTCTTCTTCTTCTTCTTCTTCTTCTCCTCTTCTTTATCATCCATTTCTAGTGTTCTCTTCACTATGTATTGTTCCTTATCACCTCCATTATCTGCAAGTGTTTTATCATCTTTTTATTCTTCTTTTTCCTTCCTCTGTATCTACGTTTGCATATCAATTGTTTTTTTTATCTCAAGTATCTTATATTTCTTTTCCTATTTACTGTTATTACGTCTTTATCATCTTGTTTTATCTTTCTTTTGTCTTCTTTAGTTTTCACTTTACATCACATTCTCTTCTGTTTATTTAGTTTCCTTTACGTCTCTCGTTTCTTTCTCTTCTTTCCTTTGCGCATGTTGTTTTTCTTTTCTTTTTACTCTAATCTGATTTTAATTGAGTTACACCTTTCGGCTATTCAGTTCTCCTTCTCCTGTTTCTTGTTATCTCTCTCTCTCTCTCTCTCTCTCTCTCTCTCTCTCTCTCTCTCTCTCTCTCTCTCTCTCTCTCTCTCTCTCTCTCTCTCTCTCTCTCTCTCTCTCTCTCTCTCTCCGCCCTCCCCCAGCTTTCACCTATTATTTTTCGCTCTGTCTGTCCCATCAACTGTTTCTGTCATTATTTTCTCGTCTCCCTTCCCACTCCCCTTCCCTTTCCTCCTCTCCTCCCCTTTCCTCCTCTCCCCTTCACCTTCCTTCCCCTCTTACGTCTTAAGCTTCCGTCTCGCTTTCTCATTTCCTCCCCTTCCTCTATCTTTATTCAACATCTCTTCCAGTCTTTTTTGTCATGATGTATGTTTGTATAATATAAGAATAAAATCATCACTGTTTCTCTCTGTCTATCTGTGTAGTTATAGTTAGACAGTTATATATCACTGGCTATTTTAGGTGTTTTGTTCTTAGTCTGTCTATTTATGTTTCCCTTATGAATTCCTTGCACTGACTGACTCACCAACAGGAGCAAACCCTATTATGTTTCCCTTGTTACTTGGAGGAGTGAGAGTCAAGTGAATGTCATCAGAGGCGTGTTAGTCCCGTAGATTTTATCATGGGAATGTGAAAGTGTGGTTGTATAGTGCGTAGAGTTTTACCTCCTAGTGGGTTTGCTCCTGTTGGTGAGTGAGTCAGTGTAGGGAATTCCTTCGCCTTTTTTAACACTTTTAATCATTGTATTTTCATCGTACAAAATAAAACATAACTTCACATGGAAATATACTATGAAAAGTACTCTAAATAAGCCTCACTTGAATAATGGTACTACTTTTTTTTACGCCCTCTATCATTATTTCTTTTATCATTCTTCATTGTTTTATTCTTCATCATACAAAACCTAACCTAAACCTAACCTAACCTAACCTAACCTAACCTAACCTAACCTAACCTAACCTAACCTAACCGACTATAGCTTCCTTCCTGATGCTGAGACTGTGTTGTGTTGCGTCCTCAGATCAAGCTGGTGAACATCCGCTGTGAAGACATTGTGGACGGGAACCCCAAACTGACCCTCGGTTTAATATGGACCATCATCCTCCACTTCCAGGTAAGTCATCATCCCTCTCCTTACCTCCTCTTTACTCTAAGTGGAAGCAAAGTGGAGTTACTGAGTCTTTCCTCCGCTCCACCAGGCTCACGGAACTAATAATTTGTCTCGCTACCATAGATCCTTTTATCGTTTCGTGGTGATCAGCTACCGGTAAGAGAGAGATGAAAAAAAGAAAGAAAAACAGATAGATAGATAGACAGATAGAGATACAATCAATCTCGTTCACAATCCACTGATAAAAAAAAATTGAAATCCATCACACCACGAACGCTAACTTTTCCCCGCCATGCCATGTGCTGCTTCCACTCAAGCGTCTCACAACAATGCGTCCCCAGGGTGTGTTGGGCGAGGACGCGTCTGTCAAGTAATTTTCCAGCTTAATAGGTTCTTGCGGGTAGGAACAGTTACGTGTGGCGTGAAACATGGTTGTCGTTCACCGTAGACTTTTGTTGATTTTTTAAACCTAATGATCTTGTTGAGTTATGTTTGTTAGTGATGAATATTCTTTCCTCTGAGTTCATTTAGACGTCTATTTGGTATATATTAGTGGTTATATATTTAATAGTGAATGGTTTATATATTAATTGCTTCAAGTAGTTTAATGATATATGGTTTAAGTAAAGATAAGAAAGACTGTATCATTGATTTACGAGATGTTTCATATATACACACGTGGCTTTCTATCACGATATCAAGAAGTTATTGTGATTCATTGGTAGTCAAGTGGGAAAGGCCTGGGAGTCAGTCAATCAGTCATGTGTGTGTGTGTGTGTGTGTGGCTATGACTGATGGCTTGGCTTGGCTTGGCTGGACGGGGTCATGCACGGTTTGTTACGAAAGGACTTGAGTGTCGTGACTTCAGCGAGGCGAGGACCCAGCCTGTCTGCCTCTTCGATCAAAAGTTTCACTGGATAAAATATAGTCTCACTTTGTCTGTATAAATGTGAATAAGTTTGGCAAAGTTTTCTGTTTTGGATTTTTCTTTTTTCTTTATATTCCGTGAGCCTGGCATATTATTCTCTATTGTGCTATGTATTTACTCTCTTTATTTATGTTTCTGTATCTACCGTTCTTTCTGTTTTTCTATCTATCCATATTTAGTAGTTTATCCCTATTTCTTTATTCCTATATCTATCTATCATCTATCTATCTATCTATCTATTTTACTTACTCTCTGTCTATTAAGTTGATCTACCTATGTGTATTATGTACTTCTACGTACCATCCACGTAGTACAAGATGCTGCAGCTGTTCAGAGTGAGTCATGCAGGTAAGTGATGAAATTAGTGAGTCACACGTATTAGGTTAGGTTAGGTTAAGTTATAATGTGTTGAGTGGGCAAGAGGACTGGTAACTGATGACCATCCTTAATACCCTAAAACATACACTATGAAATCATTAAAAAAATCAATCAAGTATCTCATAGTTTTCACACATACATTATCTACTTTACCAAATGAAGACTAGTATAACAGTGAGGTTCGTACCCTTGGTGTGCGTGGGCGTGGGCGTGGGCGTAGCGAGGGCGTGACCATGAAGGAAAGGGAAAGTACTACCGAGGAGGGTGACCTTTGAGGAAGCTTCATACCAAGTTCCAGGAAGATGATTTGTCCTCTTGGTATCCAGAGCCTAATAAGGGAGGAAGGGAAAGGGAGCAGCAGGGCCGATCCATTACCTGCTCAGGGGTGTGATGGCGCCACGAGCTCGCCACTTCAAGGGTCCTTACTACTATGCTTCCTTTGACCCAGAAATCAGCTTCCTACATACAGCTGACTAATGAATTTATACTCGATATGAATATAGAACTTTCTTACGCTGTGACTTATGAGACGTAGAGTTGTGAGTCTTATAAATGACGTCACTCCTTGAATAACAACATAAGTCTCCTCTTGGTATGTTTGAGGTGACGTCACGCCTCAGACAGCCTCGGGACCAGCCACACAAAGGACTTCATACTGAGCTGTGTGTGTGGGGGGTGAGGTGGCTTACCGGCCCAGGACGCTCGGGGCCGGGAAGGGAAGCCTCGGGTCTGGGATGGGAAAGGATGGTGGTCGATGCTGCTAAATTTGGTGAGGGTGGATTTAACAAGTCTTAGTTAAACGTAATTGGTGTGGATAAATCACGGATAACAGTGTAGAAAGCTAGTTATATTGACTAATGTTTACTTTACTCTATGGTAATTTTAGTTTATAAATGAGGAGCAGCATGTTGAAGTATAGTATTTAGGTGAGTGAGAGTAATGGAGAGTTGTCTGTAAGCATCTTTAAGGAGCAAAGTAACATTAGGAAAGCTCAGTAAACAAAGGAAGGAGAGAGAGAGAGAGATTCACGGGGAGACGGAGGTTCAGGGCTGGCGAAATTTTAAGACTGGTTGGGCTGGCGGGGCTGGTAAGACTTCAGGGCTGACAGGAGTGCAGGGTTGGCGTGGCGGGGCTGCAGGTCAGGCGAGGAGGTGAGCAAGTGGCTGTGTGAGGAGGAAATACTCGAGAGAAGTGAAGTCACGTGATGAGGTGAAGCAAAACCTGTCTGTCAGTGGATGAAATAAATCTGCTCCTTGCTATTTTGTTGTATATTAACGTGTGTTATACAGTGTTTTGTAATGTTGACAGGTGTTAAGTAGGGATGAACACCCTTTGGTCTTTCCTTATATAGATTATTGATATATACGTAGTTTTGCACAAGACTTACTTACTTCATTCTCACCTTCGCGCTTCTCACATAAATTGTATCTAGCGAATTTATCAAGTATATAGTTAATATTAAATCACCGTTTATAGTCGTACTGATTGGATAAAGTTAGTTTCTTGAACCATATTGTTTTTAGGAGCATTGAAGTTGAAGAACAAGAAACTGTAACTGAGAAAACAATGATAATAATAATAATAATAGTAATAATAATGATAATATTTGAAAGGTCGTGGCTGGTAACTCACAAGTGCCGTTTACTCTGACCAACTAGTGACCAAAACTTAAATAGATTATTGGTGAATGCGCATTGAATATAACATAGAAGCATCGTCATGTTATATAGTAATAGTAGCAGCAAGTACACCCATATATACACAACCAATAACTTTCATAAACATTCAAATCTCATATACGTAGCTGTTTGACATTACAACTTTATCCTGCTTCCTTCTCTTAGCACCTCAGTATTATGTTGTCTATTCTCTCCCTGGGGCACGCACACATCAGTTCTCCCTTTCACTCCTGCCTCCTCCCTCTCTCCCTCCCTCTCGCACTCGACCTAGAAATCAACCTTTGTATATAGTTTCTTAGATATTTATTTTTATTATGGTTTTCTGAAGAGTATCGCGTCCGAGTGGAGTAATAAGTTAGTTGATATGTTATAGGAAGGTGTGGTGTCCTATATCATTCGGGTTGTTCACTATAGGGATGTAGAGGCGACCGTATGTATGGTGTAGATTATCAAATATAGTGAACCAACTTAACATTGAGGACTGTCTTAGTTGTATCTATCCCTGTCTGTCTGTCTCTGTTTATCTGTCTCTGTCTACCTCTATCCATCTGTCCCTGTCTCTGCCTTAATTGTTTTCTCTCTATTTATCAATGTATCTATCTAACACACACACACCCACACACACACACGCACAGTAGGTTAGTGTGGGCGCCGTAGGTGTAGTGTAGGATAGAGACAGATGGTTAAATTTAGTCATGGAAGACGAGACACACGAAGACTGAACGCCCACTTGAAAATGAAGTGTTTTTGTGAGGTTGGAGCCGCGTTGAGGCGAGAAGCTGTTTTCTAGTGTTGTCGGTACGTGGGCGGAGCTTCTCGGCCACGCCCACGCCCACGTCCAGCCACGCCCTTGAGGATGCCGAAACCTTCTATTATTTTAACGTGTATCTTGGGTGTTGCTCCCTCGGCCAGGTGTTGACAGTGAAGTTTTAGAATACCTGATGGATTTTTTTTCTTCTTCTTCTTCACCACTACATTAGATACAATTTTTTTTCCCGGGCAAGGTCGGGTAGGTAAGGTATGGCGGAGTGTATATATAGTATGCATTTAGTGTTTGTCAAAATTGTCGCGTCCTCCACAGGGTGTAAACATACTTACCCCAAGGACGGAGAGAGAGAGAGAGAGAGAGAGAGAGAGAGAGAGAGAGAGAGAGAGAGAGAGAGAGAGAGAGAGAGAGAGAGAGAGAGACAGACAGACATCAAGGTGTACATACTCCTCCTTGCTTTGATTTATAAAGGTTACTGTAGTTACCTGAGAGGCTGTATACCTGCCTTTACCTTCCTTCCTCGTCCAGGTGTACTTTAAGGGCGGGGCTGTAGAACTTCTTATGGGCGTGTGGGTAAAGGGTCAGTATGTCGCAAGGAGGGAGGGCGGGGTAGGGTTAGGGTGAGGACCTTCCTACCCCCATACCCTAGTACCCTAATACCCGAGTACCCCCCGCGTTGGGCGTGTGGGCGTCAGGAGCAGCTGGTGCCGGCGCCTGCCTCGAGTTTGCTTACTCCTCACCTTATTAGGCTGCCCCGCCCACACCTGTGCCCGCCTCTCACCAAGGGCACCTACACACAGCCGAGGCAACTTTCTCCCTTTACTGTCTTATATAACGAGGTTCGGATGGTGTTGTGGGCGGGGATGGGAGAGGGTCCGCCCATCCGTCTGATAACACCCATAGACTAGCTAGACCAGGCAGTGTGGGCGGTGGCTGAGTGACGCAAACACCTACACACACACACACACACACACACACACACACACACACACACACACACACACACACACACACACACACACACACACCTGTACTCTTAATAACTTACTTGGTCCTTTATATAAAAAAAAACATTAACATTACCGATTCAATCCCATCACCACACCCATTACGTGCCCCATTATATACGTGCCCATCTGGCTACTAGGATACCCACCTCATACCCTCCTCATATCTTTCGTCACCTGCCTCTATCTAATGTATTGTGCACACATCGAGACACCTGTGCTAATTACGTGTGTGTGTGTGTGTGTGTGTGTGTGTGTGTGTGTGTGTGTGTGTGTGTGTGTGTGTGTGTGTGTGTGTGTGACTCAAGGGAAAAGAGAAAAGGGTCGAGGTTGAATGAGTTAGGAAATTGGAATTATTTATGAGTAATCAGGAAGGAGAAGTCTTATAGAGGGAGAGAAAAAAAAAAAAAAAAGGAAAGTTTCAGTTTGTGTATATTGTGAAAGGAGGAAAAATTATTAATGAAGATTTTGTTAAGGAAAAAGAGAGAGAAAAATAAGCTTAGTTGATTAAAAGACAAAAAATGAAAGAAAAATAAATAGAGAAATAAATAAATGAATGAAGAGAGAGAGAGAGAGAGAGAGAGAGAGAGAGAGAGAGAGAGAGAGAGAGAGAGAGAGAGAGAGAGAGAGAGAGAGAGAGAGAGAGAGAGAGAGTGAGAGTAGATTATATAGTAAACACAACAACTTATTCAATACTAAAACAATAACACTAAAAAAAAAATACTTAAACTTCTGTAGACTCCAAGGTTTAAAAAGTTTGTGAAGGGAGAGAAAATGTAGTTTGGCACGAAGAGAAAACTGATACTTGAAAGAGGTGTGGGCAGAGTAGACACGTACAGTACATGATGAAGCATAATTCACTGTGCATGGGCGTGCTGAGAGAGAGAGAGAGAGAGAGAGAGAGAGAGAGAGAGAGAGAGAGAGAGAGATTTTGTGAAGTATTTATCCTGTTAGAACAGTTACACTTAAATAATGTAACTTTAAACCTTTATCTTTCATTAATGTTTGAATGAAAAAAAGAGAGAGAGAGAAACCACACTCATACATATATTCCGCTCTTATTAAATACCAGTCGTCTAATGTTTATCTGATTCTACTCCTACACCTTCACCGCCTCTCTACTCCACACAAACGTAACCTGTTCTCTTGTTCCGTCCCACGCTGCTCCCGGGCCCTCAACCTCTCACCTCCCTTGGCCCTCGTTAAGCTGACAAAACATTCGCCTTCAGTACATAGAAATCAAAAGGGGAACTGGAGAAAAGTGAAAAGTAGTGCAGGTGGTCATAATAATAAACACCTTGACATGTACTCTCCTCCCACACATACTAGATAAGGTGCTGCCACGCCTCCTCACTCCCTCTTAGTCTGTGGGTGGACGTAATGGGCTGTAAACTGTAATTATAGGTATCAGATTGATTTTCTTTCTTGCTTGCTTTCTCGTTGGGTTCGCTAGTCTGACTGCAGTGTCGATGCTGAGAACAGAATAGAGGTCGTGATGAGATTAACTAGACAGGTTAACCCCATAAATACCTTGGGGGGGGAAATAACATGCTGTGTAGGATTTGAATGCGTTTATGCAACTTTTCCCAGACGTGAACACCAATTAAAAGTGCCAGGTTGCGTGTTTATTAAGACAATGGCGTTGCAAAATATAGAAACGCGTGATGCTTTTAATTTCTTCTTATTTTCATGCAGATTCGCTGGAGAGAGAGAGAGAGAGAAAGAAAAAAGTTATTGATGTGTTTGATAATGTTTTCGTTTTAGTGTGTGTGTGAAAGGTCGAAGGGAAAGCGGTAAATATAAGGCTTAGTGATCCTTGGTGAAGCTGCCTGTCAGGTGGAGATGATGTGAGGATGCGAGACTTGAGTTGAGGAGGAGGAGGAGGAAGAGAAGAAGAGGAGGTACCGTCAACGTGATAGAGGTGCAAATGAGGGTGTGCGCTGCGGGGACTTCTATCTTCTCATAACATTGACAAAACACATTAACTTAATTCACACACGCCGTCACCCTTGTGTTGATGTGTGTGTGTGTGTGTGTGTGTGTGTGTGTGTGTGTGTGTGTCCAGCCACCGTCACCACCTGGCTTCACCTGCACGCCTTCCCCTCCCCTCCCCTCCCTTCCCCTCCCCTCCCCTCCCCACGTCACGACCATGCCCATAACAACATACTTATATAGACACGACTTAGTACATAAACTTTACCGAAAAGTCTCGATGTTTTTAAAATGGAAGAATGTGAGGGAGTAGCTTTGCAGTGTAGGTGTATGTGTAGGACTGGTGGTGGTGGTGGTAGTGTGGAGGAGGGGAGAAGGTCTGAGAGTGGGCGTGGGCGGCATGTGGTCGTGGGTGTGGGCGTCAGAGGTGTGGGAGAGTGAGGCCCCTTGGTGAGTGACACTGGGAATGACCGTGTAGGGGATCAAGTGTGATGACTATGGGACACCTGGGATGATTTCTTTGCTTTTCCCATGCACCGGCTGTGTCCTTACCTGTGTGAAGGATGCTTGGGGGGGGTGAGGAGGGGCAGGGGGGGCATGCAGACTGTGTGTACTGCTGCAGGACGATGCTGGGGTGGCTGCTGGGGTTACCTGGTTGTAATTACTTCATTATCTCGTATGTTTTTATGAGTTAACGCGCGGGAAGGTAATGAGAAGAAAGTTATATCATTGGTACAAAGACGAGTGAGTTGTTAAGTTAATGTGTTGGTGTTTGTGTGGTGTTGAGGAGGAGATGTAGGAGTAGGACAAAGAAAAGGGTGAATATAATGGTCGTTGGTCACCCCGCCACTTGGCAGGTAGGCGGGGAGGCGTGAAGGTGAGGAGGAGGAGGGGGGGGTACAGGTGAACTAGAGGACACATGGCAAGTTTTCAATACTTTATATGAATGTTGTGTAATGACAGCCGTTAAGAATAGTGGAATAGTAATGGTGGGCAGCATAACACTGTGTTCACCGCCTCGCATGTGTTGGTTCAAGGTGGTGTAGTGATTATATTGAATTGAATATATGGTGATGAGATAGTGAGTGGAGGCGGTGGCGGTGGCGGCGGGCGGAGGTGACGGCAGTGTTGGGCGGAGGCGGAGGCAGGTCTTCAGTGTGGCTGCCGCGGCCCGTACATGAGCACCACTTTGCGCCGCGCTCCCCTCCGTGCCAAACCTCTCTGCCTCCCTCCTTCCTCTCCGCTGCCAATAGTGTTGTGATGGTGTGTTAGTGATCTACTTCAGTGAGCGTAACACAAGTGATAACATGTATAGATTCCAACGTAGTGGAGGCCATGGCGGTCGTCTTTTCCTGTCGGGTACCCGGCAAGGGGAGGACGCTGATAGAATGTCAGTAAGGTCTGGCTCCCTGGCTGGCAACGAACACGACGACGCAGACCTCCACCAGGTACTCACCCACCGCCGCCTTACCACCGAGACCCAGGCCAGCGGGCAGGACAGTACCAGGGTGGAACGTCGTGGCAAGATCAAAAGTACGACGACCCGGGTGGTGAAGAAGACCACCACTGTGACCCGAGGTGACCAGCGCATGGTGGCCGAGGCCATCCTCCGCACCTCCGACACCCACCAAGAAGACATCAACAACACCGTGCCTCAGAGCGGATGGCACACCTCGAGCATCAAGCGGCCCAAGATCCATGCGGTAGGTTGAGACGAGTTTGTATAGGTCGTCAGGGTGGTGTGGCCCTGCTGACACCTGACACCTGACACACAGGACTCACTCGCAGCGCCACCAGTCAATCAAGCGTCAAACGACACCTAGAACCGAGCCAGTTATAGGGCGAAAACGTGACGCCAACGAGGGTGTGCCGGGCACCGCGAGCGTGTGGGTGTGTGAGGAAAGGGAAACACAAGCGGAAGTGGCTGTGTTGGGGGTCAGGCCCGAGGGAGGCGTCACCCTAGAACACCTGTCACTCGCCACCATTCATACAAAACATCTCCCTCTCCTCCACCACATACACCTGCCACCCACTCGCTTTCGTAACCCAGAGTCTTGCTGTGAACAGGTGACTCGTTACCGTGAAAGTAAACCGTAATGAAAGGCTGCTGCGCTGAGTGTGCCCCGACCTTGCTCGTAAACTGTAATAATGATGACATTTCACCTCTGCTTTGATTCGTGTCACCAAAAGACATGTTAAGTTAATGTGCTTCAGTTCTTGCTTCATTCACATTCACATTCACATTCACCTTTCTTTCTTTGTTCATGATAAGCCATAACCTTTCGTCCTGATGACGACTTGATCTGAGAACTGGTTTAGCCATCCCGGACCAGTCAGTGTCAAGTGTTTGCTGCTGACACGAGATACTCAGCCGCGTGCTAGTGTCGCCGTCCACCCCCGCGTTACACCACCGCCTCCCACGCCTTCCTGACACAATGCTGCAACACCTAAATAGCCTGACATTTAGAATAACACCTGTTTGTGATGTGAAATGCCTCGTGCAGCCTCACACACCTGGATAGCTATCTGAAAGCGTTAGAATCTCCTTCGTGTTGAGCATATTGAACTTCAGCTTCAGTTATTGTACATGTATGTGTGTTTGTGTATGTCTGTATGTGTGTGCGTGGGAGAAGAGTGGGCAGCGTGACTCAGGAGAACGCAAGTGTAGCGGCAGGTCGGTTCGTCCATATAAGGAGAGCCTCCCCCCCCCCTTCCTTCCCGACGGCGTGTTCCGAATTTGGCGCTGCGTGACGTCATTCCCTGCGCCATAGTAGACTAGCGTTTGTTGTCATCCCGCGCGGAGCATTAAAGGAACTCGTTTTTTGAATGGGATGGTTTGAGGAACACATCTCTGAGCCGACCTGATTTTGCCCGTAATGGTGATCAATGAAGAATGAGAAGCCAATAAGGGAAGAAGGAAAGGTGAAGGTTGTATAATGACCGTGTTGTTGCAATCCTCTCTCACCTTAGAACCGCGACAGGTGTGTGATTGGGGGGGTGGGGGGGGGGGAGGGAGGGGCATGATGCATCAGATTTAGGTTAAGACGATTAGTAGGAAAAATATAATGATTCATGTTGGTTTTATGATGCAAGAAAATTGAACTAATGTAGAGAAAAACATTATTATTATTTAAAACGCTCTAGGTAGAAGTAGGTAGAAGGAAGGGACTGTTAAGAGGTAAGGTAGAGGAGTAAATAATGTGTTAGGTTTGAGTGTGGGTCTATAGGGCAGTAAAGTAAAGACCCCAGCCAGCCCACGCCAAGCCCTAAAGAAAGGTAGTGTGTTTGAAGATGGAAAGGAAAGCCCAATGTTAAAACGGGACTCTCAGGCTTCCTTCTTTCTTTCTTCTTTCTTTCTTTCTTTCCTTTATTCTTCACTTCTTACCTTCCTCACTCCTCCTTTTTTCCTTTTTATTTTTCATTCTCTACCTTCCTTAATCCTTTCCTTCCTTCTTTCCCTCCATTCTTCACTACTTATCTTCTTTAGTCTCTCTCTCTCTCTCTCTCTCTCTCTCTCTCTCTCTCTCTCTCTCTCTCTCTCTCTCTCTCTCTCTCTCTCTCTCTCTCTCTCTCTCTCTCTCTCTCTCAGTTCATCATTCTTTTGTCATAATTCCGTCTACGTAGATTTACTGACATCTCATACAACGCCATAATCATATAATTTGCATCACTGATCACTTCATTAAACCAAGTACTACATTCCTTCTCTTCCTCCTCCTCCTCCTCCTCCTCCTCCTCCTCCTCCTCCTCCTCCTCCTCCTCCTCCTCCTCCTCCTTCAAAACACCGGAATAGTTAGGATGTTAAGAGACGCATCCTTCACGGAGTCATGGTTCTCTCTCTCTCTCTCTCTCTCTCTCTCTCTCTCTCTCTCTCTCTCTCTCTCTCTCTCTCTCTCTCTCTCTCTCTCTCTCTCTCTCTCTCTCTCTCTCTCTCTCTCTCATACCATGTCTGTCTAAAGAACTTATTTTATGCTTTGTTTTATAGCAAGTCGTAGAGTTGTAATTTTAATATATATGCAAGTGTCAATTATAGTAGAAGCCAAAAGTCTTAATGAAAAAACAACAACTATTATTACTACTACTACTACTACTACTACTACTACTACTTCCAATACAACTTCTACGACAGCATTGCGTCACAGAAAGGGAAAGTATCGGATTCTCGCTACAATTCCTCTTTACTCATTCCCAACGAGACCCGAGACACTAGGACCAGAAGGAGAGAGGATTCTGTGTATTGGTCATGGACGGAATACGTATATACAGGCGTTGTCAATTTGAATCTTGTAGACAAATCTTTTTTATATAAACTTAGATCTTTTTAGACATATTGGGTCGGTTTCATAATATTTCACGGTCTGGAAAAGCAAGAAGAGTCATGAAGGGAGTGAGTGAGGGAGGGAGGGAAGGTAGGAGGGTATGATACCACCACAACTTCGTAGAATAATATATTGAGCAACACCAACACGGCTTCGCTTCGAGGGTGAGTAGCTGAATCCACCCACACTATATAAGGGAAGGATGGTTGGTTGGCTGTGGCCGGAATATTCGCAAACCTCGACATTCAAGGCCGTTTTATAAATATCCTTCAGTGATGCGTATCAAGCTTAACTTTAAGGATACAAACTCTTAACTTAATGTAATGTTTCAGTAATCTAACTAACTAATCGAACTTTCTTTACTGAATCCTATGGTGGAGGATTACAATGACCTTGAGGGACAGTGGATCAGTAGGCAGCGCACATGTAGAGGGACGGAGGGACAAGCATCACCTTCGCCTTTTTCGGTGTTAGGGTTGTAAAGTGATGCCTGTTTGTAGTGCTTGAAATCTAGATGCAACTATAGGGATTAAACTGCCCTGTGTCTTGTGCGTTGTCCAGTAATGAGGTTGAGGGGGGGGGGTAAGGGACGACGTGTGTATACATATTACCTGGTCAACGTAACCCCTGCCGAGCGAGGTTCATTAAGGCAGGTGAGTTAGGGTTAGAAAGGCGTCGTGATGGCCCGGCGGTGCGTGGCGGCCAGCACACCTGACCTTGGCCTGACCTACTGAATGCTTGATCACCTTTTCTTTTTACACTCCGAGGCAAAGGCAAGGGTAGGTAGGAAGGTAGGTTGTTGGAATCATGTTTTTTGGTTCTTGTAGAGGTGTTGATGCGACAGGTGGCAGCGTCCAGGCCAGCAGGTGTGTGGAATGTGTATATTTGTCGCTAGATGGAGTCCGGGTCTCTTGATCTCCCTTTGCCTTGGCGACCAGAGGCTTAGAAAATATACCTTTTTCTTTTTTTTCTTTTATTCACGTCAGGATTATCTCCATCTTAAACCTACACCCTCCATATATGCCACAGTTTATACAAAAGAAAATAGTCACCCAAACGGATATCAAATCAGTCGCTATAGTGTAGAAATGACGAAGAAAATGGGATTGAATTTATAAAGGTAAAGATTAATCTATAGCAAGGGAGTGACGTGATAGAGGGGAGGATAGGGGATAGGAAAGGGGTTAAGGGAGAGTGTTAGGAGACATGACCGGCGGGATAGTAATGGAGGATAATGATAGTGTAGTGTGTGGGTGAGGAGGAATAGGAGGAGGAGGAGGAGGAGGCTGCCAGGCGTCAGTCAATCACGGGAATACAGAAGCCTCGGTGTCATTTACTTGTCAGGGTTGTAATGGTGAAGATAATTTAACTCCTGTGCGGCGTCTTTCCGTTTTTCCTTCCCTTGTAGTTATCTCTTCCCCTTCCCTTCTTCCTTCCCTTCATTTGGTTGTAGTTAGGGAAGGCTAGAACGACATTCCCTTCCCCTTCCCTTCCCCTCCCTTCCCCTCCCTTTCTCCAGAGTGATGAAGGGATGGAGTGAAAGTAGGCAGTAGAGACTTGAGACAGTGTACGCCTCATTTACAACAGATGAAGCCTAACAGGTGGTGGACAGTATAGGGAGACACATCTGTTGTCTTCACTCTATCATTGTTTCCGTTGCTTTGAAGAGTCCAGTCCGTGTTAAAGATTCTTAGGAAATAATAATAATAATAATAATAATACGGTTTCCCTATTTAGTTACATACATACATAATGAATTGTCTTGCTAGTAATGCGGGTTTTATACATTAATTTCATTTTTCTTAAGGGAAGGCGATCGTAATGAAAATTCAATAAACCGAAGATGTTAGGATTCGTATGTTATCCCGGCGTCGTGTATGTCTGAAGTCTGCACGTGCCAGGCTGTGTGAGGCGAGTTGGGTGGCGGATGAGGCAGGCACGGAACACTATAGGCAGGTAGAGGTGAGGCTGGTGAGGCTGTCCTAGGGTGGGTGCGGAAGGTCAGTGTCTCCTTTCTACCCACCCACCTCCTCACCCGGGCTGGTTAGGTTTTTTCGTGGGGTGATGCGGGACGTAGGGAAGGAAGGGTAAGGTGGGATCAGGGGAGGATAATCAGTGTGTATATGCTCTTGATCGTGACCTGATTGTTAGTGGGACGACCTTGATGATGTCAGTCTCGCATGCCGGACGTAGAGGTGAGGTGAGGTAGGTGGAAGGTAGTGGTGGTGGTGGTGGTGGAAGGTAGTGGTGGTGGTGGTGGTAGCTGATTGCTGATTGCTGTACCTGTCTCGCTGCTTTCTCCTTGCCGCCCCAAGCACTCACTGGTTACCTGCAAGAAAGGTCTACAGCCGTTTTCTTTGACCTATTTGTTGTGACTTTGATTTCAAGGGTAACTACTTCGATTTGTACGACTTTTATGATAGATAATTGTATATATATCTATCTATTTATGGAGAGAGAATGGTCATTAAATAAAAGTATAATTTCCTTGTTTTTATATATATATAGAGATGAAGTAGAAAATCTATAATTACTAGAAAAACCGAGAGATCAATGACCAGACTGGAAATGATGTCAGTTTTCTCAACGTTTAACCGAACTTTCCACTCACTTCACACCACTTCACTTCACTTCACATCACACCTCGTGGTAGTAAATATATTTCACTCGTTCATTCACATCTCCCTTTTATCTGCCGTGAACGAACCTTGACCTACAGACACACACACACACACACACACACACACACACACACACACACACACACACACACACACACACACACACACACACACACACACACACACACACACACACGGCTGTCACTCCCCGCCACCACAAACTTGATCGTCTGATAAAAGATAAATATCACAAACACAAAGCAACGGAAACTTAGAAGGAAAATCAATAAGAGTCACTCAGTTCCCTTATTTTCTAACACTATCGAGGTTTAAAAAAAACAAAAATGCATCGTGGTAACTATGCTTGATATTATGTATAGATATTTCAAAGAAGAATGACCTTAAATATCTCTTATCTTGTGTTATTTATATATACATAACTTTGCTTGGCCTTTTAAATGGGTCTGTTTGTAGCGTAATAAGACTGGTTAAAAAAAAAAAATCGTAGAATCAGCGAAGGCCCCACGCACGCCCCTGCAGGCACTCCTCCCTTCCTTGCTGTCTTGAAGGAGCGACAGGAAGGCACGGGTCACGGGACGAGTAGGAAGAGGGTGAGGAGGAGGAGGAGGAGGGGGAGGAATAGGTGTAGGAGGAAGCCTGGCTTGTGGTGTGGGGCGGAAGTAACGGTGGTAGGGTCAGCGAACCGTCTCACGCCTCCCTTCCACACTCCTCCCCTGCACTGTGTTTCCCTCCTCCTAACCCTACCTATGTTTCCTCCTACCCATACCTCCTTTCCCTCCCTGTATTAGCCTTGTCCCTCTTCTCCCTTCCTCGTGTCTAACTCTAGGGCTTCCTCTTCCCTCCCCTCTCTCCCTTCCGTCCCTCGCCCGTCCCACTCTTCCTCCTTCCTCTAATGGGTTCAGTCAGGCGGGTTTCCTAGACTTGGTTCACCTGGACAGTAGTTGTTAATAAGCTCGTGTATACCTTGGTTTACCTGTGTTCAGAATATTTTTTTTTTATCATGTAAATTTTTCTTGTTATTTGATGTTTAAGAATTTTTTATTATTTTTTTCATTCTTGTTATTTACTTTGTTTTCCTTATGTTTTCGTAGCCACAAGTTTTCTTTCCCAGTGGTCAGTATCGATGTGGATGTTGGATGTAGTAATATAACCCCCCCCCAAAAAAAAAGAACTTCAAAACTTCCTCAGAGATGTTGGTAAAAAAAGAAGAAAAAATCAGTCAAAATAAACGCCATGAAAATATATATACAATAGAAAAAAATATATGAGACGTGACGGTCATGGGGATGTTGTGACGCTCTGTTTACCTCGTCTTACTAAACATTTTCCGATCTGTTATTCTTATTATTCATTATTATCTCAACATCACTAGTTTCCTCTTCTTACTATTTCACCTAAAGTTAACCTGATTAGTGAGGATGCGTAGGTAAGTGGGTGATATATTTGTGGTCTCTAGGGGTAGGAAAGAGTGGATTTAAGAGGGCACTAAGGTAGGAGTATACTAGAGGTGTGCTACTGATTCACTACGACCTCCATCTCTCTCTCTACGACCTTCATCTTTCTATTATAATCTCATACACGTGGTGGTGGTAGCTGCTGTCTCCTATCTCCTGTCTCTTGTCTCCTGTCTCCTGTCTCCTCCTTGCATTGTTGACTCTCAAACACCAACAACAGCAACAGTAGTCTTAGTGTGGGTGAATTTCCATTATGTGGTTAAACTTTTATTTTATTATCGCTACAAACTGAAAGGAAATTATTTGAATTATACGTTTCTCTTCCTTTTGTATCTTCTTGTTCTTCCCTCACCTTTTATTTTCCGTGTGTGTGTGTGTGTGTGTGTGTGTGTGTGTGTGTGTGTGTGTGTGTGTGTGTGTGTGTGTGTGCGCGCGCGTGTGTGTTTCCTCCCTCCCTCCGGTAATAATGGTGATGTCATGTAAGCAAAGGTTGAGGTGCGCCAGAGGGAAAAGGCCAGAGTACCGTCACTGGCATGCTCCTCCTCCTCCTCCTCCTCCTCCTCCTCCTCCTCCTCCTCCTCCTCCTCCTCCTCCTCCTCTTACTCGTCTTCGTCTCGCGTACAAAATATAAATAAACATTATACATTTTCATCAAAAAGCTAATGATTGAAGCCTCGACTACCTTGAATTCCTGTTTGCTTGTTTATTCTTTTTACTAATTTTCCTATGTTTAGTTTACGTGAGGATCTGTCTTAACGTCACTCTTAAACTCTTGAAATACTGACAGTGTTGACGATAAAGTATGGGTTATGTCACTCTGAAACGCTGAGGAATATCACGCTTGAAAGTCTTGCTAAGTGTGACATGGACGAGGAAAAGATAATTGTAAGAGCGAGTGATTTTAAAAAAGCTTTCAAAAACGGTTGCTTTTTTAATGTTTGTGGTGTGTGTGTGTGTGTGGTGTGTGGTGTGTGATGGAGGGGAAAGAAACACGGTGGTATAGTAAGAAGGAAAATTAGGGTGTTGTGTAAAGGGAAGGGAAAAGTGTGTGTGTGTATGTCACGGTGTCACTAACCTGGACCCATATAAAAACAGCGCTACTTATATTGCAATTGCAGGTTTTTAAAGTCCAACTATTCTAATTATTATTCAACGCCTGAGTTAAGTTGGCACGAGTACGAATAATACTTAGTTGTCAGTGATAATTTTCAGAGTCTAGAGAGTGTGAAGCTGTACGTAGTCTTAATTATATATGAAGGAAGGGTAGTGTGTGTGTGTGTGTGTGTGTGTGTGTGTGTGTGTGTGTGTGTGTGTGTGTGTGTGTGTGTCAGTGTGTGTGTATGTGAGTGTGAGACTTGTTTAAAATTCTATTCTGGCTGATGATCACGTGCTACTACATTTCTGCTCTCTCTCTCTCTCTCTCTCTCTCTCTCTCTCTCTCTCTCTCTCTCTCTCTCTCTCTCTCTCTCTCTCTCTCTCTCTCTCTCTCTCTCTCTCTCTCTCTCTCTCGCTAATCATTCACTTCCTCGCTATTTCCATTCATCTACTTTCCTTTCCTGTTGTCCTTTCACTTCACTGTTGCTGTAGTAAACGAGGACACACACTTACATAATACAAACAGGTCTATTTATACCCAACAGTAAGACCTCTAACGTCACTTCTTTCTTTCTTCCCCTGCAACACCACCCATTATAACCATCCTTTCTTCCCTTCCCCTTCCCGTCACCCACTACCACCTCCACAACCACACATTCTCCCCTCCATTACGTACCACCACCCTACTACCATTCACTCTTCTCGTGCCTCCACCACCACCAGCATCTCTATGAATGGATACGCTCCTAATTTGAAGTTTTTTTATGTCAGCACTAGTTGTGGGGTGGGTTAAGGGTAGGGTAGTGAGGCGAGACTCTCTGCAAGGTCATTCCTCCTTACACAGACCGTCCCACTAGTCCAAGCAGACTTAATAATAATTCATGCTAAGTAATGTCAGTATGAAATAAATGGTCTGACTAGCTTGCGAACCTACTGTATGCACGACGATTATTCATTTATGTTTTCTTGTTCATTTACATATAGATTTATTAGCGTACACACATATAATTACTTAGAATGGTAAAGAAATATAGTTTTACACCATTCATGAATCTAATGTAAAGAGACAAGTATAGCATCTTAGTAAACATCAAGTCCTCTGCCCTGAGTCAAGCCTCCTCTCTGGGTCACGTGCTCTTACACTATCATATTCTCGAGTTATTGCAAGATACTGTATATCTTGAGAGAGTTGAGAGTCTCGTCTGCCCGCCACCCAAGCCAAACCGGACCCTACCAGACGCTTGCTTAGTCAACACTCGAGGAAATGTCGTACTGGATATTAAATGTTTATGTTGGTGATGTGATTTTTTACACCAGTAGCCAAGGTGTTAATGTACTGAGACAATATGACAAGGTGTTCAGTATTGAGGTGAGAAGTAAGGGAGGCTGTAAATGACGCTGCTGCCCTCTGGTGGGTGAATAACACTATGACGTCAGGAGATGATGTCATGCCCGCGACTCTGCCTCACAACCACGCCTCACCCTGCCGCCTCCTCCTCCTCCTCCTCCTCCTCCTCCTCCTCCTCCTCCTCCTCCTCACTGTAGTAGTTTTTATTGAATCTATAATTGCATTTCCTATAGTTGTATATGAATCAATATAACAAACATTACTTGATATTTGCAATGTCACACACACACGGTAACTTAATTCTCGTAGGTGATTCAGGTTTAGGAAAATATTATGAACCCAAGTCTGAAGAGAGATCAATGCCCTTTGGTCGTTAGTGCCTGGTGGTGTGGGTGACAAAGGGTGTGGTGTTGTAAGGGTTATGTGGTGTTGTGATGGTCTGCCGGTACGACCCTCATCACCACCTCGCTGCCAGACGCAAACTTCCACAATTATATTAGTTGTATAGTAATTTCCTATATCTGCCTCCATTTACATCCTTATTTCCGTGATGTTTCTCTTGTATATAATCCTCTGTGAACAAGAAAAAGTTTGCTGGTAGTAAATTGTTCTTCATATTCATTTAATACGTTTTTTATTGAAATTACAAATGTTAACTCAGAAGTGATATTGCGTTTGGACTTTGTTAAGGACGAGTAGCTTAGAAATATGTTAGGTTTATGTAGGTGGTGTGTGTGTGAGAGAGAGAGAGAGAGAGAGAGAGAGAGAGAGAGAGAGAGAGAGAGAGAGAGAGAGAGAGAGAGAGAGAGAAAGAGAGAGAGAAAGGTGTATTAGGTATGCCAGGTGAGGCCAGGGCACGACAAGGTATGCACACTCACGCCTACCCTCGCTCTCTCTCTCTCTCTCTCTCTCTCTCTCTCTCTCTCTCTCTCTCTCTCTCTCTCTCTCTCTCTCTCTCTCTCTCTCTCTCTCTCTCTCTCTCTCCGGTCATAGCTTTTCTTGTCCTTCCACTCACTACCTTCCTCCCATACCACAGGACCACCTTTCTTTCTTTCTTTCTTTCTTTCTTTTTTCTCTTTATCTATCTATCTATCTCCTACTGTAACAACAATTATTAGTAGTATTTCCAATTGTGGTATTGTATATTTATATCTTGTAGTAGTAGTAGTAGTAGTAGTAGTAGTAGTAGTAGTAGTAGTAATAGTAGTTGTTGCATTTAGGATAATTTTTCAAGTGTAACTACATCCTCACTTCCTTATACAGTCTAGTAATGATAAACTGCGCTATACTAGACTTGCATGTCCCTATTTGGAAGACCGGCAAAAAATATATATATTAAACCCATATTTAATACCGTCATTTTCTTGTCAGTGGTGGACGAAAAGTATATTATTTGCCTTAAATGACGAGCAGTGATTTTAGCCTAATTGTGGGAGCTTATAGAAGGAACGAGAGTGTAAGAGGAGGGAAGTGTGTGTGTGTGTGTGTGTGTGTGTGTGTGTGTGTGTGTGGGGTGGAAAGGAGACGATGTAAGGGAGATAAATGTGTAGTATTAAGAGAGGGAAGGAAGAAGTGAGATATGCTAGGTATGGAAGGAGGTGTATAAGATTGTTGTGTTAAGAAGTGGAAGTGTAGGGAGAGGAGGACGTAAGGTGAGGTAAAGAGAAGGTAATGGTTAGCAGGGAGAGGGAATAGCAGGTGGATGTGAGAAGGGAACCAATGCAGAACGTGACAAAAGGAGTTTAAATTGTTCTTTCCTCTCTTCCTTCCTCTCTTCATTCATTCTTTCTTCTAACCTTACTCCTCTTCTCTCCCTCTGTTTTTCTCTACCCCTTTTTCTTGTTCATCTTCCTCTTTTTTCCTTCCTTCCTTCCTTCCTTTATAGCCTTAGAAGGAAGCAGGAAGGGTGGAGCAGGGAAAGAGAGCTAGAAGAATGTTGTCAAGTAGATTAGGATATGAAGAAAAAAAGAGTAAATGGAGGAAGAGAAGATAAAGGAAGCGAATATATGGAAGTAGTAAAAAAAATAAATAGCAAATTATTTATGTATCATTTCCGTCCCTTAAATAACAAAAGAGACAATTGGATGCCAGGACAAAGGAACTATTACGACATATCTATGCAATTGCATGTACAGACTTTTGTATAGGGTGGAGAAAGTGGTGGTGGTGGTGGATGAGGGGAAAAGTAAGGGGAAAAAGGGGGTTAAAGAAGAAGAGGAGGAGGAGGAGGAGTGTCGGGGTGCGTGGGTGTGGTTGTGGGAGACTTGATCGACGACACAAAAACATAACACTTAGCACTTCCTCATGAAAAAGGTAATTCACGAAGAGTGTGACCTTGGAAGAAGCTCACTGCTGGGGGGCGAGGGGGAGGAAGAGGAAGAAGAGGAGGAAGAGGAGGGCTGTGACGTGTGACCGTGGGAGAAAATAAAGATAATGATAAAAAAAAAGTTAGATGGAAGGAAGGAAGGAAGGAAGGAAGAGAAGGGAAAATATACGTACTACTTACCACGCTATGGAGGGTGAATTACTTTACACACACACACACACACACACACACACACACACACACACACACACACACACACACACACACACACACACACACACACACACACACACACACACTCAGAGTCGATACTATGGGGCTGAAAAGAGTGGAGGGAGGCAATGCAATGTGGCAGAAAGTGGATAAGATCTAGGTGGAGGGATGAGTGTGTGAGGGTGGAAGTAAAGAAGAGAAAGAAGAAGAGGAGGAGGAGGAGGAGGAGGGAGAGGGTAAGGACAGGTGCAGGAGGAGACACGGTAGGTGGATGTAAACTGCACAGGTGAGAATCGTGAGGTTGATGCGCATCTGGCGTCTCATCTTTCTTTGTCTCGTTTTCTGAAGGAGATTTTGAGGGTGTCTGGACCTCTTACAAGCTGGAGGCGGGACTCAGGTATTACGTAAAGCTTAGTAGAGAAAGAAATTAAGCTGTTTTATGTGTGTGTGAGGGATTTTGTAGGGTGAAGGGAAAAAAAACAGACATAAGGATTGCAACATATATAAGAGGAAGGAGTAAAGTTTTATGGAGTGAGAGAAAGAGAGGGAGGAGAATAATTGTGTTGCCTTCCATATAAGTCTGGCAGGAAATGGGCGGCAGCAAGAACGGAACACTTAAGAGGTGGAGGAGTTAGAGGCTTGGGATGGAAACCGCGAGAACCACTTTCCCCTCCACCTGTGTTTAAGGGAGAGGCTGGCATGACGAGCTGCACCAGACCAGACCAGACCACACCACACCACACCACGCCACGCCACATGCACGAGTCACAGCCCGACCCCTGACCTGACCTGACCTGACCTGACCTGACCCACACTGGCAGGGGAAGGGGGGAAGTGGAGAAAGAGACGTTTGCTTCGTAAAAAATATATATAAAAAATTCGAAGTTTCGTAAAAGAAGAGTTTGTCGTTCTTGAGGTTATAAATAAAACGTGTTGGAGAAGAATTTGAAGTATATTGCACATTAAAAAAATCTTGGATGTGTTGTCTCTGAGGTGTTTATGTGATTTATAAGAACTGTGTATCTGGTTATTTAAACGGTGAGAGTATAAGGAACGGTAGTTGATGTTTATATCGTGTTGTATTATATCTCTGCAGCGTTAGTATAAATATATATATCCGGTGCATTATACTAGAACATCATATTATTAACAACCACGGAACTGAGAGGCGAGGAAACACTTTGTATGATAATTGTTATGCCACGTAAAAAAAAAAATAATAATAATAAAAATAAAACATACACCACCACTTCAAACTATTAAAATCAAGGTCACACACACACACACACACACACACACACACACACACACACACACACACACACACACACACACACACACACACACCCACCCCCACCCCAAAAAAAACCCCACTATTTTAACTTTACTCAATATTGTGAATCATTCCTAACGTTCGTCTTTCCTTTGTTTCAGATCTCGGACATCATGGCGGGTCAGACCGAGAACCTGACCGCCAAAGAGGCACTGCTCCGCTGGGCCCGAAAAACCACCTACAAATACCCTGGCGTCGAGGTTAAGAACTTCACCACCTCTTGGCGTGATGGACTCAGCTTCGTTGCCATCATACACAGGAACAGGTGAGGCCCTTCGTGCATCCTTCACCTGTACTGTTTAATTTACTCTTTCATATAAGTTGTCTTCTCTCCTTTCTGTCTCTCTCTTTCTCCTTTTCATGTCTGGTTCAAGTCTCTAACAATGATGTATTCTTTGCCTACAGTTTTTTTTCTCTCATTTGAATTATCTTTCCTCTTTCTGTTCCTCTCGTTTTCTTTTCCTTCCACTCTTCTTCCTCACACATCGTCTCGTAGTCTTGCGTCTCCAGGCCGTCTACATCTGGGTTACATCACCGCCGTCATCGGAGTAATGTGGGTATGTGGGTGTGGCGTTAAGTGTGATGAAGGGTGGCGGGAATTGCACATAATAAGCCTTAATGCTATTTGAAAGTTCAGCGTGGTGTTGATTCCCTAGAGAAATGCGTCCGAGCTAGCTAGTGTGTGGGTGTGATAGATAAAAAAGGGTTTGCATTGTCCTAAGAACCTCATTGAAAATATTAACAGTAGTCAACAAGGGGTAAGTAGGAATGTATGTATTATGCGCACGTCATCACAAGGGAAATTATACCATTAAGTAGTAATTTTAGCGCCAGAGAAGACTTGATTGTGGTTAATTAAGAATTGCGTCAGACAACCTTACTACGATACCTGTCATTGTTAGCGTTAATTAGACCGTTCAGTGTCGTTATTGTTGCTGTTGATTGCAAGGGACGAATATATAGTTTACTGTCACTAATGATCTTTAGTCGAATTATAAATAACTTAAGAGAAGATTTCGTTTGACTTTCTACTCAAGGAACTGTTTGGTCGTCCTGCCTGGCATCACTGAGGGTAGGAACGGGAAGCTCGGTGTCGTGTTCTCATTTCCTGGCTCGAGGCTATTTTTTTGAGGGGCACGTAAAGGCCTAGCTCGCAGAATATGTATATGTATGTGTAGGTAGATGGAGGTATATCAGCGAGGCATCCATCTCCTCTTGTTTTAACTTTAAACTTAGCTGTAAAGTTATTTTGTTTTAGTAACACTGCAGACGAGTTACCTTTCCTAGTGTAAGTTTAAATCTTGGAAGTGGAGGTAGTGAGCAGGTGACTGATGCCCAACCACCTCCAGCGTCCGTGTGTCCTTTTTAGGGTGAAGGTAATGGCCAGGGTGATGAATGGTGGTGATGAGACCAACGCTGTAGTCTTGTGTTACGCTGCTGTGGGTGAATATTTGCCCACAAGCTCAAAACCTTCTTGGAATGCAGAACACCTCGACTCTTCCTTACGAGTTATACTTAGAACAAAAAAGTATATCAGTCAATTGATCTTACTATCTTGTAGGAATAATGGAATTTCTGCCAGACTTTCCTTACCTGGTGAAGCGGGTATCATGCTGTTCAGGTGTTGTTTTAGGCTACAGTGTTGTATGACTGATGTACTTCACACCTTCACTCTAATGGTGTTGTCAATAGTGCCATCTGGTAGCAGCGTTTGGAAAGTTATTTGAAATATTATAGTCCTAAAGGAATGGTATCCGTCTAAAGTAACCAAGCCTCATAAACCTTCGTAAGATTAACTATAGATGCATTTTATTCTTGATAAGTTCTGCGCCGTTTGAACATTGCTTTAATAACCAGTATGAATAAATTGTTACATGCGTGCACTGAGTCAAGTCTTCGTGCACAGTTATACAGCGAGGCACGTGAAGGGGGAACACATAGTGGAGACAGTGACGCAGTAAGGTTTGCGTGGTGGTGCTGTGATATGTGTTTTGTATGCATGTTATGTGTGGTCTGGGGCGGAGGTGTGTATTTTAGAATGCAGCGACATGACTAATGCTGGCACGCGTGTTTGGCAGTGCAGGGAATATGCTTTTTTCCGTCGAGGTAATGCCAAGAGACTTTAGGGAGCAGCAGCACACCGGGAATAGCTTGCAACCGTCTGTGATGTGGGTGTGCGTCGTGGAGTGAAAATTCGTTAACTTCGTGCCCAGAGTGATGCGTTTTACCTTTCACCTTTCTATTGTTTTCTTTCTCTTATTTTCAATCTTCTGGCTTCATTTTTTTTCATCAATATCTTCTTCACAACACCTGCTTCATATTTGACCAACACATGTGTGCACAGTTTCAGGTGATGGGTTATAACACAGCTGACTGCATGTTGTAATACTTTCCAGTCATCTTACACTCACTTGCCTGTTGATGTACTGACTTTAGTGTCTAGTTTTACTGTCACTGTTGCCAGGCTAACGTTATAAAAGCTGCTTTATTTATATTTTACGTTACATATTCTCTTCAATTAGCATTAATGATTTATATCACCAGCTTATTTACTGTAGGTGGCTTGACGCATGGTTAATTAGTGATCTGAGCCGAGGGGACGCACGCACACCCTCACACCCTCCTGGCCTGGGAATGGTGCCAGGCCGGTGCACTGAGGGCTGTGGGCCTCATGGCAACACTTACCTTGGCTCAGACGCTAATTTGCCTATATAATTAAAAGCTAACATTGCAATAAAGCAAGATTCATGGTTGTGTGGTGCACTTCTAACTGGCCTCTGCGCCAAGCCAGGTGGCACAGTGGACATCCTGTGTCGTAGCTTAGCATCTCAGTGTCCATTTAGTCGGGATGGGAGAGGACGCTCCAACACCTCGGGTTTGTGTCACCCGCACCCACGTGGGTTGTTTCCAACACCGTCACCTGTCTTCCCTCTCCAGTGAGGTCATCCAAAGCAGAAGAACCTCGCGGAGTGTAGCCTCGGAGCCTGGGGGACCAGAACCGCGGGGTCCTGGTCCTGGGGATCCCAACCCTGTGCTGTAAGTCATCCTTGTCCCTCTTCCCTGCTTTCCCCACCCTGACCCTTGCCCGGCACGGCCTCACCTGTTTTCGCTGCGGCCTGAGTGCCGGTGCCGCGGCCCACTTGAGGGGAGGGGACCTTGTGGCGAGCGTAGGGGTGGCAGGGTAGTGTAACTTAGGGAGACTTGGTGGTGTACTCGTGTTACCTTCACTGGTGTTAGTGGTGTTTAGAGGGAGCTCAGTCTGGTGGACGGGTGCGTAGTGTGTTGTGGGAGGTGTGTGTTGCAATGTGTTGGGATGTGATGAGTGACTGGTGGGCGTTATATCGAAGTGTTCTTTGTAGAGAATCATGTAGAGACTTTCGTGTACAATGATAGTATTCGCATTACATTATAAGTAACAAATTATCTATCATATTAGGGGTTTCAGCATTACCTTGATTAAATATTTGACTCATTTTCATTACCGCCTTTAAGCTCGATACAAACACGTCATTTGATGAAGCGAGGAAGGGCATTGGGCCACGCAGACCCTGAGTATAGAACCACAGAGAGGAGGAACGCGGCCACCTCTGTACGAGACTGTCATTGTTATCATTATTATTATCATTATTATTATTAGTATTACTATCATTATTATAGAAGCAGGAGTAGCCCTTTGTACTATAACATTTTGGAACTGCGCCACAGCATCGGGCGTAGCATAGTAGTGTAGTGTAGTGGAGTATCCAGGGGCGGGGCGGGTGACCTCCGGAAACTATATCCTGTTGGAATGTATCAGTGCGTGGGTGGATCTGGGTGTGGCTGTGCATGGCGTCAGGACAGGTGTGTGGTGGTGGGGGTGGTGGTGGTGGTGAGGTGGAGGGAGAGGATAGGAACCAAACTGCAACGTGACATGCAGAATAATCAAGGAGGAATGTAAAGAATCTTCCAAAATTAATACTAAACGAAATCATCTTTGTTATAGTGGTGTGGAATATGAAATCGGCATAAATTTGATTCTCGTTATGATGTTGATTTTCCTGTGATGTGAGGGTGAAGGGAAGGTGTGTTCAGGGTGTGTTTGTGGGGTTAGTGAAGGGCAGGGCGGGCCGTGTGTGTTTTGCTGTATTATAGGACCTGTGTGATCAGTTTTGTGCTTCCTCCCCGCTCCTCCCCCTCCTGCTCGTCCTCCTCCTCCTCTTACGTCTCTCCACACCCTTCCTGCCCCTTCCCCTTCCCCTTCCCCTTCCCCTTTGCCCCTTCCCCTTCCCCTTCCCCTTCCTGCATTCCATTCAGCATCCCTCCCAGCCTTCCCGTCCCTTGCCAAGATTGTTTATGGTAATTGTGTATATACTGGTTTGTGCGTGCGTGCGTGCGTTCGATCCTGTGCCGTGTTAATTCATCTCTTGTTTAATTAAGGTTTGTGTGGGTGTGTTGCTGTTGTTGTTGTTGTTGCTGTTGTTGTTGTTGTTGTTGTTGGTCTTGTGCTTCTCCTTGGTCTAATACTAACATTGCTTCCAGTTTATTAATATATATATAAAGCTGGTTTTTTTTCCTCCTATAAGGTCCAATTATAGTTTATATATAGATGTTGTTTTGTTTTTTTTAATATAAGACGAAGCATGATTTAATTTCTTCCCGCATGACTAATATTTATACTCTTGGTGTGTGTTGATTTATATTTACCATTGATTAATTCTTGTATATACTTTATGTATGTATGTATATATGCTTTGTTGTTTTTGAAGGCCAAGCAGTAACTATATTGTTTAACTTGTTCTAGTGTTCTTTTTTAATGTTCTGATAAGAGGCTGATGTTCTTTTAGGTTATTGTTACATTTAAACTCCACTATTATATTATGTTCACGTGTTATGTATTACTCTAAGAACATCGCCTCATCGTCAGAAAATTGGAAAGAACACTGAACAAGTTAAATAATATAGTAATTGTTGTTTATTTCCAAGAACGCATGTGTTTTGAATGGCCTATTGCAAAGATATACTGTTTGTTTCCTTTTCGTTCTTGATTTATATATTTTTTTTATCATGTAATGTGTGTGTGTGTGTGTGTGTGTGTGTGTGTGTGTGTGTGTGTGTGTGTGTGTATTTCCAGAGGTGTTGTGGTGTGGGTAAGTAGTGGTGTGGTGTGGTGCGTATGGGTGGTGTATGGGTGGTGTATGGGTGGCGTATGGGCGGCGTATGGGTGTGTTGTGGGCGGAGGTAATGAAAGATTTAAAGGTTAAGTGAAATGTATGTCCAGGGATTAAATTTTAGTTATATATTTTGTCGTAAAATTTGTAGTTTTGATTCACATGATAAAGGGATAGATATATTTATTATTTATACATAGTTTGGTGTAGTGTACAAATCGAGATAATGCAAAATTGTATAATATATCAAAATTAGTCTCAAATGTTTCTTTATACATGAAAAATACATACATAGATAAATGTTTGCGAGGCGTGTGTATGTGTATGTTTGCGTGTGTGCGTGGCAGTGTATCATATTATACACACATACATTACATAACAAGTAACATATATATGAATCGAAACACTGACTGAAAAAAAAAAATATCATGTATGTATATATCAATTAACCTTCAAATAAAACAGTACCGCGAACCAGGTACAGTAACGTGTTGAGGCAGGAGTGAGAGTAACGTTTTCCTTTATGTGTTCCTTCCTACCAGACCTGACCTCATGGACTGGAGGAACCTTCGCCAGAGGACGCCCCGTGAGCGCCTGGAGACAGCCTTCCACGTCATGGAGCGCGAATACGGCGTGACCCGACTTCTCGACCCTGAAGGTAAGTGTTTGGGGCGACGGGGCGGTGCGGTGCTTGGGATGGCGGGGCGGGAGAGGCGGGGCGGTGCTTGGGAGGGTGAGTGAGGGTCTGAAGGTGGTGTTGTAGGGAAGAATATATGGTAGTCACTCAATACAAGCAGATGAACATAGTGTAGAAGAAACACCGATGATACATTTTCTATAATATGAAATCATTTATTGGATGACTAAAAAAAAAGAGAGAGAAAGATAGAAATTCGTCACATAAGTTTCGTTACAAAGTGAAAGTACTGAACATCCTCACCTTTCACGAACAGCAAACCATAAGGACAGGGAGGACGGCTGAAGATGCTCGTTGACATAGATGAAATGGAAGTGAAAGTATCGCGCTAAGCTGGTGTGGGATGGGGTGAGGGAGAGGGAGAGGGTGAGGGGGAGAAGGTGTAGTAGAAGACCTTGGGTGGAGAGTGGCACGTGTTGCACCTAGTGGGAGAAGGAGGTGGTGAGGCTGGTTTTAGTAGGACGCTATGTCAAGGTCACCAAACTTGCTAGAGAGTGACTGAAATATAATATGTTTTTTGTTTTTTATATATAATTTACGGAACTTACTTTGTGGTGCAGTGTAATGTGAAGTAGTAGATAGTGGTTTTTGCACACATACACGCACATACGCATACACACATAAAAAAAAAGGAAATATTTCGATAGATAAGAGTAGTATTGTGTCCACTCTTGCATAGCCACGTGGAAGGTTCAAGTATTTATAGAATGAAGGTTCCAGCATCACCTCCACACACTCCACCTGCTTCTTCAACACCTTAACTTTGTTCTAAATGGGATCAAACACCACATAACATCATAGTTTCTTGTGCTGGCGGGAAGAATAATTATGATGAAGCAAGTTAATTATATTTTCCTTCATCGAAATTGAAATGCACTTTGTACCTTAGCTGTATTAACCTAGTTTTGACAGCAACCACATAGATAAATGTTGAAGATGCTGTAAATTATCTCCCTTCCTGTGAAATTAACTTAGTAAATAATTATCAGTACAGTTTAGTGCAATAATACGTAACAATAGGAGAGGAGGATGCAGCCGTACCTTATATTTCTGTTCGACGTTACCACTGCACGAATTAATATTAATACAAACAATCTCTTGGATACTGTTGATGCATTTATGAGATTACATACTTTTTTGTCAATGAGATATTCACATAATGCTTATCGCGTCGGGCCGGCCTCACCTTATTTAGCGTGTGTGGCCGACTCTATCCCATCACCTGTCACTCTTGGTATGGTTTGTGATGCTGCCGAGGAGACGCGCTGGCCAGGGAGTCTGTAGTCGAGCCATGAAAGGCAGCTCTGCAGGCAGCTGTACTTAAAGTATTACTAATTTGACCACCATTGCTTATTACGGGGAAACCTTCATTGCCCTGCTGAGAATAAGGGATGCAGCGGTGGGCTCTTATGTAATGCAGTGATCCGCTCAGGCATGTAAATTGAACCAAGAGTGAAGACAACATCAAAGAGAATGGTATAGAATGAGGGAATATTATGAAGCAAACTGTTTCAATTAGCAATTATATATCCTTGTTGTTTCCTCATAACGTAATTTCTTCCTTTGAATGTGATGTGAGGGATAACTTCTATGGTTTTGTTTATCTAGAATGTTTAAGAGAGAGAAGCTCGTTGTTTCGTGTGATGAGAATAATAATAACGAGTGGACATAAATAATCTTGTTCACTCTACATAACTACACATCACAGGCTGTAGATAGACGGCCCACAGTGGTCTTGTTGTCCTGTAGTAGTGACTGTAGTGTAGAAGCTTCATAACTCCCTTGATGGTAAATACACTCCCATTCATATCATCTCAAGGCATCTAGAGGGAATTGTTATTAGAAGAAGAGAAGCGGTTTTGATGCATATGAGAATACCTTGATCTTGTTTTCTCACTACAAATCTTGAAACCGAACGAGTTATTGTTTACATTGAATATCCAAAGCAATCCAACGGAGAGCCTTATCCTTATCCATAGAATGTTCTTTATTATAATCGATGAACTGATGTGAATTGCAACTAAGCACGTAGTGAATAAGTTTTAGTTTTTATCTCCTTTTGTAATACGTAGTCTGTAGTATAGATGATAATTGCAATCCTAGTTAAGTAAACATAATTCTGATGTACCTTCCTGACATGCTTTCGAAAGTAATATCCATCAAGCCTCAAAGTGAAGGGAAGGTCAAGTCATATGTGGCATAAGGTGTTCTAGGCCACAGCTGGTGCCAGGCTGCCTCAACAAAGCCACACTGTCACTTGGAAGGCTCAGGCGAGACACACACTTTCACAACTGTCCCTATACGGGCGGCAAGCTAAGGGAGAGTCCACGACCTGCCGGTAGTTTTTGCCAGGGTGAGCGTGAGCCTGTGTTGTGAGAGGTCTCCCTTCACCTCTGGACTGCAGGGGGGTGGGTGCCAGGGGGGGAGGGGAGCCAATCAACGCAGGTCACCCCATATATGAACTAAGATAAATAATGAATATATTTACGTCCTTCGTCACCCAAGCAGTGAATGTTATAAGATTTGTTGTATTAGGCACTCAGAGTTATCAAAACAAAAACACCACATGTTGACTTAATGTTTGTGTGTGAGGAGTGACCGCGAGGGAGGAACACCCATGGGGAGGGAAGTGGTGTCAATGGTGTGGCCAAACAGAGAGGGAGTGACTCACGCGAGGAGGTCACAGCCACGCCTTCAGGGAGGAGGGAGGGAGGGAGGGAGGGAGTATTAGCTGGAGCATTACCACTGATCCTTCTCTCCGGCCTTTCCGTTCCTTACCAACAGAACAGTAGATTAAATATTTTTCTTTTTATTTTATTTACTTGATCTTTTTTTTATATATCGCGTGACCATTATAGTGAAGAGAGGGAAGAGTGAGGGTATAAAGGTATAGTGAAAACCAGCCTCCTTTCCCCCAAACACACACACACTATACAATGGAGGAGGAAGGGATGCTTGTCTCAGTCCTGGAGATCACTATGGAGGATAAATTAATTTGATGTGGTATAGCTATAGGGAATGACAGATTGGTATTCACATAAAGACACAAGCTTCACTAACTCTAAGGACGTGTTAGTGTGTCTAGAAAACCGTGACGAAGCCAGTAAGAATATGTGTCCTTAATAACAAGTTTGTGACACGATTCGGCGCTCTCACCTCCCACCATGCACAGCAGACCAACCCAACCCCCTGCTACCCTCCCGTCACGCATACACACTACATACTCAAGCTGATCTACATGCGAGTATAAAGTATGTAGTAACGATAAAGAAAACATCAAAACGAGCATACAGAACGAGCTTTTTTTTATATATATTCGTAACATAACCTAATGCATACAAGAGTGGGGGTTCAATGTGGCAGGAGGAGGAAGGAGAGAGGAGAGGAGAGGGGGCGCTGCGGCTCGGCTCCTTGTGGTAGAGGTTATGCAAGGATGACTCACGCGTCCAGACTGTGTGAGGCTGAAGTGTTGTGGAGCCAGAGGAGCCACAGACTGAGGGGGTGAAAGGGGGGAAGGGAAAGGAAACACCAAGACCGGAGGGAGGATGTGAAAGGAAAATAAACATATGATCTCAGAACGGAAAAATATAATAATAGGAAAGAATAAAGAATGTAGAATATACACACACGCACACACACACACACACACACACACACACACACACACACACACACACACACACACACACACGCACACGCACGCACACACAATACCTTCTTTATGGAATACTTTTTCACTACCTTGTTTTACGGGTGTTTTATCGGTGTTAGTTCGTTCCTTTTACCCCCCTCCTCCTCCTCCTCCTCCTCCTCCTCCTCCTCCTCCTCCTCCTCACTCGAGTTTCAATACATAAGTTGACCCATCACTGCCTTGCTCGGTGAGGTGCTGGAGGAGATGATGTTCTTCGAAGTAAAAAATAAACAAGAAGTGACAAAACACGTTTGTTGTGAATCGTCTTCAAGGTCAAGTGGTGCTGAGTCTCACAAAACATCTCTTTGTGTACAAACTTCCAGGTTGACATAAGATGTATTCTTTTATATGTTTTGACAAGGGTGAGGAATGATTATGAATACACCTTTGTAAAGAAAACTTGTAAGAACTGTTTTGAGGTAGCCTGGTGATCGGTGTTTGAATGTGTGTGTTTGTTTGTGTCCCGTAGATGTTGATACCCCGGAACCAGACGAGAAGTCACTCATCACGTACGTGTCGCAGCTCTATGAGATCTTCCCAGAGCCACCCAACATCCACCCGCTCTTCAACATTGTAAGTATAGTATTCTCACCCCAACAACCACTTCACCACAGACTTGTTTGGAATCTACCTTAAAGTACAGGTGTGTCTGTGCTTGCGTCACTGCAGTCGTTCCATTGTGGTTGTTTGCTGTGGTAATAACTGTTTTGTGGTGTTCAGGACGCGCAACGCAAGCTGGAAGAGTACCGCGAAATGGCGACCACACTACTGTATTGGATCCGCGAGCACACTTCCATCATGAAGGACCGACACTTCCCCACCAACACTGTCGAACTCAAGAGGATGGCCCACGAAAGCACCAGGTGAGGCCTCTCTCCCCCCTTCGGTCCATCCACCCACACACGAAAATGGTGTAGATGAAAAACAATGAAAAGAAGTCTAACACGTCTTATCGTCTGCAAGATTATGTTCCGAAGTTAAATGTTTTGAATGTTTTCTTTAGATTCCGACAAGAAGAAGTTCCACCCAGACTGCGAGACAAGAACAGCTGTCAGCGTCTGTACCGAGAGATACAGAAAGTTCTGGATGGCACAGGTTTCCTTGAGGAGCAGCTCACCCCCGAACTCCAATACAACAATGTGGACCTGGAGTGGAACAAGCTGATGGCCTTCTATCAAGAAAGAGACGACGCTCTCCACGACTCTCTCTCCGGGTGAGTCACTAACACGACTCACGTTATCAAGACTCTTTGTTGTGTCTTTATTCAGAGTTTTGTTTACGATTGTGTCATGAAAAAAATCCTTGCATAAGTTATTGTTTCTGGCTGAATATTCACTAATTGGCTTGTGTACCGCCTGTTTGTAGTGCTGACAGACTGCAGCGACTGGCGGAGAAAGTCCACCGCGAGATCAAACATACGGAAATCACTCTTGAGGAGGTGGAGATCCGTATTGAGGACGAGGCGAGGCGAGTGGAGCGTCTGCACCCCATGGACGCCAAACGTAACTGTGACGCCCTGGACGGGGAGTTGGCGCAGTGTGAGGACACCATCAAGACGCTGCACTCAGACGTCAAGGTGCTGAGGGAGGGCAAGTACCACGAGGCCCCGACACTCCATAAGAGGTAAGCTTTGTTCCTGACACGATATAAAGTTTTTTCCAGATGTACTTAATGTTTTAATTCCACCTCATGTCAAACTTTTCATTCCTTTCAATAGTCAATCTGTCAAATTAACATTGTCTTCTACAATGTCTCAACGCTTCCTCTTTGCTCCTGACAGGGTGGTGAAGCTGGAGGAGCGGTACGTGAGTGTGAGGACGCTCTTCGAGAACCGACTGCTCATCGTGCTCAACAACCGCTCCTTCACGCAGCAGGAGTCCTACACCACCACCAAGAGGATCGTGGTGTCAGAGTCCCGCCTGGTGGAGACTAACGAACACTTCCGCTTCCTGCAGGAGTGTATCAACTGGTGCAAAGACAAATTGGTGAGTCTTTCAACCCTCGGCGTGAAGACAGTAAAGAGTTGTTCATCTGTATCACATAGGAAACATTTTTTTCCTTATTACGTATACTTGTAAGGCCATTGAGAAAGACTTTTGTTTTCCTCTTCACAGAAAAAGTTGAACGACAGCGAGTACGGCAACGACCTTGCTGCCGTAGAGAAGGAGTATGACGTCCACCAGAAGGAACACAAGATTATCCATCAATTCCATACCAACGTGGACCAATGCGCCGCCGCCGAGGTGAGCCAACCACACACTCGTACTGACTGTAACATTCTAAGTAGATGTAAGGTTTCCATCCACTCAACCACCATCACCTACTCAACCACCATCACCCACTCAACCACCATCATCCACTCAACCACCATCATCCATCACTCATCCTCCGCGACGCTTTGTCTTTCCAGAATAACTTCACTGGCGAGGAGCACACCGTGTACATCAACCTCTTGTCACAGCTGCGTAAGATTTATGCTGAACTCTTATCTCTGAGTAACAAGCGCGTCTCAGACCTGCACAGCCTGCTTGACTTCCTGCAGGCTGCCACACAGGAACTCATTTGGCTTAACGAGAAGGAGGAACAAGAGCTAAACAGAGACTGGGCTAACAAGAGCCTTAACATTACCGATGTGGAGCGTTACTACGAGGTAAGTACAACGTGTTCAAGTCATATAGATAATTAGTGGCTTCATCTTGTTCATGACGTCATTTCCTGAAGGTATTAGTGGTAGTAAGATCTAATCCTTAATTGTGGTGATTATGCAGAAACTGATGAGTGACCTAGAGAAGCGTGAGGTGCAGTTCAGCTCCGTGCAAGACCGAGGCAATAGTTTGGTGATCAGCCACCACCCAGCCAGCAAGACCGTGGAGGCGTACCTGGCCGCTATGCAAACCCAGTGGCAGTGGCTCCTTGAACTGACGCTGTGCCTGGAGACCCACCTGCAGCACGCCGCCCACTACCACACCTTCTTCACCGACATCGGCAGCGCAGAACAATGGATCATGGCGTAAGTTACCACCGGATATTGGACTGCGGTGTTTCTTGTTTGCTAATTCGGTTGTTAAATCCCCGTTTCTCACACATTGTAGAGATTTTTAGTAGGTCGTTTGAAGGATAATAATACTGATAATTCCTTGTGTCTTAGCCATGATGAGAGGCTGAACACAACCTTCTCCTTAACGGACTTTGGGTTGGATGACGGAGAACAACTGCTGCGGGAGATGCAAGACATGCGTGAGTCGTTGGCTCAGTTCAACACCACCGTGGACGAGCTTATTAACCGATCCAAGACTGTGGTGCCCCTCAAGCAGCGCCGACAGACCCTACGCCACCCCACCGTTGTCACAGCCATCTGTAACTATAAAAAGATGGATGTAAGTTGAAGAGTGATGAGTGAGCTGATCAGACGGTGTTCATGTTATATCTTGTTATACCTAATCTAACAATGATTTTTACCATTATTTAGCTTAAGAACAACGTGTGTTAGTCATGCTGCTTCAGAATACTATAGGCAAATACTGAGTGCTGAGTGTCTTCCCAAACAGATGAGCATCAACAAAGGTGAGCGTTGCACCGTGCACGACAACAGCAATAGAGTGAAGTGGAGTGTGGTGACTGGTTCTGGTGCCAAGGGAATGGTGCCAGGCGTGTGCTTCACCATCCCACCCCCGAACCAAGAAGCCATTGACGCCGCAGAGAAGCTGAAGCGTCAGTATGAACGCTGCATCGCACTCTGGCAGAAGAAACAGTTGCGCATGCGTCAGAACATGATCTTTGCTACAATCAAGGTTGTGAAAAGCTGGGATCTGGCTCAGGTAAAGTTGTTGATCAGTTATTGTTTTGACTGATAATAGTAATGTAATTGTTATTATTACCTTGAGTTTTTTATTGTCGTTTTTTTTCCGTAAGTCAAGATGAGGTTGTTTGCATTGTTCCCACGGGTAGAAAACATCATAACTGTTCCACAACCTAAAAAATAATAATTTTCCTTGTACCTTGTTTTGTATAGTCAACCCATTAACAACCAGAATGTATTGTTTTTCCTCGCCAGTTCATCGCCATGGGAGCCGATCAACGTAACGCCATCCGAAGGGCGCTCAACGAGGACGCCGAGAAGCTGCTGCAGGAGGGCGATCCCAACGACCCTCAGCTGCGCCGCCTCAAGCGGGAGATCGATGAGGTCAACCGACTCTTTGACGAGTTCGAGCGACGCGCCTCTGGTGAGTCACTGTCGCTGCTTCACTGCAGTGTTGTGTGTCTTTGTTTCACATTCATACCTACACCTGTTTAGAGGTGAAACAAAGGAAGGTTTTATTCTCGCCTTGCTCGTGAATGAATGGCGTGAATGCAGTGTTGCGTTGTAGCTCCGCCAGACACGTCTCGTTCAGGTTGATGGAGCTTTGCATGAAAGGCCGTTGGCTCTCCCACCTCCCACTCGCCCAAGACGATCGGCAACGTAGGAAGAAGAAAAAAAAGAATGAAAGAAAATTGGGCATGTGTTGTATTAAAGAATTACCACGAGTGTTTGTATTTCTAGTATACATACAATACAGGCTTCTCTTCGCTATCCAATGCTTGTAACAGAAAAGTTACACCTGCTATTTGCATACACTTAATTCCCTTCCTTGTAATTAAGTGATGAGTAATCAAATAAGCTAGCCATAAGCAACAAGCCTGAGTCACACAAGTAAGCAGTATTGCCCTTGGCATGCGGTGCTCAAGACGATGAATCTGGGAACCGCAGAAGGCATGCATTGATTTTATATAGAAAATGGAGACACTGAGAAAGGAGAGATGGCAGCACTGTCGGCGTGAGCTGTCTGGCCGACACTGCTGCACCCTCGTGGCCGCGGCGCCAGTCGTGCGTTGCTCCTCACAGAACTACAGTCTTCCTATTCTCGAGTCCGGGGCGGACATGATGTTTGGCTGTGTTGTGGTGAGGGTTTTCTGGCACGCATTTTGCCTTTCTCAACTGTGATAGTGAAGTGAGAACAGACAACATGATTCCTCCGTGTGGTGACTTTACGGTCCTGGGACAAGTGTGGGACACACAGGGCAATATATTCAAATGTAAACTGAACACATCGAGTGGAGATGATTCTACAGAGTATGTGGAAGGAACAGTGTTATTCCTGCACAAGCTGAAGCTGTCAGGCGATACACAGCCATGCAAAGACACGTCCTGTAAATGCAGCTGTCATGAAAGCAGCTGTGACGGGGAGCTTTTCCGTGACGCCGGTGACAGCCTTAACGAAAGCGGATTTTCCTCAGTCCTCGGAACAGATGATTCGGGTAAGAAAATAGACCATGTGAGATGTTATATATTCATACTCACGGCCTATGTGTGAGGGAACATTACTTATTGATTGTTTTTTAAGTTACCCAAGATGAGGTATGGTATTTTTTCCAGCTTATAGTTTTAAAATGATGAGTCACCGAACCTTGTCTCGAAGCTGCTTCACCACGCGCTGGGGTTCACATCGTAGGTTCGTGAAGGCAGGACTGACAACCTATCTGTGAATATATAACTATTGCATCACGTGAACTTATAAAATACCTATTGATCCTCTTTCTATTACCATATGAGGAGGCGGGTATGTTGTCCTCTTATTAACAAGCTTGTATATAATTGTTAGACGCTGCACTACAACGACAAAGCGTGAAAATAAACAAACACATAACTTTCCCCTCCATCATTTTGGAACATTACTCAGACTTGTGAGGAATGTGTGTGTGTGTGTGTGTGTGTGTGTGTGTGTGTGTGTGTGTGTGTGTGTGTGTGTGTGTGTGTGTGTGTGTGTAACTGTCGTGAGCGTGCTTCTAATAATGAGTGGTGGTAATATATATGATTTTATTTATTTATTTTATGTTTTGTGTGTGTGTGTGCGTGTTACGTGTATGTGTATGTGTTAGACATACTTGCTATATTTCTGCATTTGCATCGATTTCGACTATTGTTCAAGTTCACCAGTGTCTGGCAACCTTGACCTAACTATTGAACCAATAAAAATAGCCAACATGACCAAGTCACGGGACAGACGGAGCCAGCCGGGCGGGGAGCCAACCATTCTTGCACTTTAAATAAAATGTAAATTAGTGACGAACAATGAAAGGAGTTTAAGGTAATAAGTGAAGAGTGAAGTGTCATTAGGATTGAATATTGAAGTTACTCTTATCTCAACTGTTGTGGTATTGTTCAACAGAGCCCAAGCCCGGAGCAGTGCTGGTGGAGCAGTGCAGCAGCCTGAAGGAGTATCTGGACTTGATGGAGAAGATGCTCATCCAACGGTGCCTCGCTGGTATCCCGCGGGACCTTGATCTGCTGGAACAACTCGTTATCGAACACAAGCAGTTTGAAAATGACCTGTCATCCCGGGAGCTGGAAGTGAGTCCAACTTCACTTAATGACTATCTTGTACATGTTCAATAAATGTAGCATGAATGAAAATGACGCATCCATACACTCGTGACAAAGTATGACTGGTAGTACGACTGTTATAAATGGATTTTTTGTTGTGTTCTTCAGGTTGAAAGTATACAGAAGAACTACCAGAACCTCTCCCGCCGCACACCTGCCATCCAGCGCACTGTGGAGTCCATCACCCAGCTGTGGGACCGCATCTGGGCGCTGTCTCACGTCTACATTGAAAGGTGAAGCCATCCTCTTGTCTTGCATCAGGGACGTGTGTTGCAGAATGATGTTACTTACGTTCTGAATGCTTTGTTAGCGGGTGAAGGGAATATTGACACGTGTTTAAGTAGATTTTGGTGTGCTTGCCCTTCATGTGCGTGTGTTGTTGTGTGTTGCAGGATGAAGTGTGTGGAGATGGTCGTGACGGGCATCGAGGAGGGAACACAAGTGGTGTCTGAGATCGAGCTGAAGCTGGCCGAGCACCAAGACCTTCCTGACGACCTGGACGACCTTGAGCAGGAACACCAGGAGCTGCTCATGATCCAGCAGACCATCCACGACCACCAGGTAGGAAGGTCGTCAAAACTATGACGCATTATTTTGGTGCTTCCCATTTCTTGGGATGCAAACTCGAGATGGGTGGCTATGCCTGTGTACTGGGTCCTAATTATGTTTAGAAATATACATGTATTACACCATTTTTCTTATCAAGACATAAGAAGTTGTGAATAAAAGGATTTCGTCTTTAATTCAGATATGTAGATAGTATTAAGAAAAACTAACCAGTCATCCATTTTCTCCCTAGGCGCTGATTGACAGACTGCTAGAGGAGTGCCGTAACGTGCGTACACTCGTAGTTAAGTCTCGCCCGAGCCAGAAGATCCATCCTGACGTGGACAAACTCGAGGAGGACGTAAGGAAGCTCCGCATTCGCTGGGAGAACATGTGTTCACAGATCATTGAGAGGTAATGTTGCAAGGCTTTGGTCAAGGCAGAGTGGGAAGGAAACTCATGCTTAGTGTATTGGAACTTAGAAGCTTTGTCACATTTTGAGTTAATGTTTGTTCCGTATCCTTTGTGATCTTTTTTGAGATGTATAACTCTGATTAGATGGTTAGTGAACAAATACGAATTCAAGTTAGTGTATGTATGCTGTGGGTGTTTAGCAAGTAATGCATCATTCTTCAAGTTTCGTTTGTAATACTTTTTCTCAGATTAAGAAGCTGCGAGGCTGCATGCGAGCTTCTAACAAAGTATCGTAATGGCCATGACGTGGAGAAAAGGGAGATTATCCACCTGGAGGATGGTCTTCGCAGCCAGAAGATCGAGGACCTCGGTCCCTCCGAGGCCGAACTTGAACTAGAGCGGCTGAGGGTAAGATGGCCCTCTGTAAAAAGCCAAATACCTACTTTCTCTTTGTTCGATCTTTCAGCAATTCTTAATACTATAAACATCAACAAACTTCTCCTGATATTAATTATTTCTATGAAACATTCAAATATCTCCTCGTCTCTGCAATGAAAACCGGGTCCTTGCCTGTCCTTTTCACTCATGTTTCCTCTTACAACTAACCCATAACTCATGTACTCCCATACACCCTACCACCGTATCCCACACCACCTCCCTCCACCCCCCAACACCCCCAACCACTCCCGACCCTCGCAACGCGCGACGACGAGCCCCAAGAAGAACCTTTTCCCTTTCAGGACAATTTGAAGAGCACGAATTTAACGTGTCCTCTCGTTTTCAGGGAGTGTGTAACCTTGAATACTTTTCCTTCCAGGGTATTTAACCTCTTTGTTTTCCAGGTAGATTAATGCATTTGCCTTTTCTTTACAGAGTATGTACATGAAAATTATAGAGAAGAAAACAAGCATTGAACATGTAAATATCCTTGGCGGCCGATTCATACGGGAAGCCAAGGTATGTTTCACTAGAGCCACAACAACCACACAATTACATTATTAGCACAAAATCACAGTCTATGCACAGCCACCAAAGACATTTCATAATTCAATTTGAGTTCATTCCAGGTTCTTTTCAGGTGGTGACTATCTGAAGTCTCCTGTACATTATATAAAATTTAATTCTCATCACTCAATGCATGCATTCCTTTTTACAGGATAACAAAATAGTAATGAATTGGCATGTAAATATACTTTAATGGTAATAATATTGGTTTAGTATTGTTAACTGCTTATGGTGGCTTGAACCTCTTTCTGTCGCATTTCTTCCCTCAAGCAACATTCCCGTGACCAACGGTAACGTACTAACACCCACTAATTTGTAACACCTCCTCTAGATCTATGACTTGCGCCTGTCCCAGTACAAGGCCAGTCTAGAAGAGGTACACCCTAGCCTGGACGCGAGCCTGAGCAAGCGGCCTCGCATCCAGAGTGGGGGTGACAATGTCATTCAACAACTGGACAAACTCAACACTCAATACCAATTCGTCGCTGATGAAACCTACGACCGCATCGCCAAAATATACAATCGTTTCCAATACGAAAAGAACTTTAATGTAAGTATAAGTCTGGTCTTCGTCTAACAGCTCAAGACAAACAATACTTATCACAAAATAATTAGCTATAATTAATCCTACTTATATAAACATTTGGGGGTATAATCAACACCTGCAGTTTGCTGAATTCATCTATAATCTTGGTCAATCTCGAGGTTTTAACAGTAATAACCTTCAGTACAATCCCCTTTATTATACACATAGGAGGGAGGACCTCTAAGTTTTAGTTTTCAGCTCCTGCAGCTTGTGTGGACGCCTCTCCCTTAATAAGATAAGTGGTTTGATGTATATTGATAGTTTGATAGTCATATAGATAGATAGATAAAGATAGCTATATTGTTTTCCCTCAGTCTGACTTTCATTTACTGGGAAAAAAAATCTTCATCATTCAATATGTAGAATATCACTCCAATTTTTTGTTTATAATTGTAATAACGTGAATCAGTTTGAAAGACACGAGATTATCATTGAACTTGTGTAAATAAAAGTTAAGTACAATCGCAGAGTTAATGAGAAAACAACCATTTGGAAGTAGTTTACACCTTCGCTATTAAAAGACAGTAAATACAAGGAACATGACCTCCTTCCTTCTGGTTGTGGAAATCTCACTCGCAGGTAAAGGTGTGTGTTAAGGTTTCAGGTGCACGGTACAACAGAACAACAACCTTCTAATAGGGTTGTAAGGATAGCGTGAAACATTCATTTTTAAATCGGCGAAGTGTCGGCCATTTTGTGAAAAGTTTCGATTCGGAAGATCACATTTTGGATATAGATAAATAGGTTGTGAATAATACAGTTTTATAATTTTAAGTCCGATATTATTATGGAAGACAACAATTATTTAGCGTGATTAAGATAGTTATCGTCTTAATTAGTAAGCATGAGTGGCGCCACGTTAGGCCTGGTGGCGAGAATGGAAAACAAAATAGTATGCGTTCGACGATAAGGTTTGGGTAATAAAACTAAACATAAATAAATAAAAAAAACCAGGTTCTTGTTAATAGTATTGTTTTCGTTCAGTAACTTTTCTTTTAACACTAATACCATGAATATAATGATGACACCATCGCTCGCATCTCGTATTATCCTTTCCGCCTCACTGAACTGATTGAGGAAATAATAGTCTACACTAGATCGTTAAGGATTATAGAAAGAATCAAAGAAGATAATGACAGAAGAACATAATATTAATATAACTTAACACTTTCTTATTGATTGTCGCAGCCTTGACTTGTAGGAGAAAATCTTTTTATGTGTTCTTGATAAGGTTAGGTTAGAGCAAGTCACGCTAAATGGAAGAGAAAAAAAAGAGAATACCCGGATTTTCAGATGAAATGCTAGTTGATAGTAATTCCATTCGAGAGTCATGCAAATATAATAAAGTTATCCCATGCTTTTTATTATTGTTACATTATGCTTTTGAGGTTATAGAGAGTTTAGTGAGTATAGGAAATAATGGTTAGTACGTATAGTTAAACCTGGTTGTCTCATTGTTACATAGTTAGGTTTCTGTATTGAAGTAGACATGGTGAGGGGGAAAAAAACATGAAGGAATCCGTTGTTCTGTTGTGCCGGAGTGTTGGAAAGTTAAACACCTGGATTCATGAGAAGAAACTTCCACATTAGTTAAGCCGGTTTTTTTACTGCATTGACTGAGCTGCATAGACAAACATTGAAGAGAAAGTGCAGACATTCGAATAAGGACATATCCACTATCAATCTATTAAGTATCTATATAGTTTTTTTCTACATACACAAACACATGCATGTATATTAGTTTGTTTTTTTATCATCATGAATATATTTTGTACATCAATGTATTGTACGTAAGTATTACTATTAGTGAACATTAGTTTGGGTGAGTGAGGGCGGGGAACAGGTGACTTGACAGCTACAGGCTGGTCAGGTGTGGAGGTAGTCAGCCACTGGTCACCATATGAGGCGAGGCTGGGATTTTGACGAAACATATTCTATAAGCTTGTCCTGACAGTTGGTGTAACATGTTAAGCTGCGTTATTCAAACAGTTGACGCATTTTGATGATTACCGATAGATGAAATAGGTGTGACAGTGTTGATGTGAAGACTTATACAAGGAGGTATGCGTCATGTATACTGAAGTTAAAGATTAGTCAGCCTAGGAAACCAAAGATACTGCCCACGATCACGAATATTTATGCAATAATTACACGCAGCACGTTTGTGTGTGGATGATGATGATAACTGAAGACCATAACAGTGTGTTGTACTACTTCAGTATGCTGTGTGGAGTGTGATGTGCAAGCGTAAAAATCCTCCACATAAAGATCTGGTGGATTGACATTCAGAAAGGCAGAAAGGAAGCATCTTGAGCATAGTAATGAAAGTCTCCGCCAAGAAGACTTAAGAATAGTTGTATATCAGCCTTGGAATGCTAATCGTCTGCTATTTTAAGGACGACTCCGGTAATTGTATATTCACAAAACAAAACTACGAAACTTGAACATGTAGAATGGTGAAGAATATAAGGATTTCAAGATACAGACCACAGGATGAGATGACAAAGTATAAATTCACACTTTCACATTTAATAAGAAACTCACGACAGCTCTACTCGTATATTAATAATTCCCGTGTAATTTGATCTGACATGGAGTTGAGTTCGAGAATAAGGAAGTTGAATCTTTTTTCCAGTAAGATGAGTAGGACGAGGCGCGTGAGGCGAGTGAATGAACGTAGTGGGTCAGGAAAAGAGAAAATCCATTTGTTTCATGGCCAGACAGCGAGCAAGGTCAACAGCTCTCTCTCTCTCTCTCTCTCTCTCTCTCTCTCTCTCTCTCTCTCTCTCTCTCTCTCTCTCTCTCTCTCTCGTCCAAAAATGTGTAGGCCGCTTGGGTGGAGCTAAATGACCAACGCCTAGTTAATTACAATTCCTCGTGTTAATTAGTTAGAGAATTTATCACTGACTTGAGTTTTCGTGGAGATGACCGACCGACCGACCGTCCAGTCCATTGTAGTGAAGTTATATATTCTTGGCTTAGCTTAAGTTAGGTTAGGCTTATGTTAGGTTAGTTAGTCCTTAAATTCGCCGTAATAAATCCAGTTTCTATTTGTGTTCCAGTATTATTAGTTTATAGTGTTCGTCTGTTGTTATTTTGTTGTTGTTTTTCCAGTTAAATCATTGTAGTGTATGTTAAATGAGACAGTGGCTGGTTATCCGTATAGACTGAAATATTGCACTGTAGTCAGATATATAATTAATACACATTCATACCACTTCAGTCAATAGTATTTTGCTCGTATAGATAAAGCAAGGCATTATTTTGTTTACCATTAACTGAAAGCGAAGGGAAAATATAGTGGTAACTGGAACATTTATAAATAGTTGTGTAGAATGTACGAGCTTAAAGGAATATATATATAAGATTAAATAGCGAGGACTCAAGTTGTTAGTGTGTGTGTGTGTGTGTGTGTGTGTATAAGGAAGAGGTCAGTGCTAGAGAATGCAAGAGTGAAAGTGGGCAGCGCGTGTACGAGTATGTGACACAGTAGTGAAGGGTGAAGGGTGGAGTACCTCGAACGCGCCGGGAGGTGATGACGACAGAGAAAAGAAAAGAAGTTAATTATAAATGTTAGATTTCCTTGGGGTTTTTTTTTTTATATGTTACACAGGATGAATATTTTCCACCGTGCGTGTGTTGAACGTGGGTGTTGATTGCCCGAGGAATGTTGAGAGACTTGACTACGGAAATGACATAATCCCCCGACTCGGCCGACGGCTAACTCACGGATTAGGTTACGAAACACCGCTGGCAACCTATCGTAAAGCAGTGAATCATGTTGCAGTGAGGAGGAGTGACGTGCAGGCAGGATCGTACTCTCTCTCTCTCTCTCTCTCTCTCTCTCTCTCTCTCTCTCTCTCTCTCTCTCTCTCTCTCTCTCTCTCTCTCTCTCTCTCTCTCTCTCTCTCTCTTGCTACTTATGCGCCATGGATAATGAATGATCTGTATTTGGTGAGGACTGACATCCATCCTTGAGTGGCTGCTGCTGTCTCCGTGTCTGTATCCACCGCGTACCACTTAGCCAGCGTCATGTTTGTTCACTTGCCTTGTTTGTGTGTGTCGTTGGAGCAGGACGAGGCAGTATTAAACATTTCTTGGTCATAGGTATTTAATGACAGTACTCTGAATAGTAATAGGTATAGTTCGTAGTCACCACAGAGGCACATACAGGCTATACAAGTGTTAATTTGAGTAATGTAACTGTGGGTAACGTTTTGAACTGTGATGGTGAGAATGGTGTGTGTATGTACGTCACTCTTGAGATCACGCTCGAGGTTAGGGATGATCCAAACTGAGGGTGAGAGTGAAGACGTAGTAATATGGAATAGTGTCTGGGCTGAGTGGCGTGGGGGAGGAGCGAGAGGGTCGAGCGTGGGCCGCGGGGCGGGGTGCTCTGGACTGGAGCCCACAACTAACCGAATAAGGCTGCGGGCTGAACGACCCTCACCTACTGCTGCGTCCCGTCACCAACACACTATTAGCAGACCAACCCAACGTGTGACCTCGGGTATTGGGTCTTACTAGCGCCGGACTTCACTTACTAAGGCATTGCATCGTGTATCCTGGAAAGACGGAATAATAGTCCTGAAACACCAGGATGTAATGAAATAAACAAAGAGTCATACTTACCTTGCGTGGACTTACAATTGCTATTTTTCTCAGAACTTTTCCTATTTTAGCTAATAATGACATGTCTGTCGCCACGTAATAGTTATCAGTGCAATGGGATATGTTTACGTTTGGGAGTCTTCAAAACAATGGAATTAGTACCTTTAGGATCTCAGGAATCGTAAGGAGCGCGTGTAGGTGGGATGAAGCAGGTTTCAGTAGAAGTAGGCGGGTAAACGGTTCACACACGCCACATCCCAGTGCCTTTTATTCATATAGTCATTCTTTTGTTTCTGTTTGAACGTGTGTTTGCCTTATACACGAGTTATCTTGAGTCGTTGATGGCGTGTCTGGGTAAGCGGCCTCGAAGGTGGACAAAAACAAGATGATTGTAATGCAGGAAATGATAATCGGTAATGTGGGCGTTGTTCATCCCTGGGCCTTAGCGACACCTTATTAGTGACGTCACAAGGGTGTGGGCGGATACACACACTTAGCTCCACCCACTTTCTCCTCATGTACTTTGTGTGTTATGAGGCTTCAATGCGAACTATGAGGGTACTTTTCTTGAATATGGCATTGTATATTTGCTTTGTTGCTAGAATGGTACGCGGTTTACCAAGACATTCCATAGAACGAGGTTGTAGGGAACCAGGTGTGTGGGCAGTGAGTGGGCGGAGTCTAGGACGTGTGTGCGGTGGGGCAAGGCGGTGCTCCACCAACCACAACCCTGAACCACAGTCTAGGCGGCGGAGGAGCGCGGTGCCCAGCCTTCTCTCAGTACCCTGTCAACTCTTGGTATATGCTGGAAGGACTGGTGCCGCGAGAGCATCTGGCGGCTGTCGGCACTGTTGAGTAGGGACGGAGTGCGCGATGGTAGTGGTGTTTGTGAGTGGTGGAAGATGAGGGTGAAAATAATTGAAATGGAGGTGGACTGTTGAGATACAACTTGAAATATTATCCTGCCTACAACCTTGGAAGGTGACCGCATTATCAAGGATATATTTGTATAAGAATGGAGAGGAGCAGCCTTGTGGGAGGATGGAGCTCCTCGGGTGGTGGTGGGAGCAGCCTCACCACCCACGTAATGACTTCTAGCATGGCCAGCTCAACTTCCAAATCTTTTTCAAGTTTTAGAACAAGTTCACAGGTGTCAAGTTCCACACTAAGTAGTTCTAATATTGCGAGTTTCGGTGATTTTCGATCTTCGATAAAAAGTGACGCATCCCACCAGCGTGTGTCCATTGTCAATAAGGGGCACCAGTCGGCGGGGCCCTCCACCCTGTGTGGAGTGTTTGGCTCGGACCCTGCCGGCCCCCGCCCCCGCCCCCTGCCCCATTCCGTCAGCCCACTCAGCTCCACACACTCAAGGTCAAACACGAGCAGGTGGAGTTCTACTGAGTCAGACATGAAGCATCTCAATACCCTCAGGAGTTCAAATACACACAAAACAAGTGCCTCCAAATCGAATGTTTCCAAGTCTACCGTGAACACCACTTCAAAGTCACAAGCTGTAAACAGCAAGCCCTCCAAGGTGACTGTGTCTTCTAAGTCAAGTGCAGCAAAGAATGAACAAGACACTTCAACCAAGTCATCGAGGTTGAGCCATACGAAACAATCTAATAAAGGGATGAACAAATCCAAGACTGACAAGACTGTGAGGCCAAGTGGCGACTCCCGCTCGTCGCCGGCACCGTGCCATTCTAGCACGCGAGGGACTCAGACAAACAAATCTGAGAGAAAATTAAGCAAAGGCAACTCGACCAAAGCTATGCACAGTCGCAACTCCCCGAGCGCCGCCCACACAGGTCCCCAAACAGGTGCCAAGATAGATCTTATCTCCGGCGCCGGTAAGGCTGGAGAAACCAATATAGAAAATAATGATCCCAGGGTGCGCTATGGGGAGACTACCAAGAAGGGTGACCGCTCCGTGACTGCCATCCACAATGTAAGTGTTAGCGGACAGTTCTATCGTGTGGTTAAGATGAAATGTTGCAATTAGGCTGTTTTTGACGTTACGCTTTCTTATGTTGCCTTTAGTATTTTCGTATCATTATAGACTATAGATGAATGAAGTGATATGTAAAAAGGTTAGTCATGCCTCGCACGCAACAGTGGTTTACCGAGCATAAACACATGACCAATAGCTAGCAGGAGGCTTCTAACAACACCATCTGATACTATCTCGCAATTATTTTCGATATCCTGATAAAGGAGCTTAATACTGCAATATATAGTAGACCTGCGCTTTTTTAGTATTAACTCATAAGTTTAAAAAAAACCACACATTTCCTGCGTGAGATAACACTGTGTGACTCAATGGATTAAGCGAAGGGAGACTTGGCGGTGAAGCAAAGGAGAGGTTCCGGTGTGGCCCAGACAGCTTGGCGCCTGCCTGTCCGCCCTCCTTCCCTATGAGCTTGAGTTCCTCCTGCTTCACCGCCTTCGTGATGGGTTGCGACTTTACCGTGTTACTCCCTGCCTCCGGAAACTGACGAGCTCAATAGAACCATTTACTCTAGTTTTATAATGGGATGTGTAATAGAATGTTGTGGCGAGAGTTGATTTGTTGTGCTTTTCCCAGTTCCAGCTCGAGGACTTGTCTCCCGTGAGCCTTGAGAAAACCTTCCGCACTGAACTCAACCTTCCTGAGTCCAACCATGACTATTCCGCCCCTCTCATCCTCGAGTGAGTCTGATGTTTTTTATACTTTAGATACATAACCTTACAAACATTCATAATAACACTTCCAATATTTTTGCAGCTTTTTATATGTATTACAAATATTCTCTTTGAATATGTTCCATACGCCTTTCAAACATGCCTGATATGTATGCTTCATTCTTCACTACATTCTTTTTTTTTCGGACTTGCGTCTCCAGGGATGATGCAAATGAATTCCGAGCCAAATCCGAGGCCCACGTGACAGTCACCAGTGATATGCTGCCCACACAACGCCGGACCTCTGCCACTCAGCTGATGGATACAGGTAGTGTTGTGGATGGGAGTGTGTCCACCACAACCACCTTGGCGGGCACCTCCCTCCAGGTCACCACTACCAGTTCCACCCGCCACCAGACTCCTGCCACTGCTGCGTCAGGGGCTGCAGGGGCTCACATTGTGCATCCCGTCTCAGGTGAAAAACTAACATTGCACGCGGCCATGGTAGGGGAGCTGGTGGACCTTACATCTGGTACTCTAACCCACCCTACCACGGGAGAGAAAATGCCTTTCTCTGAGGCTGCTGAGCGTGGGTATGTGAGTCCCGCATTGGTACACCATCTCGAGACTCCTTGTGGCATTATTGACCCAGCCACAGGCAAGGAGCTGACATTGTTACAGGCAACCAAGAAGGGCATGTACAGCCCTGAGGAGGGCTCCTTCAAGGATCCCACCACAGGCCAGCTGCTTTCTCCTGAGAAGGCAGCTAAGCTTGGGTTCATCATCTTGGAAAAGGTAAGCTTTTTCACCCAGCTTTGTGTGCCGGTGGTGGCCTCGCTCACTCTTTACGATGCCATAGTTGAGGGCCATGTTAATGTTCGCACGGGAGAATTCACCGTTCCTACTTCGGGAGAAAAGATTCCATTGACCCAAGCTTTTGCCAAGGGCTTCGTATCTGCAGATCCAGCACCTGTAACAACAAGTGGAATTTCTCTCTCCGAAGCAGTCAATCAGGGCTTCATAGATGATTTTTCTGGTCAGGCAGTAGACAGAAACTCTGGAAACAAATATACCTTAGATGAGGCGATACAGAAAGGATTGTTAGCCTCTCATGTTCGTGAAATAGTGAACTCAGACACAGGATGTAAATTGACGGTAGCTGAAGCGATTGAGGAAGGTGTGTTGGACGTGACAGCTGGACGGTATGTTAATAATGTGACAGAGAAAAAGTTGAAGTTTTCTGAAGCTGTACAACAACAGCTGATATGCCGCCCATACACACTGAAGGACTGCAGTGACATGAAGCTTTTGGATAGTAAAGGAGAAATCCAGGACCCCCAAATAAAGGACCACATCCCACTCCTGGAAGCTGTTGGAAAAGGAATCGTTGATGTAGAATTGAAATCCGTTAAAGACACAGCCAGTAAGACGCTGCTCACTCTGCCAGAAGCTTTCATGTTTTCTGTGCTGCTGCCAGAGGGGAAGTACCGCGACACGGAGAGTGGGGAGGTGATAAGCCTCCTGGAAGCTGTCAACAAGGGCCTTATTACATCAGTCTCCACCAAAACTATATTTGATATCGATGGCATCAAGGATCCAGAATCTGGGGAATACATTAGCTTTAAGATGGCTCTACACAAGGGAATTATTGATTCTCAGACTGGTATGTTTACTGATCCACGAACAGGAAACACAATGACCTTGGAAGAGGCTGTTGAGGCTAAGCGTATCCAGCCACAGATCCTAGAGACTCTGAAAATGAATATTGGAATGTTTGATTCTAATGGAAAAGAAATGAATGTTGTTGAAGCAGTTCTCAGTGGGCACCTCGACCCTAACACAGGTCAGGTCTTGGATCCTAAGACTGGCAATGCTGTGGCCTTGGAGGATGCTGTGAGGAGGAATATTATTACGCCAGAGGGAGCTGCCACTCTGCGAGGCTTGCTCAGTGTCACCGTAACAACTGCTACCATTACCAAGACCATCAAGAGGTACGTGACTGTCAAGAGCACAGGAGTCCTCACCACAGAGTCCAAAGTTACTCTTCAAGAGGCTCAGCACAGAGGCCTCATTAATGAAGCCCAGGGAACATTCCAGGACCCTGAGAGTGGAGCAACCTTGCCGCTGGACGAGGCCATTGAGCGTGGTCTCGTTACTCTTTCGACTGAGTGGCCCGCGTCCCTCCCCACTGTGCAGGCCACCTCGCCTGAATCACCCACTAGAGAAACTACAAAAAGACATCTTTCCCCTGACAAACCTCACAGCCCAATAAAGGCTGCAAGGACCAGCGTGTCCCCTGAGAAGGAACAATCTCCGGAAAGACCCTCGAGGAGAGGAAGTGGTTCCATGTCTCCGAGTAAGGCTGAAAAGGAGACAGTTGAGGGAAGAACCTCTCCAACAAAGACTGTTTCTTCAGCATCTCCAGATAGAAGAAGCTCACCCACAAAATCAAGCCGTCCAACCTCACCATCCAAGTCACCTAGGTCATCCCCAGTAAAAGATTCATCACAGCCTGAAGCCATGGACACCAAGCCCATCAGCACCAGACCAGACACGCTCTTTGAGGCTCAGAATGGATCTAAGGAAGGTTCACCTGTCAAGTCCTTACCAGAGTCTCCTTCCAAGTCTACAAGCTCAAGACAAATGTCACCATTCACCCTGTCAAGAGAAACATCTCCAATCAAGTCATTTGGCTCAAGGGCAGATTCTCCCATGAAATCTAGTGGCATAGGACCAGAATCTCCATTGAAAACTGATGAATCAATGCCAACCTCACCAGACAAGGGTTTGATCAAAGATCAGGTCATGTCCCCTGAGAGGCCTCCAAGGAAAGGAAAGAGTTCTATTAAGTCCCCTGCCGACTCTGTTGACAGTGCCATGGGGATTGTGGATGATTTGACCTCATCAGGGGCGTCCCTCACAGGCTCCACGAGTGCCTTCACTGACAGTTACTCAATCAAAACTCGGATCCTAGAGTTGCCACCAGATGGTTGGTACCTCAAGGAGGCTATAGAGGAAAAGTTGTATGATCCTGTCATGGGTCTGTTTACTATACCAGGCACAGATAGGCTGGTCAGCTTTGAGGAGTGTGTAAATATGGGAATAATTGATCCTCGGTCAGGTGAGGCCATTGATCCTAAAAGTGGGCGAAAAATTTCTCTCATGAGAGCCATAGAAAAGGGAGTTTTAGATTCCACTGGTAAATACCCTGATGAAAATAACACTGAAAGAAGACTCACCATGAAAGAAGCAATATCTAAGAAATTTGTCATTCTGAAAGATCGCACCGAGATAACAGAGCAGCCCTCTGGACGTGTCATCCAGATCACCAGTGTAGAAGGCCAGCCTGACAAGGTTCAAGTGTTCGACGGCGAGGGCGAAGTGGCCAACACCGTCACCGAGATCAAGACAAATGAACCAGCAGTAGACGACATCTATGTAGAGATCAAACCTGGAATAACCTTCCATCCCACCGAAGGAAACATACACATGGAAGATGGTTCAGTTGTGGACGTTGTCACTGCTGTGAAGGAAGGGAAAATCCAGCCCACGGGAGTCAAAGTCAGGGATCCTTACTCCGGGCGAGACCTAAACATCAGCGAGGCCATGAGGAAAGGGATTATTGACAAAGATTCAGGTGAGTACAAGGATAAGACAGGACGCAAGCTCTCACTGACGGATGCTGCCAAGTATGGTATTCTGGGAGTGGCGGCAGTGGTGGGTGCACCTGTAATTGCTGGAGTGGCTGCTGCACAGGCCATCAAGAAGGGAATCAAGAAGATAAAGAAGGTTGACCCCAAGACGGGCACAGAGATAGTCATTGAGGAGAGTGTAGAGATAATATCAGAAAGCCCTCGAGAAGAGGAGTCTGCTGTTCCCGTTGTGGGAAGACATTCCCGCACCACCATCAAGTCCACGACTGTTGTGGAGACGGATGTTATCCTACAGGACCCCGTCACTGGAAAAGAAATATCACCTGAAGAGGCCATTTCTCGAGGACTGATATCTCCCGAGGAGTTAGAGGAAATAAGGGACTCGGCGCAGGGGAAAATTCAGGAAGTTCAAGAAACCTCATCAGATGGGAAGTTTGAAATACAAGAAACTAAGGAATACAAAGTTATTGGTTTAGAAGACAGTGAAACAGAACCAAAGAAAGTAATTGAGGGTGCTGCAGTCAAAAGTATTCAAGACAAGAAGTCCCCTGCAAGTCCAGAGAAGCTGCCTAGAGAGGCGTCGCCAGAGAAAAGAACGTCCCCAGCCAAGTCCCCAGCCAAGTCCCCAGCCAAGTCCCCAGCCAAGTCCCCAGCCAAGTCCCCAGCCAAGTCCCCAGCCAAATCCCCAGCCAAGTCCCCAGCCAAGTCCCCAACCAAGTCCCCTGCTAGTGATGTGTCCTCTGCTGCACAGCCTCATGAAGCTCGTCCACAAACTGATGATGATGACACCAGCATCAGATCTACAGAGGAATCCAAGGATGTTTTATCTCCTACAGATAAACCAGACTCTTCCAGCGTGACTGAAAAAGTAAAGCCGGAAGCTCTTCAGGGATTGCCTTCCTCAGATACAGAAATGAAAGATGTATCAGAATCTAGAATCTCGCCAGCAAAGGATGAGCGAGAGTCAGAAATGAAGGATGTGTCAAGACCCAAAGTCTCTCCCGTAAAGGATCAGCCACCATCAGAGATTTCTCCCGTAAAGGATCAGCCATCATCAGAAATGTCTCCAGTAAAGGATGAGCCACCATCAGAAATGTCTCCTGTAAAGGATCAGCCATCATCAGAAATGTCTCCTGTAAAGGATCAGCCACCATCAAAAATGTCTCCAGTAAAGGATCAGCCATCATCAGAAATATCTCCCGTAAAGGATGAGCCATCATCAAAAATGTCTCCTGTAAAGGATGAGCCATCATCAGAAATGTCTCCTGTAAAGGATGAGCCATCATCAGAAATATCTCCTGTAAAGGATGAGCCATCATCAAAAATGTCTCCAGTAAAGGATCAGCCATCATCAGAAATGTCTCCTGTAAAGGATCAGCCATCATCAGAAATGTCTCCTGTAAAGGATGAGCCATCATCAGAAATATCTCCTGTAAAGGATGAGCCATCATCAAAAATGTCTCCTGTAAAGGATCAGCCACCATCAGAAATGTCTCCCGTAAAGGATCAGCCACCATCAGAAATGTCTCCCGTAAAGGATCAGCCATCATCAGAAATGTCTCCCGTAAAGGATCAGCCATCATCAGAAATGTCTCCCGTAAAGGATCAGCCATCATCAGAAATGTCTCCCGTAAAGGATCAGCCATCATCAGAAATGTCTCCCGTAAAGGATGAGCCATCATCAGAAATGTCTCCCGTAAAGGATCAGCCATCATCAGAAATGTCTCCCGTAAAGGATCAGCCATCATCAGAAATGTCTCCCGTAAAGGATCAGCCATCATCAGAAATGTCTCCCGTAAAGGATGAGCCATCATCAGAAATGTCTCCCGTAAAGGATCAGCCATCATCAGAAATGTCTCCCGTAAAGGATCAGCCATCATCAGAAATGTCTCCCGTAAAGGATCAGCCATCATCAGAAATGTCTCCCGTAAAGGATGAGCCATCATCAGAAATGTCTCCCGTAAAGGATCAGCCATCATCAGAAATGTCTCCCGTAAAGGATCAGCCATCATCAGAAATGTCTCCCGTAAAGGATGAGCCAGTGTCAGAGATGGAAGATATGTCAAGACACAGAGTCTCTCCAGTAAAGGATGTGTCTCCTACCAGCACAGGTGAAAGTCCAAATGAACCACAGACAGACAGAAAATTGTCCCTTGGTGAAAGGACGAGAGAGCGTGTAACAACTGAGCCTAAATTCAGTGTTGCCATTGGACGCGCCAAGTCTCTGCCGAGCCCTAGTCACGAAGGAAAACCTGTAGTGCTTCAGAAGGTGCGCAGAAAATCCATGAAGCCAAAACAGGCTGCATCAAAGGGAGTCGTTGATGAGAAAACTGCCACTCTGTTAGAGGATCTTGGCACTCTTCGGGGACATGGTGGTGAACCCTTGTCCTTGGAAGAAGCTTTGAGACTGAAAAGAGTTGATGGTGACAGTGGAGCCATTGTTGATATCGCCTGTGGGGAACCTCTCACCATTAATGAGGCAGTTGAGAGCGGCATCCTTGATAGTTCTACAGGAAGTGTTCTTGTACCTATTGGAAGGAGTGTTACCTTACCAGAGGCGGTGCTTCAGGGTCTGTTCGACAAGACTACTCAAAGATTTATTCATCCTGAAACTGGAGACATGTTGACACTGCGCGAGGCTGTTCTTTGTGATGTCATCGATCCAGTTTCCCAGATCGTGGAACCAGATTCAAATCAAGTAATAACTTTAGACGAAGCCATTAAAAGAGGTCTTATAGATTCAGAGTCTGGTCAGGTCAACACAAAACATGGACCTGTATCTATATTAGAGGCTATGGACTCAGACATGTTTGTGACCAGTGCAGTGGCACGGGTAGATTGGCTTCCTCCTCTCGGCATGACATTTCCTGTCGCCCTGGAGAGAGGACTTGTTGATGCTGACACGAAAGAAATAATCCACCCAGTGACAAGTGACCGTCAACCCTTGAAAAAGGCCATCGAAAATAACTTCATTCTTGCCTTGCCTTGTCCAATTTTGCCGGACAGTGTGCAGGTCACACAAGCTTTGGAGTGCAAACTGATCAACACAGATGCATGCACCTTCACTGTTCCCAGCACTGGGGAAGAAATTCCGGTCGAAAAGGCTGTTGAAAGCGGTATGCTTCAGATCAAACCCATGACCACCGTTGTTGCTGATGAGAAGGAGGAAGGAATCATCGTCACAGAAACAATTACATCCTATGAAACCATTATTACAAAGACCATCCAAGTCAAGGCGGGGCATGTTATGGTGAACCAAACGGAGGTGAAAAACACCACCACAGGAGAAATTATTTCTCTAGAGGAAGCTAAAAAGAGTGGCATAGTTGTTGAAATTGAGGAAACGGAGACGAGAGAAACGCCAACCTTCCGGGAGGCAGTGGAGCAGGGACATGTTGACTTTGCTAGAGGCACATTCAAAGACCCGAACACTAGCAGAGAAGTGCCTATCGCTGAAGCCATTCAACGGGGTCTTGTACAGCCCACGGATTCTGCACCATCCACTGAAGTAACCAGCAAGATCAACATCATGCAGGCCTTTTCCACCATTTACCACGAGAAGTCTGGCAAGTTTAAAGACCCTGCTTCTGGGAGTCTCCTGACCCTCGATGAAGCTGTGGAAAAGGGTGTGATTGACCCCGATGCCATGGTCTATGACACCAAGAGTGGTGACGCCCTTACTACCAAAGAAGCTGTTGAGAAAGGTGTCATTGATGTTGAAGCTGGTAACTTTATTGATCCTAAGTCTGGCAGTAAAATCAAGGTGAAGGACGCGGTCAAGATGGGGCTTTTGGCTGTCATTGGAGCTCCTATTCTCGCTGGAATGGCAGTAAAGGAAGTCATTAAAGGTGCTCGCGAAAAAGTAAAGAGAACTTCGTCACCCACTAGAACCACAGTCATTACTGAGATAGTGGAGGAGTATGTAACAGCCACAACAGCAGAGGATATACTCAACCGGACATCGATACGGCCAGAGGATCAAAGATGTTACCCAGTCATCAAAATTGGCCAGCAAATGACACTCAGGAGAGCCATGGAGGAAAGTTACATTGATGTTGACTTGTGTGTGGTCGTGGTTCCATCTAGCGGGTTGAGACAGCTCTTGCGGCGGTCAGTGACGGAAGGCTCCATCACGCTGACCACGGTGATCGAGATACGCACCCGAACGGAAATTTGGATTGTAGAGGAGATCACTATTATTACAAAAGTTGTCAAGTCCTTAGATCCCGCAGTAATGACTGAGAGGGGAGAGTTCGATCCAAAGGAAGGCAAGTTCATTGACCCAGTAACGAAGGACCCCATAACCTTCCATGAAGCATTGGAGAAATGTTCACTAAATCCAGATCACACTGTAGTTACTGATCCAACAACTGGAGAAGAAATAACCTTGGCAGAAGCTATCAAGGAAGGCATTGTGGATCCCATCACAGGCGAAATACGGGATCCACAAACAGGAAGTTCTGTACCATTTTTCGAAGCTGTCAAGAAAGATCTAGTGAAACCAGATGACAAAAAAGAACGTAAAAAAGAACAAGAAAAGCCAGATACTTCAATAACTATCAATGAAGCTGTCACTAGTGGTCTTCTGAAGCCTGAGACTGGAATGTTCACAAATCCCGCCACTGGAGAGAGCATGATCTTAGGGCAAGCCATCCAGAGCGGCCTGCTCGACCCTACTTCCATCCAGATTGTAGACCCCAGAAGCGAAGAAACAGTGTCCCTCAAAGAGGCGGTGGAAACTGGACTCATCGATCTAGATTCTGCTACATTCACCGACCCCGAAACTGGATGTGAGGTGGAATTCACAACTGCGCTTATGAAAGGAATTTTGGTGCCCAAGAGGAAGCCAATGTCCCTTGTGGCTGTAGTGAAGAAGGACTTGTATGACGCCAAGTCAGGTAAAATCACAGACACCTTGATGAAACAAAAGTTAGAAGTCGACGAGGCAGTGAAGCGAGGCATCGTAGAACCTTTCATCACTCTCTGCAAGGACACAAAGGCCAACAAATACGTGACTTTAGATGACGCTTTAGATTGTGATTTGGTCATTGCTCAGAACGGCAAACTAAAGAACACCAAAAACAACACTTTCATCACTTTTGACACAGCAGTGGAGCAAGAGCTTATTGTTACCAAACGAAAACCTGTTCCCCTCACCGAGGCGGTAATGAGTGATATGTATGAGCCCCAAAAAGGCCTGTTTTATGACCCCTGCGAGGGAACAGAACTGACCTTAAATTCATCAATATCCTGCAAGCTAGTTGACGGAAGTCCATGCAAAGTTAAGGTGAATGAGGAAGTATACACTGTGAGTGATGCTCTTGACAAAGCAATCCTGGACGGGGAAGCAGGACGACTGTTGCAGCCAGATGTAATGACTCTGGATGAAGCAGTGAGGAAAGGCTACGTTATCACCTCCATGGGTTCACTGTCTCTGCAGCAGGTGTTGGAGGACGGACTTTATGATCCTGAGACTGGCCTCATCACTGTGAATGGTGACCGTATCACCATTAAGGAAGCCATTGAGAAAGGTATCATTGATCCGTCTAGCATGTCAGTTAAAGACCCACGCACTGGAGAGCCACTTTCTCTGGAGGAGGCCATTAGAGTTGGCATAATTGATCCAGAGTCAGGCACGTTCAGGGACCCTGTAACCGGGGCTGATATTGAACTGACTGAGGCTTTATCAAAGGGGATGATCATTGAAGGTCGCACTAAGTTCACTCTGTACCAGACAGTGACTAAAGGACTGTATAACCCTAGCACTGGTCGCATCACTGTTCCGATCTCTCAGAGTCACATGACTGTAAGTCGGGCAATTCGCAGCGGTCTTGTCGACCCCAACACCACCCTGGCTCGTGACCCCGACACTGAACAACTTATGAGCTTTAAGCAAGGTGTCTCCAAAGAACTGATTGACACAAATGCAGGAGTGATGAGATTTGGTAGAATCAAGCGAGTGAATTTCAAAGATGCCTTCGAACAGGATTACCTTCTAGATGCACAGATGCCAATGGCTCTCCGTGTAGTCATTATGAAGGAACTGTACAAAGAGGAGAGTGGAAGGTTTTTGAATCCTACCACAGGCAGCTGGATAACTCTCTCCGAGGCTATATCCGTGCAGATGATCGACCCTGACTCAACACACGTTAAGGACACGCTGTCGGGTCGCCTGAAGAAGGTGAACCTCAGGGAAGCTATTGAAGCAAATATAATTGATGGAGAAACAGCACTGGTGAAGAACTACCAAACAGGTACCTGGCATACTCTGCTGGAAGCCTATGAACTAACACTAATCGTGGACAGTCGTGTAGCCATGTCCCTTCAACGTGCCCTCCATCAAGGCCTTGTTGATGACGACCAAGGTCTCATCACAGACGTGAACACAGGACGGAATATAACACTCCATGAAGCCATGCGACGCTTGGTTATCAACCCAGGCCTTCCCTGTTACCTAGACCACACCACCTCCAACTGTCTTTCCCTTGTGCAGACGTGCAGGGAAGGTATCATTGATCGCAGACTCGGCAAGTTCATTGATCCAAAATCAGGCTGTACTCTAACCCTAATGGATGCCCTCGAACATGGCATGATCCTCGACATTGACAAGCCACAGGATCTGTATGGCGCAGTGACCATGGGTTTCTGTGATTCCAAAACGGGCCGCATGATCCAGCCTAACACTGGTCGCAGACTGACACTGGCTGACGCTTGCAAGCAAAGCGTTGTGGACCCAACCACATCCATCATTAGAGTCGCTGATAAACCAAAGTTCATGAAGCTCAGCTTTGCCGTGAAAGAAGGCTTAATTGATGATATTAAAGGAAAGTATATCATGCCAGACAGTAAAAAAGAAATCACTCTTGAAGAAGCAACCAAGCGGCACCTTATTCTCCCAGCTAAGAGACCATTGACAGTGGAGGAGGCGCTGCAGTACGGTCTGTACTCACCAGACACTGGACGGTTTACAGAGCCAAGTGTTGGGGACAAGATGGACCTGCAGGAGGCCATTACACACGGCCTCATTGACGGCAACACATCTGCTCTCAAGAACCCAAGTGATAATTCCATGAAGAGTATCAGGTCAGCTATAGAAGACAAGGATATTGATGCTGTCAAAGGCGTTGTCATTCATCCTCAGACCAAGAAGGTTTATACCATTAATGTGGCATTTGAAAAGGGACTAATTGTGACGGTTGGCAAACCCATCAGTTTCATGCAGGCTGTCAAACAAGAATCCATCGACTTCGAGAAAGGCTCATACACTGATCCAGAAACAAGCATTGAATATACTCTGGAGGAAGCACTTCGCTTCGAGCTGATTGATCCAGACTCTGCTGTCATCAAGGACCCCAACACTGGCAGATACAAGACTTTGAAGAGAGCCGTACAAGAGGGTCTTGTTGACTTAAAGAAGCGAGCTTTATACGACCCTCAAAGTGGAACCCTGAAGACATTGTGCATCATTTTCGACCAAGGCACAATTGTATTCCTAAGGGAGCCTCTGGCCTTTGATGAGGCAATTGATAAGGGTCATTTTGACACTGAGACTGGAATGTACACTGATCCTAACTCTAAAGAAGTTCTGACCCTAAAAGAGACGTGTCACCTCGGTCTCATCGATCCCCAAACAGTGTTGATCAAGAACACCCGTTACCGTCAGCTGCTGCAACCAGCCGAGGCATGTCAGGTGGGAGCCCTGGATGGCGAGAAGGGCAAGGTGTGCAACACGGCCTCGAACCAGCAGCTAACCATGGCCGCTGCCATAGATGCCGGACTGATTGTCACCCCTCGCCGGGGCATGGCCCTGCTGGAGGCCCTCGACTATAACCTGTATGACACTGAAAGTGGCTGCCTCCTGAACCCCCATGTGAAGGAACATGTGACATTACAGAAGGCAGTGACGTGTGGGTTGATTGACAGCACCACAACTATGGTAAAGTGCCCAGTTCAAGGCACCATCCAGACCATGTGTGATGCAGTACGGAGCGGGGTGCTGGACGAACAAGGTGGTGCCGTGGTGGATACGGCCCAGGGCACCCGCTACCCACTGCCGGAGGCACGCCGCCTCGGTTATCTCCTCACCGCGCAAGCGCGGGTAAGATGCACCAGTAACTGCGCTTTGGGAATGACACTGCACTCAAAGACTACCACAGCTAACGCTCTCTGTGTATTCTAAGTAGTACTCACAATACTGTACAGTGTACTACTTGCTACTGCTATACTTTTGTTGGAATGCCTGCACCAGTAACCACTACTACTACATACAGGCAATAGATGGCTTAGAGCTTTCTCTTTATGGTATGTGTATGAATGTTGGCAGAATAATTAACTTTTGAGTGCCTGAGGTACATTTTTGGCTCTGAGTGGTACTAACCCACATGGTAATAATTGGCTTTTGGCAACTAAACCTGGGAAAGGATCACTAATCAGATGTACATTTGTAATTTTCATTATTTTTTCCAGGTGTACATCTCTATTTATTGATGAATTGTGGCTGAATTTTGGCTTGTCATGTAGCCTTAAGGCGTAGCTTGTAAGGTCCCTATTTTTTGTGTAACTTGTGTTTTTGTTACTTTTTTTGTTTTTCCACTTTGATTTATATTCTAGATATTTTTTCTTTGGCGTTGTGGATGTTACCTTGTGCCTGCAGCCGAATTTTTTTCCCTGTCCATTACGACTTTTGGCTGTTTGTCATGGACCGTGGGCTTACGCGACTGCCTGCCCTCCATGGCTTGTGTGACCCTGTGACCTGACCTTCCCCCACACCATCCCCCTACCTCTATCCTTCCCTACCTTTCCTCTGTACTCCAAACTACCCACACCAGTAGACACCAACACTTTCTACCATTAAAGCTTTACTAACAAGTTTCTTTTACTTTCTATTTTTTTTATTATCTATTTTGTTTTGTACGTTGGTAATGTTGCATCCAATGTTTTAAATATTTTTGCCGTGCATTGTCACTGTTGTTAAAGCACGAAGTCCAAGTCTTGTGTGATATTCAATGTGGGCGCAGCAGCTGTCACTCGTCTCCCCTTCACAACTTTGGGTCTCGGCGTCGCTACCCCAAGGGCAGCGACCCGAACACTGTAGTAGTGAGAGGGCGTCGGGAGCCGCTGCGTCACGGACAAATTGGTAACATGTGGTGGTGATGTGTTTTGCAGCAAGCCATGGTCGAAAAGTACCGGCAGTGCGACGCCACCATCGTGGACATGGTGGACTGTGTGAGCGAAATCGAGAGGCGCCTGGCAGAGCAAGAACCTGTCAGTGAAAATCCCAATGGTCTTCGCAATCAGATCAACACTGTGAAGGTGAATGAACTCTTCTACTAGAGGCTTTCATTAGTTCACTGTTTTACTTTTGTACATTCCTGAAATGAATATGCAAATAAGATTGCTTTGTTGTATGAGTATTATGACATAACCATTTCAAGATCACTAATGTAAGTCACATGTTTTTTATTACAGGCAATTAAGGATGAACTGGACGAGATGTTCCGTCCTCTCGGCACCTGTCTGGACGGTGTGCGGCAGGTAGTGAACCAAGGCGGCGATGTCCTGTCTCGTGAGGAGCTCAGCTCCCTCGACCAGGCCGCCACCGTGCTCAAGCAGCGCTACGACCACTGCGTTGTTCAGGCCGACACCACTCACCGCCGACTCACCACCGCCATGGAAGAATTCTCCAAATATGAGAAGGAGATCGCCCTCTTCGAGACATGGTTGAAGCAAGCCAACAAGACCTTGGTGGAGAAGGAACGACTTTGTTCTGACCTCAACAAGATCAAGAATCACGAGCAGGGCTGCCGGGACTTCTTGGGTGACGTGATCGCCCATCAGGCTGACCTACGGTTCATCACCATGGCCACACAAAAGTTCCTGGACGAGTCTAGTCTCTACCTGCGCACTGTAAACAACTTCCGCACCACCTTGCCTGAACGCTACCCGCTGCTACAGGCTGATCCCGACTCAATGGTGCGTGATGCTGCTGATGAAGTGTCTGCCGAGTTCAAGGGTCTCCTCGCCCGAGCCAACAAGCTGGTTGACAAGGTGGGTAAAGCTTACAGGCCACAGTTCTATTTCTAACATAATGAATATATACTGTCTTACTTTAAAGTTTTCTATGTGCTATGAAAACGTTAAACTTATAATGGTTTCTTCATTCACGCAGGCCACTAGCGTTGGAAACAAGCAGCGAGACTACACCGAGGCTATCGAGAAAGCATCTCGCTGGCTTAAGGACACTGAGGTCAAAGTGACCCGCATCCTACAAGAGCCTGTTGGTGCCGAGCCTAAGATCGTTCAGGATCAGTTAGACAAAGCCAAGGTTATCAACAATGATGTGGTGGCTCAGTCTCGCCTCTTTGATAATTGCCGGGCCACTGCGACGTCCCTGCTGCGTGCCCTCGAGGGAGAACTGACTACCCACGAGCAGGCGGCCATTGAGCAGCCTCCAGAGGAATTGGCTGAGAGGTATTCTGAGTTGGCCGACCGTCTTGGCCACCGCTGCCAGGAGCTTGACACCGCCCTTGTCCAGTGTCAGGGAGTTCAGGAGGGTCTTGACTCCCTCATGAGCTGGCTCAACAACATCGACCTACAACTCAAGTGAGTACCCCAAAAACATATTTTTTCTATTTTTTCCATGTCTTTTGTTCATTATCTCTGAAAATATGCTGCCGTCTATCAGTTAGGCGATGGTTAAGTGAGCACAGAATGAAGAGCTTCAACCTTCCTCCGTCACCACTGTTGTCTCTGGAAGATTCACTGATTTCTCGCACAAATAGACAATAGAATGACATCTTTGTTGCATTTAGTTTACGAAGTAAGATCGATTTGATTAATTCACAATAATTTGGAAATACATTTTACCTTAACAGAACGTCAGTAGAGTTTCTGCTTACCTTTTCATTATAACAATAAAATCATTCATTTCTAGCCCAGTGTTTTGGTGAGAATTTTAGTTTTTCACTGTTCTCGTAAGAAAAATTGGTATGCTTCATTAGGTTTAGGTACATAATTTGCGGATCACATTTATATAATGTTATCAAATTAATAGATGCCTTCCACAAATCATAGTTCCAAGTTATGCTACAGACTAGTACTCCTTGGAGACAGTACCAAGACAATAGAAGTGTGTAGGCTGCACGTGGTTAAGTTAACACGTAGTTCTACTCCTGGTAAAGAGGTGACGCCTGAACACACAATGCATTCCTTACATGATGTTATGATATACAAACACGTCTGTCAGCTGGAAAAAAAATAATGTCATGCATCAACCCCAAACGAAGACAACCAATATATATCTTGCTGGAATATTGCAGGAATTATACTTTAAACATAACTTCAATACATTCCATATTTTATACATTCCACCGGCGTAGTGATGCAATACCAATTATAAATGTCTTTCTTAATCACCATCTAGTAGTATAAAGAACAAAGCAATGCGTGATAAACTGTTGAATACTGATAGAAAGTCATTGATGCCTGCACTTTTTAAGCTATTTTGATGCTACCAGGAAAAGTTGCGAATCTTCAGAGACAAAAACAGAGGCTGAGAAAGGTTGAAGAGTTCCATTGTGGGAAGAGGTGTTGCAATATTTTAAAGACATAGCAAAGCCTCGGATTAAGAGCTTTACCACTTCAAGGACGACGTTTTTGAAAGGTGGTGTGTACAAACTCATGGGAATAATGCTTCAATGTGGAATTATTTAGAATTTCATATATTTGTAGGCTACCGTGTGTGTGTGTGTGTGTGTGTGTGTGTGTGGAAAGTGGGAATGGAGTAGAGAGAGAGGGGGGTGGGGGGTTAAAGAGAAAGATAAAGAGAAACAAAACTTCACCAACCCTGAAAACTCTTACATTCTCACAGTTCTTGTTCACAATACTTACTGACGTTGCATTGCGTGCCCTTCACTGGAACAATAAGGCAAACACAGGAGCTCACCCATTATCAGTATCATAATAATATAAAAAAAAAATGTATATATAATGGGCGAGAGACCTCATCCGCTTCCTGCTGGAGTGAAGTGTTTGTGTACAGCGCCACGCCTTGGGGAACCAATAGATTTGTTGACGTTGGGTTGGGTTGGGGTTTTTATGTTGCTTTGACCTTGACCATACGTGAATAACAGACTGCGGCGTGGATTACTCCCCTACGCGTATCATGACTCAGCTAGTAACCCAACAAATACACACGGAAGTTATAGTTGTAGTGACCATCTGTTTGATACCCTGCAAGGAGTGGAAGGGGATGTGTATAGGTGGCCGGATTGACGGAGGTATAACGAGTGTGTGGATCGTGGTTGTTGGGGTCACAGAGGGTGGGAACGTTACATGACGAGACAGAACCACCACAGCGATCCGTTCAATATATTTGTGGGAGACTTATGTGACCTCTGTATGCACGCTGTCTCCCGCATACTACATCACCCAAGCATCTGGAGGAACAGACTCTTGCCGATACTGTTTGTTAAGGCGTTGATGTTGTCTTGACCCGTAAGAGACCCACTGACCTAGTTACTGTGTCAATGCAGATCAGGTCACGTGAGACAGGTGTGGTCATACTCTCAGTTTTTGATAATGTTGAGTCAGTAGTATGAGGAAATATGTCTGTTAATATTTACAATGTACTTTAGTATGGTACGCCAGATACAATACATGGGCGAGCCTTGGGATGTATCAACACATGTCAAGAAACTACAATGAATAGTGAAAAAGAACGCTTCGTCAGCTTTACACGCACAAAAGGTTGTGTCGTAAGTGTTCAACTATTAAAGAAGGAATACCCTTGACACCCATCCAGGCTTATGACGGAAACTCGTGTGTATCTAATATATATATATATATATATATATATATATATATATATATATATATATATATATATATATATATATATATATAACACTGGGCATGTGTTTGTTAACATAATGTCAAGAATACAGCTTCCCTGTGTGTGTGTGACCAGTCATTGGAACTAACGAGTACAAAGAAAAAAAGAGTGCCGTGTTTTAAGACGCCTGAGTAAGGTCGTGGAGGCTTAACAGCAGGTGGAGGGTTTGGCCTGACTGTCTCAAAGCATTGCTAGTGAAAACCTTGTGAAGTTTGTAAGTTGTTCTGGAGGGTGTGTTGGTGAAGTGTGGCTGAGTGTGTCTGAGTGGCCGCAGTGGACCATGACTGCCTCCTTGCCCTGGTAGAAAGGCTCGTGATTTGGCAAGGGGAAGCTGTGGCCTTGACCTCACTAGGAAAACTATTTAATTAAGTGTTCCTGACGGGTTTATGAGGTCACTTTGTCACTTTCTCCTCGTCCTTAGCGGCTCACAAATAAACTTTTCACTCTTACACTTTGCTGATCCAAGACTACCGTGAAGATGGTTTAGTTAGAGATCATAAAGGTTAACTCTTTCATTAGTTCGTTAATTTGTTTCACTCCTCCCTATCAAACACGTCTTCCCTTACCGCGTCGGGTGTGCTCTTAGTGAACCTTATACCTTATCATTATTGTTTCACGGTCATCACTTATAGTTCTCATGACTGTCGCTTATCAGTGTCGCTTATATTCAGTGTTTTATCTCATTCTATTTTGAGACGGTATTGACAAAAGCTTACTTAGTTCAACATTATTGTGATTATAGCCTTGTGGTGGTGGTGGTTGTTGTTACGCCGGACTACGGAGGCTTTGGTGGCGTGGATGTGTATATAATAGTGTGTGGATCGTCATGGTGGATAGAGGAAGTGTTGACGAAGGTACTGTAAGGGTCAGGCTGGCGGAGTGACAGCTTTGTGCCGGTGAGCGACGCGCCTTTTGTAGGAAAGCAGATGTCCTTAAGTTTACAGGTTTATTGTGAGAGAAATGATGAGTGGGTGGTGGTGGTGGTGGTGGTGGTGGTGGTGGTGATCAGTGTTGTGTAGACTGGGAGAGAAAAGAAAGAAAAAAAACAGGTAGCCAACTGGTGGTGTTCCTTCATACTTAGTTTAAGGACGTTTAGTGACAGTGACAAGTGTGAGAGACTGGCTGGCTGTGGCTGTGGCTGGCTGGTGGTAGATGTTTAGGCTGTGACCATAATGTTGCATAGTGTAGGTCCTCAAAAGAAGATAATTATAGTGAACTTTACCTTGAACTTAAATGGAATAGGAATGTGTTCATCATCCCATTCATTTTTTTCTTCTAAAGAGAGAAAGATCAATAGTGTATGTGTGTGTGTGTGTGTGTGTGACGTTACAAAAGCTTCACATCACGTCTTCACCTGTCTTTCCACCAGGTATTATCTCAAAGCCTCAAATGCATTACCTACGTTTTAATTAACAATACCAACACTTTATATCCACCTGTTATCACCTCTACGTCACACAACCTTTATATTTATCCTCTGCCGAAAGAAAAGTAAATAGTGTGTGTGTGTGTGTGTGTGTGTGTGTGGTGTTCATGTGTTTGTTTGCGCTCCGTATTAGGCTTACGAGGTATAATCAGCAATCATTCTTCCTCCACGCTTATATAGCTGACTAGTTCTTGCTGACACATTTAGTTTATTCGTGATGGTAACTAACTCACCTTGAGGCTAATGGCAGCATGGATGTATCAGCGTGACAGTGTGTGGTGTTGTCAGCCAGTGAGGGGCGGCGTCAGTGTGTCTGGTTGTGAAGGGGATGGAGCGTAGTGGGGTGAGGGGCGCGGTCATTTGTAGACAGGCCGTGTGGGACGCGACCTGCCCACGTGTCTCCAGCTAAGGCGGAAACGTTCAGACGTAGGAATCCGAGCCTCGTCCCTCTGTTCCTACTCATCTTCACTCCACGCCCTCTCCTCTTCCTCCTCCTCCTCCTCTTCCATCCCTTCCTTCCATCCATTTCCACGTTCCGCCTGATTATTGATTTTGGTTCAGTCAGTGTCTCCTTGCCATTCCATTCGAGGATTTATGCCTTGCCCGTGACCTTGACTGAACGAGGTGTGTGGGTTCAAGGCGAGACCAGTAGAGTTTCAGTGTATACGTGGGTGTGGTTCGTGCGTAAGTTCGTCTTAAAGATACCCTGAACGGGGATGCTGAGAGTTGCCTGCTGCTCCGCCCTCTCGTGTCCCTATTGTAAACTGAGGATCTAAACCGACGCGCTCTTTGTTGAGTTGTGGTGACGTGGGTGGTGACTGTAGGACTGAAAGCAAGGGACATTGAGGTTGTAGATGAGGTGTTGCAGGGTCGAGCGGTTAGTACAGCTTATGTGGCGGCATCTCGCACCATTGGCATCTGGTCTGGTCTCTCCATCAGCACTAGGCACCAGCCAGGCAGGCAGTCAGTGTTGCCGCAACCCCCGGTGTGGCTGGGTGAGGTGCGCTGCGGTACAAATAGTGATTCCCGTCCCTGCCAGCCCTGCCCCTGCAAGCTATCCATCCCTTTTCGATAATTATGGTGTGGCATTCGGAAGTGAAATCAGCCCATTGTTCTTGAGTGTTCTTGTGATGAGGAAACTAATTATGAAGTGCATCCGATCGAATATTTTGGTTTTATAATACAACGTTGAAGCTGTACGCAATATCACCGATTGTTTGCTGTGATTGACAGCACCGGTTTCTTATGAAAATAGATAGAGTGGTACAAATTCATCGATTATTTATTGTGATAATGTCATGTGAGTTGAGATGACGTGGTTAATCCGACCTGACTGTGCTTGGTTGGATCTTAAAGTGATTGTGTTGGAGTAAGAGAGTGCCAGCTGTGCAGCGCCCCGGGACACTGAAGCCAAATGTCACCTTAAAGGAGGTGTTTTTGTAGGCTCGTGAGAAGCATTGAGTGGCAGGCTGGCAAGGCACGGTGGTGGTGGTGGTGGTGGTGGTGGTTACCCGAGTGATTATTCTCCCTGGAGCCGGAGATCATATGATAGTATAGTGTAGTGTGCAGACCCTCGCAACAGCACAGCCCAGCACAGCCCAGCCCAGCCCGGCCACCCTGGAACGTTCGGGCTGTGATGCCAAACTCCCAGGCGTGTACAGAGGCGGGAGTTGTGTAATGTTTAGCTAAAAGAAGTTGTTGTTGCTGTTGTTGGGGCCGTTGCCTCGGTTGATTAAGTGCCAGAAAGGAGAACAGAGTGCCAAGCTGCAGCAGGAGGCACGTGACGCTCCCAGTGTATGATGCTGCACTGCCCACGCGACTTGGCACTGGTTAGACCGGGTTCCTGTCCTTAACATTCACGGCGTTGGCATCATTTGGCACTGACTGGTTGCACAGGTCCATACATGAAGACCATTCCTGTCCCACTATTAAGGTTGTGGAAGGGTCGAGGCTCCACAGTTCCGGGCTAACCTCACACCGGTGAACACTACCCTATCATGTCGAGCCCAGAAAGGTCACCAGCCACCGCGTGTCCCTCTTACTTTCACCTTCGCCCTTGACTTGGGGAATAAGAACTGCATAGTATTTCTCGACTGACAATAATTTCACCACCAGGAACAAAAAATAAATAAAATAAATACTTTGCACAAATATAAGCACGACCATCGAAGAATTTTGCTATTCATGCAGGTGTAAGAAATAGTTGTAGAGACGAGTATTTGGTGAGGTGAGGTGAAGACGGTGCTGTGATAGGTGTGCCTTTGAACCTGCCACCCTGCCACCCTGTCACCCCGCTACCCTCCAGCCTTGCGATATACTTGACATTCCCCTAAGCGATAACACATTACCATGGTGGCCGGGGAGGCGTGAGGGAGGCGGGTGGGGACTACCAACCATTAACTTGCAACAGGAAGAAAGAACAGAAGGTGGGCGGGCAAGTAGGGGTGATAAGCGTATCGCCCGGCTTGGTGAACGCCCAATCCCATCCTGATAACATTACCACCATGGCAGATAACACCACCCAGCCAGGTAAGAGTACTTCAGAAATCATAAGTTATCACCTCATTAATATAACTTGTATAGTATTCATGAAAACGCGATCGATTTGCGCAATATAAACCATGTCCGTTGCTGGTAATGGTCTGTATATATCAATGGAGATTATTATCAAGCTTATGTTTTGTCTGCGGCAAGTCAAGACAGCGACCAACCCGCTCACTCACCCTCTCCCTCACTCACTACCCGTCATGTAAGGATTTATGGGCCACGACGCGTCCAGACTTCCCCTTACAAGTACCCACGCTCGTCCCACGTTTTCTTAGCAAGCGTGAGACGACCCTGGTATGCTTAGCCGTGACCTGCGCGACCTGGTGATGACATTTAGCTTGGTGTGGGTTTGTGGAATCGTTTGACTCTCACCTACTCTTTATGTGTTGTCATGTGTTGAGGTTTAATGTGTTGCCTTGAACTCACATGTGGGTGTTTGTATTGGTGTTGCGTGACTCCTGCTATCACCATTAAGACATTTTTGTACGAAATTTATGCTGTACATCCCTTGCTGGGTTTTTTTTCCTCCTCCTCCTCCTCCTCCTCCTCCTCCTCCTCATGCATGCACCCTCGTTAGAGCCAACAGCGACAGGTTTCTTGTTATTTGCTCTTTCCTTTGCATTCTTCATTTTCCTCCTCCTCCTCCTCCTTTTTCTTCAGCTCCACCTCTTTCCTTCATCTATCTCTTTTTTCCTTGTTTACCCATGCATCATCTTCTTCCTCCTCCCCTCCTCCTCCTCCTCCTCCACCATCATTATCCGCCGCCCCGTAATGAGGAAGAAGGTTATAATCACATCATTACAATATGCACTCAGGGATCCTTCTTTTGTCATGTAGGTGGTCTTGTTGAAGGGTATTACGGAGCACCTCACCTCTACCCTCTACCCTCCTCCTCCTCCTGCCTTACTTACTCTCATTCACGTAGCCAACAACAGCCTCGAGGGGAAATTGGACGCGATGTGAAAGAATGATCAGGACGTTAAAGAAACACTACAAGACGAGAATTGATTAAAAGAAATTAGGTTAGATGGTTAGAAGGTTAAACTAAGATGAACAAAGTTATTCATTGGAGATTATTATTATTATTATTTTTTGTATGAGTGTGTGTGTGTGTGTGTGCGTGCGTGTGTGTGTAAATGTCAGAATTTTGTGCTTAATTGTCAGTGTTCATAAATTTCGCTTGAGTTTAAGTGGTTGAATTGCATGTGCTTATACTTCCCAGCCTTAGCTCTTGTTTCTTGTTCGACTCTGCACGGCATTAAATGTATGTATGTGTGTGTGTGTGTGTGTGTGGTGTGTGTGTGGGTGTGTGGGTGTCCGTGTCCTTGAGGTATACAGAGAAAAAACTTTGTAATGATAACATACGTATATTATTTCTAACCTTGTGACGAGAAAGAAAAGACAGGTTTCCATGCATGGCGTCTCGTTTCAATTAAATGTAAAAAGCATATTAAGGATAACGTCACGTAATAGAATATCCTTCAAAAGTGATCCTGATGATAAACACACATGAACTTTGAATTTTCCGTTTGATCTTGAACCTTTCACTATTTACCAACAAAGAAAGACCAGGTCATGTACGTACAGCTGTAAATATCAACTTTAATGAACCCTCAGACACCCTGCAGTCTATTTCCAGCCTAAGTATGCGTTAGGTGTGTAAAGATGCATCGAGGCACACACAAGGAGGGCGTTCATGTGTGTATGTATGTGTGTGTGTGTATGTATACCAAAAAGATACCACGTTAGGGGACCCTCTATACATACATACATACATACATACATATATACCCGTGACACATACGTTCAGAGATTAACAAAGGGCTTGCACACACTGACTACAAGGACGGAGGCTCTGAACAGGGAATTACTGCAACTAGATTAATACCCTCGATACCCAAACGTGTAATTCTGCAAGGTGGGGAAAGGCGATGTTAGTGCCACTCCTCCTCCTCCTCCTCCTCCTCCTCCTCTTCCTCTTCCTCTCCTCCTCCTCCTCCTCCTCCTCCTCCTCTTCCTCTTCTCCTCCTCCTCTCCTCTTCCTCTCCTCCCTTCAGCTCCATCTCGTGGCGGGGACCGTAATAAAACCTTCCTGGATAAACCTGTTCTAGTAATTGATGTCTACAAGTACACATGGAGAGAGAGAGAGAGGGAGAGGGAGAGCCAACCACTGCAACATGTATACTGAATATTATTATTAGGTTTTTTTTTTCCCCTTCATCGGCCGTGCGGTTGCAATATTTTTTTTTTCCTGGTGTTTGTGATTCTGTTTTGCATTCCACTTGAGAGAGAGAGAGAGAGAGAGAGAGAGATTGTGTTATGCCCTAGGTCACATGGGTCAGATGAACTCATTAATGTGAGGTCAGATGAGGTCACCAAACAAGGCATCTCACCCTCCTTTTGTGTGTGTGTGTGTGTGTGTGTGT
>JAPQNM010000013.1:1864520-1874520 GCA_029783475.1 Metacarcinus magister | reverse complement strand
CTTGCCCCTTCCATCCCTTCCTTTTAGGCTACCACCTGCCTCCCTCCGCACCCACGCACATTCCTATATACCTACCCGCGCGTGTGCCCCAGGTAGGGTAGCTCAGACTTATCAGGATCTTGAGATTTACACCCGACATTCTCTGCGGTAAATTCTTGCGAACCTGTGTGTCTTATAGTAACCGTGCGCTCAAGTTGTCGCGGTAAATAGTGGCGGGAGGGACATTGATGTGTGGTGATGGGAGAGCAGCGACGTGATTGGAGGTGTTTAAGGCGGGGAAAAACAGTGTGAGAGAGAGAGAGAGAGAGAGAGAGAGAGAGAGAGAGAGGTGTGTGTGTGTGTGTGTGTGTGACGCGTTGGATGAATAGTATCCCGCATAACTTCTAAAAAAAACAAAAAAACAAGTGAGCTGCGGCAGGAGCGGCTGTTGTCCAGCTTCTAGTGTGTGTGTGTGTGTGTGTGTGTGTGTATGTGTATGTGTATGTGTACTGCCACGTGTACTTTACAATCTTATCATAGGATTTTGTAGTGTCAGGAAAACTACGCGATTACATAAAGATTAACATTGATTAAAATACATAGGCGTTTCCACCATATAGACACCATACTTCGCCTTAACGAAATAAATTCATTGTAAATATTCTTTTGTATTCGAAAAACTAATATGGTAAAGGCACCGAATTCATGGCCGTCGAGACCATCCTAAGACTACTTCCGGTTTGAGATCCTTGGAACTGACTGATTATTCCAAGACGTGACCGCCCCAGTTGGAGGTGAGCGGGGCAATGGGGCGTGACGGCCTCTCGCCATTAGGGTCGTGGGTTGGGCTGGCTAGCTGGCTGACTGGCTGGCTCCTTCCTCCTTCCTCCTTTCTCCTTCCTCCTTCCTCTCCCGCCCGTGTTTCGGGCTTGAGCCTCGCCTTGTTCATGTTCCTTGCTTTATGTGACCGTAGAATTAGTCTTTTTTTTAATGTAACCGTATTAGTAGATCTGTTTTTCAATATTTGTATTTGTATTGCGTTTCATAAGTACATGAGCTGCATTTTGTATGATTTTCTTAAACGTATTCCAGTCCCTCTAGCGGTGTGTATCAGAATCACACGAACTAACTCACTTTTCCATTAATCTATTTCTTAATATTGCCTAACTATTAATATGTGCTGTATCATCATATAAATGTTTAATGTATCAGTGATGTTTACTCTCCCTGCCCCACTCACCCTCTCCTCCCTCCCTCCCTCTGCTTCAGGTGTCAGTGGTGAAGATCAATGACTCGGCTGAGGCCTTGCTCTCCTCGGCCTCCAACGCCAGAGTGGCCAAGAAGATTGAGACCAAACTACGAGAGCTCAACACAAAGTGAGTACCCAGAACCCTTCCTCACCTGAGATTACCTGTATGTGTGTGTGTTTTTATGACATGCAATTATTTATACACATTCATACACACACCTTTATATTTTAGTCCTCAATGTGTTTTCCCGTGCAGCACAATTATTTACATTCTTACACACCTGTTTATATTTTAGTCCCCAATTAGTACCTGTCCTTTGTTTTTGTTTTTTATGCCACAATTATTTACACTCGTACACACCTGCTTACATTTTTCTTTCCAATTATTACCTGTCGTGTTTTTTTTGTTTTTTTGTTTGTTCAACCCACACAACTATTTACACACACCGTACACACACACACACCTGTTTACATTTTTGTTTCCAATTATACAGTCATACATACTTGATGCGTCACGTATTGACACACGTTCCTCCTTCACACACACACACACACACACACACACACACACACACACACACACACACACACACACACACACACACCCACTTATACCTCCTATTACTTACTTACTTAAAAGGCAGCACTGAGCGGAAAGCAAACAATATCATTATACAAAATCCATGTTTTTTTTATTTCTATGATTAAGGAATGCAATGTTAACGAAATGTATTCCTGGTGTGCATCAACCTGTCTAGCCGTTGGTGTATACATGTTAGCAGGTGTTCGAGCACAGGTGAGGCTGGGGGGGGGGAAGGCAGACAGGTGTGCCGAGCGTGTGGGTGTGAAGGGGGGGGGGTGGGTTAGGGTTAGGGGGGGGAGGCACCGCGGCCGCTGGAAAAGCAGTCATGGATATTTTTAGTTGTGTGATGAATGGCCACGTGGGAGTCTCCTTTCACTTTGGGGGGGTGTAGGGGGGGGGGCGCTCTCTCTCTCTCTCTCTCTCTCTCTCTCTCTCTCTCTCTCTCTCTCTCTCTCTCTCTCTCTCTCTCTCTCTCTCTCTCTCTCTCTATCATTTTCCTTCCCAGATCGGTAGCACTCTAGTTTAAAGTTTAGGTCGTGTGCTGACATCCCTGCTCCCCAATCCTTTCTGCTTCCATTTTTTCGTCTAGGGATTATTTTTGGAACCCATCATCTCCATTATCTGAACCCTTGTCTATCGGATCCCCTGTCAGGAGGACCTTGAGTATCGTTGTGATGTCTTGTGAGGGAGGTGACATCGCGTGCTGCTTTCTCTCCGTCTCTCTCTATCTATCTGTCTGTCCTGTGGAATTCTGTCGTAAGATTGTCTGTGTAAGCTTGTCAAGGATGGACGGCAATACAACCCTTGATTTTGTGCTATTTTGGTCGTAGATAATATGGAAAGTCAAATGGAGATAGTAATTAGGATATAAGATGAATAATGGTAGTAATAGGAAGGTCTAGGAAAGGAAGAGAAACAGTATAACCATCCGTCTTCTAAACACACACTTCAGGTTTTATTTATGCTCCCGGGAATCTGTGTTTTAGTAGAATTTATAATCAGTTAATATACGTTTTTTTCACTTCTCTCTGCTGTATCTCAAGGTGAGCGCATCTGTACCCTTCACACATTCCCTAACGACCCTCCTCCTCCTCCTCCTCCTCCTCCTCCTCCTCCTCCTCCTCCTCCTCCTCCTCCTCCTCCTCCTCCTCCTCCTCATCTTCTTCCCCAATCTGACAACGTACGCACAGTATATCCCGCCCTAACACTACCTGACACTGATGTTGCGTTCCCCTTTGAGGCTTGAGACACTGCAAACTTTTCTTGGTAGTTGAGTAAAAAGGAGTTGTAGGACGATGCGTTTAAATAGCATGAAGGCGAGTGCTATAAATGATAGAACGGAATTAGAAACACTATAAACATGTGAGTTAAAGAGGCATGTACCATTTTGAAGACGTTTTTAAGAGGACAGTGATGTGTGGTGGTGGTGGTGGTGGTGGTGGTAGTGGTAGTGGTAGTGGTAGTTACGTGCCTTCCCCTATAGTGAGAGGCGTGCAGGGAAGGAGTATGGCGGGTGGGTGGGTGTAAGAGAGTGACCTTGGTACTAAACACCCACCCATCCACCTACCCACGCCGCCACCCATGACCCACTGATACCCACGAAGCGAAAGTCTTGTTAATTAATGGGATGATGGTGTAATGTGGCTCACGTCACGCTGCGCCAAGTATGAAGGAACGATGAGTGTGTGTTTACCTCAAGTCATGCGTGAATGTAACTCTGGACATGAAAACTGTGCTCACTGTCGCGTGGTGGTGCTGAGGAAAATAAACAAGTTGTGCAGTGTTTGCAGAGTGAGAATAACGGTGGTAGGGTGAGGCAAAGGAAGCAGCTAGTGTGTGTGTGTGTGGAAGCGGTGTGGACACAGCTGGCTGCAAAAAGGTTGCTGCCGCGCCGACTACAAATATAAAAAGGAAAGGAAGCAGGCAGGGCAGGGCAGGGCAGGGCAGGGTAGGGCAGGGCAGGGCAGGACAGGACAGGACAGGGCAGGGCAGGGCAGGGCAGGGCAGGGTAGGCAGGCGGGAAGTATTACGTGCAAATCCATCATGAGGAAAAGAATTGTAGCTTATTTGAATAACTTCTTTGTATATTGTAAGTCATCACTTGAGCCTGTCAGTCACGCAAGGGAGGAACCATGACATGCTAAACGAGGCAATACTGAGGAAACAAGCTGAACGAGACAAGATAGTAAGGAAACAAGCTTGGCAGTGTGCGGCGCCGACTACTTGCCGGCTGGTGGGGGGCTGACAAAACTCCCAGGTGGTATAGGGGGCTTGTGGGATGGGGGCGTAGGGGTCTAGTGTGTGGTGGGGAGAGGTAGGGCCTTCCTCTCCCCCTCGCCAACACCAGTGCCTCGAGAACCCGTCAAGGGGATCGGGTTAGCGAGGAGACACAACTATTTCACTCGCCTCGACTCGTAAATAGATTATGTATTGAAGCTGAAAACATTATTATACTCACCTCAACCCCCGCCGTGCGCCCTTGCTTGCCTGGTTTAACTAACGTGATAAAAGTTAACTGTAAAAGGTGTGCAGTGTTTATTATTCATGGCGTGGATTAAGGGGGGGAGGGGAGACGCTTAGTTTATAGTGCAATAAAATTAGTTGCCGGTATCGCAGAGTGTCAGGTGCCTGCAAGAAAGCCGCCTCGCTAAAACCCGCCACAGGATATAACTATAGTGTAGCAATCACGACTTCCCTCACCAACGTTTATCAGTATGTGTTTATGCAAAGGCTTCGATTTCGTAAATAGAACGACCGCGTAAGGTTAAAGATGATGATGATGGTGATGCTTGTGTTGTGTGTATAAATAGTTGGAGTGGGAGTAGATGCGTGCATGAACGAGAGAGAGAGAGAGAGAGAGAGAGAGAGAGAGAGAGAGAGAGAGAGAGAGAGAGAGAGAGAGAGAGAGAGAGAGAGAGAGCAACAATCTTATATAGAATCTCACTTGAATTCTATATATGAACATTCTTTTTTTCTCTCTCTATCTACCTTCCCTGTCTCTTTCATCACATCAGTCACAGTCAAGTTGAATTTATATGTATTCATATTTAGTTTTTACCTTGTAGTAGTAGTAGTAGTAGTAGTAGTAGTAGTAGTAGTAGTAGTAGTAGTAGTAGTAGTGGTGGTGGTGGTCGTGAGAAGGGGCCATAGGAGCGTTTATTTTAGGAGCTTAAGAATGGCCCACTTGATTGTGTGTAGTCTCTCGTGTCCAGCCATCGTAAACGTGTTGGCAGTCATCTGATGTCTGTCTGCGCCACTCTTCATCCACCTGTTGTTGTATTGACGGGGAAAAAACAGCGGGAAGGAAGGAAGGGAGGGAAGTTCACGTGAAGAAGAGAGAGAAAAAAAAAGATAGAAAGGATCAGGTATTTTATTGAACCTCGATAATTATAGGTAAAAAGGTGTGGGTGTGTGTGTGTGTGTGTGGGTGTGTGGGTGTGGGTGTGGGTGTGGGTGTGTGTGTGTGAGTCAGTAGGTGTGTGTGTGTGAGTCAGCAGGTGTGTAAATGAAGACGTCACCTGCTTTTGTTAACGTCATGTATTGTTTTGGGAGGTTACTTCAAGACGCTGCTCATGCATTTCAAATTGGTCTGGGTGGTAGTTGTTTGTGCAGCAGTTGAATTAGAATGAGGAGCGGGCTGAGTGAGTGAGTGAGTGGGCGGGCTGGTGGGTGGGTGGGTGGTGGTGGGTGGGTGTGTGGGCGAAGGTGCATGTCCGGTAAAATAATTCAAGTACCATCATGCTTTACGTTCTCAGTAAAGCAAAAGGTCAGGGTTTGTGAGGTAAAGGAGTGGTGGGTGGTGAGTGTGTGGGCGTAGGAGAGGTAGAGTCGTGTGGGTGGCGTGGGCGAGGCTGTTGCTATGAGTGGTGTGTGGGCGAGGAAAGCGGAGTGTATAGATGAGAGTGGAGCATAGGAGATGATGATGATGCGGTTTTGGGCGTGGGCTTGTGTGGGTGGATGCGGGTCAGGGTGTGGGCTGTCACTAGGTGTGTGTGTCTGTGTGTGTACGTATGTGTGTGCATGGTTTTAGTCATGAAAGCCTCACTAAACATGCAACAGTTTTATCACCCACACACTTTACCATAAATAGAAGGTAATTAAGTAACACAATATCTAGCCACCCAAGCTGTGTAAACGTACGTACGTGTGTGTGTGTGTGTGTGTGTGTGTGTGTGTGTGTGTGTGTGTGTGTGTGTGTGTGTGTGTGTGTGTTTCTTACTCAGGAATCCTCAAGACCTGGCGACTAGAAACTGTTGATATCCACTCCTTTACCCTCCTTCTTCCCTTCCTCTTCCCTCCCTCTTCCCTTCCTCTTCCCTTCCTCTTCCCTCCCTCTTCCCTCCCGGGGCTGTGTTGTAGGATCCCCCACCTCGAGTGTTAACGCCTCCCCCGCCCCCGTCCCGCCCCCCACCACCACCACCACCACCACCACCACCACCACCACCACCACCACCACCACCACCACCACCACCACCACCACCACCACCACCACCATCACCACCACCTGCCAGTCTGTCGCAACTAGAGACGATTCAATACACTTCCACACCGCCTTCATGCCACACACACACACACACACACACACACCACACACACACACACACACACACACACACACACGCACACACACGTTGCTATGTATGTATGTATGTATGTAGTAGCATCGAACCTTCATCACCTGCATCTCTGATTGTACATTTTACACTCTACACGAAGTACATGTTTAAAGGTTATTCATAATGGAGTCTCATCACGACGCTGTAGGTGTTATGAGAATTGATTGTCGCACACACACACACACACACACACACACGTCCACTCACCACTGTACCGCACCTTATTCCACCACAGCCCACACCACGCCCACGCCCTAGCCCACCTTCACCACAAACTCTCCACGTGCCACACCCAGACACACTTTCACACCTCCACAAGCACCACCACCACCACTACCTTACTCATTCTCATTCCTGCGGCCTCACAAAACCCCAAACCTCACTGGTATAGCATGAGGACTCTCTTAACCCATTACTACCTTTTTATACCTTTCATTCCCCCTGCCCACGCCCTTCCCTCACTCCCCTCACTCCCTCAGCACAGCGGCCACACCCATACCACTATACCATTCATCTTTAGCTAGTCGTAATATGTATTCATGCCTCACTTAGCCCCCTTTGTTACTCAGCTCGTGGTCATGTCTGTTTCTTCCCCCCGAGGCAGCAGACTCAACTTAACTTAACGATTAGATGCGTAGATAACTGGTATTAATTATTGTTCATGGAGGAATAATACCATAAAGGTTACCGCCAGACAGTTGTAAAAGAAAAAGCCATCGTTTTGAGAGTTCGTTTTTTATGGATTTAACTGGAGGTGGATCAAGTATACACCTTTTTTCTAGTTCTTTCAAGCTGATGATGCCAAGAGACTCTCGACTCTCTTTAAAGTTGAGAATGTTTTCGCATCGACTAACCTAACCTCCTTCCCTCCTTCCCTCCTTTCTCTCCAACCAGGCCACGCTTTTGTTTTTGTTTTTGTTTCGTGCGCAACAGTTACGTGTTTTGTTTTCCGGCAACAGGTTAGGTCAGGTCAGTTCAGGTCGTTCAGGTAGCTTGGCAGACCTCGAATGTTGTGCTTGGTATCGAGGGAGGGAGGGAGGCTGAGGTACTGTGTGATAAGGTGGTGGTGGTGGTGGAAGCAGTAGGATCACATGCCGTCCTCGTCTGGCATTCTGGGGTGGAAGGGAGGTCGGCCGCAAATCTTCTCTCACCACAGTCTGTTCTCGAGTATCCTGCCGGGGTTGATTCAGCCATCTGTTGACGTGTCTTACTCAATTTATTTTATTTCTTTGTTTAGTTAGTATTATCTCCGTCTTGTATATCAACTCATAAATCCATCAGTTTCTCTCTCTTTTCGTTTGTTTAACCTTGCCTCCTCCTCCTCTTCTTCCTCCTCCTCCTCCTCCTCCTCCTCCTCCTCCTCCTCCTCCTCCTCCTCCTCCTCCTCCTCCTCCTCCTCCTCCTCCTCCTCCTCCTCCTCCTCCTCCTCCTTTACGTAGATGTGGTAGTGAGGCAGTGAGGGAGGTAGACAAGAGTACCGGTTTGGTCTGCTAACACGACACGAAAAACAGACCTTACGTTGTCAGACTTACTCTAATTTTGTTGCCGATACTGTTGCGGGGCGAGGGTGAGGGCGATAAGAGGTGACAGGTGACGCCGCTGAGAGCAGTTAATGGGACTTTAGAGTTACGTGGTGTAGGGAGGGAGAGTAGTAGTAGTAGTAGTAGTGGTAGTGGTAGTGGTGGTGGTGGTGTGGGTAAAGTAACACCGACATGATAAGAGGTGGTGGTGTAACATAGGTGTTTATTGAACTATATACAGAAAGAAAGAGTGAGAGGTTAATTTTTCTCTCCCTGCTTCCAAGTATATGTGGAACGATTGGGTAATTTAGTGGACGGGGGTTGCCAGACAAGTGGAATGTTTGCCGAGACGTTGATGGGGGGGGAGGGGGTGAAAGGGATTTACGTGTATGTATGTACGTACGTATGTAAGCGACCTTGTGTCCTGTCTGTCCCTCCCACGGCCTTGTTAACCTTCCCATGCCAGGTGTTCCTTGATAGAAGCTGGAGGCAGGGACATTTGAAGGTAATTGGCGGCCTCCTCCTCCTCCTCCTCCTCCTCCTCTTCTTCTTCTTCTTCTTCTTCTTCTTCTTCTTCTTCTTCTTCTTCTTCTTCTGGACTGACGGGTAGTGACAAGGCATACTGGTAGGAACTGGTCTCGTATGCATGGACTTGGGTACGAAATGCTAGTCTCACTATATTATTCTCCTTCGTCTTGACCTGCTGTACCTTACCAATGCCTGCCTCGTGCGTTGGAGGCGGATGTTTTCCCTTGTAAGTTGTTTCCGCGATGCTGTTTACCTGATCGCCGCCCCTGATTGTTCCTCAAGTTCATGGTCTTATCCCGCGCTATCTAGCCTCGAGACTTAAAGAATTCGAGCGTTGGAAGGAAGAAGTCGTGAGTTGCCGCCACACCAACGGGTCTGGCAGGAAGGTGTGGAAGGAACGTGACTTGGTTTGCTTGTGTTGTGTTGAGAGAAAGAAAGAAAGAGAGAGAGAGATAGACTACCATAGCATAGTCATCCTCTTATAACTGCAAGAACATGGACTGAACACGTCTCGGCCAACTTACAGTCAATCTCATTGCTACCTCACGATCGCTGCTTCCGTTCTGCTTTCCTGGCATCCTTTCGTCTCTCGCTTCCTCTCTTTTCTCTCTCTCTCCTTCCTTCTTACCTCTCAAGTGTTTCCTCATTCATCGCTTACTTATATATTTATCGCTGCTTTTGGTTGTCTCTCTCTCTCCTGTCTCAACTATTTTTGTCATCGTTTTTTTTCTTCCTCTTGTAATTTGTTTTTAGACTACACAAATATAGTTAGAATACTGTACTGATTCTAGTGTTCGTTCCTCCTCCTCTTCCTCGGTCATGCAGTCTCCTGGTGGTAAAGTCTTAAATGGCCTACTTGTCATTCTCTCCGGGGAAATCTGCCTTCAGCTAACCCTTGTACTTCCCCCAAGGAATATACACAGATACAAACCATCCTTGGCCTCCCATGTGTAAGGCTGTTCTTTTCCCTCACTCCCATAGCACTCCCAGGCATCCCACACTCCCACCTTACCCTCCTTACCTACTTCCACCTTCCCTTGGGGACTCCCGCGTTCGGTTCGTGACCTCTCTCGCTAGTTCTTGATCAGTGCTCCCTTCACTCCTCATCCTTGTCTCTCCTGATAATTGGTTCACTGCCTTGCTTGTGAATTTTGTGACTTGCTCTAGTGTTACTCTATGTATGTGTGTGTGTTTGTGTTTGTATGTATGTGTGTATTATGTGTGACTCTCCACCTCGCCGACTCGTTACCATTTCAATATTCATCTATTTTTTTTTCTTCTTCCTATTAATTTCCTTGCAATTGTCCTGGTGTCTTCCCCCTTACACACACACACACACACACACACACACACACACACACACACACACACACACAAGAGAGAGAGAAGAAAAAAAAGGCTCAAGTTTCGCAAGTGGAAATAAAACACGTAACTGATTGTCAGAACTATGATGGAAAAAACTTTATTTGGGTTTATTTATTTATTTTCTAACATCACAGTTCTGTTTGCTTTTTGAAAATAAGGA
>JAPQNM010000013.1:1849520-1862020 GCA_029783475.1 Metacarcinus magister | reverse complement strand
GGTGGTGTCAAATAGGGAACAAAATGAGAAGGGAAGAGAAGGAATAGGAAGACAAGCCGTGTTTAATGTTTATGTATAAGTTAAAAGTCATAGTTCGTATAACAATATATATATGAGATATACAATACTATACTACATATGCACTCCTTTTAATTAAATTCAGTGTTATGAATATAAAAGAAAAAAGTGACTATAGAAGTGATAATAATAATAATAATAATAATAATAATAATGTTTTCTTTGCTGTCTTCTTGTGCAAAAAAAACATCACAATACTTAGACAAAACAAGATAAAGACAGGTTTAGTACCATTGTGTAAATTAAGGGTGACGTGTTGACCCTATTATTATGTATTTTAGTCCTTATGTGTAACGAGGAGAGAGAGAGAGAGAGAGAGAGAGAGAGAGAGAGAGAGAGAGAGAGAGAGAGAGAGAGAGAGAGAGAGAGAGAGAGAGAGAGAGAGAATTTCATTAAAGCGAACAGAGAGACTATCACTGAAGAGGCTTAAAGCGAAGCATACCAAACATAAAAACAAACAAACAAACTAACACACACACACACACACACACACACACACACACACACACACACACACACACACACACACACACACACACACATGAACCATTACTCTTCATTCCTTGTGCATCTTCACCCTGGTTCCGTCTGAGCTCATGGCGCGGAGAGGACCTACACCTTTATGCGTCTGGGCCTCGACTGTGGGTCAATACGGCATCAGGAACACCATCCCAGACGTCACTTGCCTCTCTGTTTCCGTGTCCAGCAAACCTACGTAGTACCTAAACACACATACATACACACACATACATACATATATACATACATGCAAGTCGACAATCCATGAGGGTCTGTCTGTATGTCTGTCTGTAAGATTTTCATATTTATCTCCATTGTCTGAGTAAGAAAACCACATCTAGTTTTCTTTTTCTTTTTTTTCTTTTCTTTTTTTCATTATCCAGGACTGTTGCAATGTGCCTGTTCTGTAAAGGAGAGGAGAGAGAGAGAGAGAGAGAGAGAGAGGAGAGAGAGTGAGAGACGACATTGTATTAACGTAATGGGGTGATTTTTTTTTTTTTGCAAGCCAGTGTTTAGAATGGGGTGAGAACACACAACGATAGATAGATAAATAGACAGATAGTTAGGCGAAGATAAAGCAGCAGACAGGTGATGCTGAGACAGGTAACACAACTTAAGTATTCCAGCAACGAAGCTTTTAATCATTATTCTAGTGTAGTGTATTAAGGTTTTATTACGTCAATTAATAAGAAGTGTGTGGGTGCGGCTTCTCGGGAGTGAGGTGCTTGATTGGAGGTGAGGTGAGATGAGAGAGTGAGAAGTGTTGAAAGACTCGAGGAAAGGGGAAGGTGTGAGAACAAGCAGGTGGGGTAAGGTTGAGGGAAGGAGATGAATGCAAACGAGTGAGTGAGTGATGTTGAGAGAGAGAGAGAGAGAGAGAGGTGTGTTGAGGGCTGGTTTGGTGCCTCACAGGTGGTGGGTGGCGGTTTAATTGCTGTTATCCAAGTGTATTTTCTATATATTATTACACCACCACCATCACCACCACCACCACCACCACCAATATTAGTACCAAATACCACCACTCAGCGCCACCTGTGCCCCACTTCCCCACTCCTCTATACCTGCCATGTAATCAACGTGCTTTGCTCTCGGCACACACAACCTTGAGGCAGACAGAAGCTTAGCAAGGTCCCTCTTTACCCCTGAGATGGATGGATACACTCAAGGTCTAGGCAATATTTAAGCTCACTTGTTGTGGTTCATTGTGTCAAGATAAGACCGAGAAGCTGACTATATAGAGAAGGAGAAGGGATGATGGTGATGCTTGATCTCTTATACAAAGACTTAGCGGTACAGTGCAGATGTTAGTACGATAGTTTTGAAGGATCTAACTCTTTATGAGACTCAGAAGATTAGTTTATGTGGATGATGTTTGACTGATTATTTTATACTTTATTTTTATTTTATTTTTATTTTTTATTTTTTTACGCATGAAACTGAACATTTAATAGGTTTCTGTGAGATCTGACTGGCATCAACATATGAAGGAAATCTTACTTAAACTTTATTGGAAGTATCCTCTCACTGAGTGTGTTCGTGGCTGAGTGTGTCGTCATTTCGGCCAAGACTGACAGGATTAAAAGGATTTGTTGAGTTCACCAGAAAAAAAAAGTCAATACAGATTAATATTATTATTACTTTTTTTTTAGTCTTGTGCAAGTTTTTCGAGGCAATGTGTCCTTTGTAATTGAATTCATTAGCTGCATGTAAGTTTCAAATAAAGACTGGAGAATCGGCAAATTAACATGCTTTTGTAAACAAGAGTGTGTGGGTGGGCGGGAGTCGACCTTGTGAAGTTGCTCGTTCATCCCATCTTACCACCAACCACTGCTGAGGACCACATTCTACAGTACTTCACTAATTTCCATATTCTCACGTCACTGCGTACATTCTCTGCAAGTTACTGTCCGTCATTGTTAAAAGTAGGTCGTGAATCAAGTGAGTTTAAGCGAAGAATGTCTCTGAATAGCGCAGCGCAGCCAGGAGAACAGATGTGGGACAGTGGATGCTAAAATTATTGAGGCTTGAATCCCCTAGGTGGCGATCAGCAGAGTGAGGGAAGGGGGAGCAAGACGGCTGGTGCTGTGGGGGGAGGGATATGTGGTGGTGGTGGTGGGTGAGGTGCAGCAAAACAAGATTGACTCCCATACGAAACAAAGTGTAGGTAGGTCAAAGGTGTTAGATAAGATGACGGGTTCGGGGTGTGAGGAGCCAGGCGTGTGACGCATAGCAATGTGGAGTACAATGGAGGGTGACGAAGCAACACTCGAATAGTGCAGAGTAAACTTGTGTGTGTGTATGTCCCTGATATGTGTGGGTGGGAGGGACACAACAAACTGCTATAGAGAGAGGTAGGCAGGACGGCGCCGTGGTGGTGTTTTAGGGTAGTGCAATACGTAGCGGTGTGGCGATCGTCATTGAGATTATAATTTTTCGTCATTATTATCATCACCATCATCAAACGGAATGAATAATGTTAGATTACTGTTATCTGAATGCAAATAATCGCAAGTAAATATCCACTTTTTTCTATAATACGTTTCTCTTAACTTATCACCAGTTATTCCGTGTCTCTTATCAAGGAGTGAAGGATTATAACATAGAAAAACATTAAGAAAAAAGCAGTAGTAATGAAGTTTATCTTGCAGTATATTAAGTTAATACGATTACCTTTATCAACTTACTTTCGAACTGTTAGCTCTAATCCAGTTGTTCGCTATCTGTTCTCGCTTTGTAAAATAGTGAAGTTATTGTGGAATGAACGTAAATTAAAAGAAAATGAGGTAGTCAGAAATTAACCCCATCCTGTTTTTAATATATTTATGAATGGCTGCGAGCGTTGTGTTAAGAGTTCATAATTTCGATATTTTTTTTGTTTTGACTTAATATAAACAAAAATTTCGTTAGAATATATCTATTTATGTTTTAAGTACAGTTATATCACCACATTTCTCATCCAACAGTGAAACAGTAACTTAATTTCTTCGTTGTTGAATTGTATATTATTAATCATTTTCATAATCTGTGAAACTTATTAAATCGAGGAATAAAGTAGGTAGTAATTTCGTATTAAAGAAAATATATATATATAGTAAGCACCATTACAAATAAATAAATAAAAAATTGATAGCCACAACAATTTTTCCTTTGTGTAGGTCGACTATGTGTGATTAAAGTTGATGTGCTAGACAGCTAGAGTGTACGTAGTAGTATACCGCCTTACCCTCAGCCTAGCATCCCTGCTTTACTAGTTGGCATGGTTGTTGCATTTCTCTGAAGACCCAAGTTGTCAGCGTGTGTGGCTGCCGTACGATGACTAACAAGATTGAACTTTAAAGGATTCTTATGCAGGTCTTGCAGGAGAAAAAAATATATTATTACCTTTATTTTTAGTCAGTAGTAGTAGTAGTAGTAGTAGTAGTAGTAGTAGTAAATTGAATGATTATGGATATTCGTATTTTTAGAATGTTGAATGAATGAAATGTATTAAAAAAAAAGTTAAACTCCTGCCAGACGTGTGACTATAAGTGGAGTGTCATTTTTTTCTTTATTTCCGGTACAGTTTGTAATTGGTGGAATAATGTATTATTAATAGCCATATGCTACGCACAACAGGCTATTAAATTAGTATCAAACAAATGTCCAGTCGCCTCTATATTTTGTACAATTATTTTAGATGCATTTACATTTTCATTAAGCGTTCAGCAGTATAGAGGAATGGATATCTTCGGGGTGTGTGTAGTGATGATGATAGTGATGGTTGAGGTGATGGAGGTGGTGAAGCATCAGCTAGCTCGTGTGGTGGGGCAGGTGAGGGTCTTCATGAAGTACCCGGAACACCCGCCACCCTTACAGTCTTGCCCGTCCCTCAACGTGCTTCCTTTCTTCAGTCTTTCGTCCAGACTCACTCACCAGGCGCGGAAGATGGAGATCCTGGTGGAGGAATCAGATCCACGTGAACCCACTCCACGCAGCTCGTTTATTGTTCCTTGCTGCTCCCTGCCTACCATAACAATATTCGCCCTTTGCTCTGCCGTTATCGTGCTTAGAAGGTTTAGACAACGTATGGTATTAAAAGTCCGGCGCATGGAACGACGTTATGCTATGAAAATGCTGAGGAGAATCTTGCTTCGAATACAACACAGCGCTGAGACTAATTTATTTGAGTTTCGTAGTGAGATGAAAAAGAGCATCACCATTGGACTCACCACAGCTGCGGCTAATGAAATGATGAACTTGGTGGCCAATGAATTCCGTCAAGTTCCCACGTGAAGCATGATTCATGTGTTCTTTTCAATGCCTCAAGGGTTGGAAAAAAAAATGCACACGTATGTAACCTTGGTGAGGGAAAGTTTTCAATACTTATACTGGTAACTATGTTTTCTCGCTTCATCCTTGTATTTGTAGTTTCTTTCCTTCCGGTTACGTGTCAATTTTACAATCTACGTTTTGATGGATAATGTCAAGAGTGACGAAATATGGGAAAGCGTACACACACACACACACAAACACACACACATTATTAAGCACAATATGTCATGTAGAGTTTAAATTTTTACTCCCTCCATCCTGTTTATATATATTTTACGAATCCTACAGTTTGGTCTCATAACATGCAATTTCAACAGATTCGAGAAGGTTGTGGAGAAATCCGAATTCCGTGGCCAGCATTTGGAGACTGTGTCCACCCAGCTTGATGCCTTCACTGTCTCCGTTGAACACTTCGAGGAGTGGTACATTGAGATCGTGGAGGTCATTGAGTCTCGGGAAGTCCTTGCTTTGGATATTGAAAGGTAAGCAATAAAACAAAAAGTAATTACGTAACTTTTAAATATGCCGTATTTTGAAATATTTTATTAGATATAGCTAACTTTTATTGGTGTTTTAGTGTCGTTATATACTAACTGATATCACGCCTCTCCCCCTTCCCTTACAGTTATGCGAGGAAGATTGATGAGATCGCCCGCCAGCGTGATGTTAGGTCAGATGACTTTGATGGTATGATTAGGACTGGCAAGGAGCTGGTCACCAAGAAGGACGTCACTGACACAGCACCAGTCAAGGACAAGATCAAGGTAACTATTTATTAAGGTTTTAAGGCTTATTCATATTAGAATGTGCATTATGTATATATTTCTGAGTGACCCTTAGAATAGCAAATCTAATGAATGTAGGTTAGATTAGGTTAAGTTAGGTCAGGTCAGGTCTGGTCTCCCTTCACACGGCGCCACCAACAGACCTCACACTCATTACAAGCTTGGCACAAAAAAAGTCCTGCCTCGCTATTACAAACCCACCATGATAAGAAATGTACTCCTGCATGAATGTCAGATGTAAACTAATTTTTTTTTACAAATGTCAGCAATATAATCATGGCAAAAATAGACGATTTATGTGTTACCGCTGAGTCATGGTGAATTAACTGCTCTCACACTCTAATGTAGTTCTGCAGTATTTAGGTGCTGCAGTTAACAGTATCTTAACATTTAACAATTACTTGCATAGTAATGAAAACGAAGCAGGAGGTAGCTATGAATTCCCGGAGTTAGAATATTCTGCACAATAGTTTCAATTCTATTTTCCTTATTGTGTGTTATGTTTCATTTGGTGTCATGAGCCACACTTTTGGATATGATTTACTATAATAATATGTAGGTATTGAAGTTATTAAAGGAATCCAATGACAAACTTATGTAACTTTTTTAACGATTACAATTTTACTTTGCTTCAAGAACTTGGAAGGACAATGGAAGGAGCTGAATGAGACCCTTGATGAACGTGCACGCAATGGCAAGGAACGTTCAGAACAACTGCTTGCCTATGAACAGCTACGTGACCGCTGCATCCAATGGCTCACCACCACAGAAAATGTTCTAGATAATGTTCAACCAGTTGGCTTGGAGCAAGAAATTGTGAGGAAACAAACTGAAGATCTTAAGGTTAGTGTGCTGGTAATCTTTTTATTTTGTGTGCGATTAGTTCCTTTTCCACTCCTAACACACCATCTTATTAATGTTCCAAGTGATTTACATTGTTTTTAATTGATCACACATTTCCAGCAGCATCTTCATAATTTCCTTGATTACAGCCCATCTTGAAGGAGCACAGAGAGTACGGCACCAGCATTGACAGGCTTAACGAGCTGGGCAATGCCTATGATGCTCTGCTGCGAGGAGAACGACCAGAGAGTCCCTCCAGACGACGCTCTTCTGTCACCCCCGTAAAGCGTCCATCCATCACCTCGCCTCTTAAATCGCCAGGTATTGAATTAATCTCATTTGTGTTGTGCTAGAGTATGTGTTTGCTGCTGCCATGAAGGTTATGATCTTGAAGTTTTCCTGATTTTGTTTCTCTTTGGTCAAAGTGCACCTGCTTCTTCCCTATTTTGGCTTTTTCCAGCATTGCATAAGATTAGGAGGCTAAGTCGTGATTATATTTTTTGTGGGTACACTATTTTGTTAGAAGCAGATCCTATATATTAAGTAAGAGTCTTGCACATGGGAAAGTATTGTAAAATGTTTGCTGCACCACTGCTTTCAGTTATTTATTTTGAAAGAAGTTCATTAGTCACTTAAATTTTTGTTGGTTTTTTTTATCATTCAGGAATTTTTTATTTAGGATTACAGTACTGTATGCTTGCTTATGCACACCAAAACAGTGCTCTGAATATTTTTTTATCACTTTGCAAAATGTTTCAAGAATTTTTTGGGGCATGTAATTTTTTTTTTACAACCAAACACAAAATCACCCTGAAACACACTTATTACTGAAACCATACACATATAAAACTAGTTTTCAAAATACTTGCATATTATTAGTACAAAGTTCCATTGCTCAAGCTGAAAAAAGGTGATCAAATACTGATATGCAATAACATTGTAATCCAAAGAACTGATTAGCAAAAAACAAAAAATGAATTATGCAAATATTATATAAGCCATGAAGACGGATGCACAACACTCGTACGTGCTTCCCAATGGTTGCTTAGAGAGCGAGAATGCCATTGGTTCCTGAAATGTACCTAACTAAGCAACCAATGACAAGCACATATGAGTGTCATGCACTGTGTCCTCATGGCTTATAGGATAATATTTGCCTTGTTTATTTATTTGTTTAATTTTCTTATCGTTAATCATTTCCTTCGATTAAGATATTATTGCATACCATTATTGGACCGTGTTTGATATACTTGCAGCCGTACAACACCAAGAGGGAAAAGTAATCAATTAAAACCATTTGAACACTTTTCCCGTTGAAAATTACATTCTTTCTCAAGTTCAAATTGCAACTGTTGTACAAGAATATGTGAACTGTTTCTATACACTGCAGTTTAATGGCACAGTTTTATTCTCTCTCTTTTCTTACATGATTTACACCATTTCATATTGATTTACACTCACTGATTTGCTTGTATTTTCGTATCCAGCACCTGGTATGTGATTGACAATCTCAAAGGATGTAATACCACTCACACTTGTCTGTTAAGCATCAGTAATGGGTGACTGCATTGATGAATCATATCATCTTATGTTCTCTTTTTTCTACTTATATTGTAGGTTCTCACGGAATAGAGATGATCGTTTATACTATCTATTTAATCCAAAGCATATTAGCTTTTATGTAGGATTACATTCAGACATTCAATACGAAATATGAAATTATATATTTTTTAACAAATGACATTGAAATATTTTGGTACATCAAACTCTTATAGGAGGATCTTGTAGAATCCTTATTTATATTACTGATACTATTTGAATGTGTAAATACATTCATTATAATATACGTGTTTTTGGTGGAAGACATTGTCTTTAAAACCAGATAACAAAATTAATATGTATTCTCATTTGTATATCAGTGGGAAAAGGAAAGTAGATATTCATATTTTTTCTTATTTAGAAAATCAGAAAACCTTATTTAAGTTTGCTGTCACACGTGACACCAAGAGTCAATGTATCACCTTGGTGCAGTCACCCATTGTTTCATGCGTTGTACAGCAATTTTCAACAACCTTTACTGGAAGTTCTTTGAGATTGTTTGGAAGTGATGTGTAGCAAGCTTTATAAACCTTGTTTTCTTGCTTTGGCTGGAAGATGCATTGTGTTTGGGGTTTGTGTGTGTTTGTAGTGAGGCGAGTGTCACAAGACGCACGTGGCTCCTCACCATCCCACAAGTTGATGGGCTTCAATGGCTCTGGTCCCATGTCACCAATCCCTGGAGGTTATGCCAGCAGACGCACTTCACAGGAAGGATTCCACCTTGACGGTTAGTTCGTATGGCAATGGTTGTTGAACGGTCAGTGCTGAAAAGGTCCGAGGTAAAGGCATGAATGGTAACAGTCGGATTATATGGAATCATTGCTTGCTTTTTTCAAACAAATCTTTCATATAGTATATATATATATATATATATATATATATATATATTATATATATATATATATATATATATATATATATATATATATATATATATATATATATATATATATATATATATATATATATATATATATATTACATGATTTTCTATTTTGTAAATTTAGGATTTATGAAGTTAGATTGGCACACTGATCGAGGCCTAAACCTTTAGGTAAAAACTAATTATGTACTGTAAGTGACTTTAAGGTTTTTGATCAAGGTTCTTTCCTGTAGTGTTACTTGTTGGAGTTTTCGAAGTATAACATAACTTACCTTACTTTACAGACATGAGTCCCATCCAGAAGGAGCTGATGCAGGTGAACAACCGTTATGACATGATTGGAATGCGTCTCACAGACCGCCAGAATGATCTTGATTTGATGAAGGATGAACTCAAGAAACTGGCTGACAATATGCGTTTAGTAACTCTAGTTCTGGACAAAGCTGAACGCACTATGCCAAGGGAAGTTGTACCGACCACCAAAGAAGAAGCAGACAAGTACAACAAACAGTGCAAGGCTGTGTTGGAAGACCTCCTTGAAAAACAGCCAGCGTTGGATTCCCTCAAAGTCCAAGTGGTTGAACTTATCAAGAAGCGACCAACAGCTCCTGGTGCCAACATTTTACAAGACCAAGTGGACCTCATCAGTGACCGCTTCAAGGAGTTCCAGGGCAGACTTAAGGATCGTCTCACATTCCTGGAAAGAACCAAAGAATTCCTGGACAGTTTTGATTCTCTCAATAACTGGCTCAACTCTAAGGATCGAATGATGACCGTCCTCGGGCCAATTGCCTCAGATCCACGTATGGTTCAGATGCAGGCTCAGCAGGTGCAGGTGTTGAGGGAAGAATTCCAAGCACAAGAACCTAAACTTGGTGACCTCAATGATGCTGGAGACAATATCATTGGTGCCTGTGAACCCAATTCAATGGCTGCTAAGAAAATGAATGACAAGCTGGACACCATCAACAACAAGTGGACAGAACTGATTGGCCAGCTAGATGCCCGTGATTCTGCCCTTAATGCAGCTTCTAATGCCAGCACTCACTTCTATGATGGTTACAACAAGTTACATGATACTCTGTTGAAGCTGGGTGATGACTTTGATGAAGTGGCAGCTACTGGGGCAGATTCTGGTAAGCAAATTGAGGCTGTTAATATCCTGGAAAAGGGACTCCAGAAGGCTCGTGTCAACTTGATTGACTTGGAAGGTCTTGGAGAGCAGTTAATATCCATTCTCTCTGATGCATCATCCAAGAGTGACATCAAAACAAAGATAACACAACTCAATAGAATGTTCAACAACCTCGAAAAGAAACTCATGAATCGCAAGTCTGAATTGGAAGCATCTCTTAGAGATGAAGAAGAATTTGGTCAGTCATGTCAAGACATCCAGGAATGGCTTTCAGACCAAGTTGCTCACCTTAAAGACCAACTGTTAGTGTCTGCTGATAGGGACATTTTGGGACACCAGGTCTCAGACTTTGAACCTTTCTACAAAGATCTCATGGCTAAGGAGCATGAAGTGATCATGATGATCAATAAGGGCAAGGATATTGTGGCCAAATCATCTCGCAAAGATCTGAACCGCCAGTTAACAGCAACTCTGGATGCCATCAAGAAGGAGTGGGATAATGTTCGCAAGACTGCCGTGGACCGCCGCACAAGACTTCAGAACTGCATGGATACCTGTAACAAATTCCAGACTCAGCAAGACAGATTCAATCCTTGGTTAGACAAGGCTGAAGACAAAGCAAGAACTCTAGACCCCATTGCATTTGAAAAGAGAGCAATTGATAAGCAAATCAAGGAAATTCAGTCGTTCAAAAATGAAGTTTCCCGTCACAGTGGAGATTATGAGAACAACAGAACAGCCGGTGACAAGCTCATCTCCTGTACTGACATTGATCACGAGGGAGTTCAAGATGCTGTTGGCCTGATGAAGGAGCGTTGGGATCACCTCAATGCCATTGTGTTTGCCCGTGCACAGGACCTTGATGATGTTGCAGCTAAGTTGGCCGAGTTTAACGAACAGGGCCGTGATCTTGACCACACACTACAACGTTGTGGTGATAGATTAGCTTCTCTTGATGCTCTTGCTGGAACAGGAAAAGATGCTAAATCCTTAGAAAGAATGAAAGCTCTTCTTGATGAAACAGAAGGACTTGCCAAGCAGGTAGATCAGGTGAAGGATAAGGGTGAAGATTTATGCGCAGCAGCTGATTCTCTCGGCTCTGATGCCAACCATATCCAAGACGAGGTGGAGAGACTTGCAGACCGTTATGGTGACTTGAGAGGAAAACTAGAAGAGCGTTGTCGTGATTTGGAGGAAGCTTCCCAAGCAGTGAATCAGTTTGGTGCTCTGGTCAAGAATGTTGGGCAGGAACTGTCTACTCTAGATGATGAGCTGGACCGCATGGCACCAGTTGGCAGGGACATTAAGACTGTAACCGGCCAGATTGATCAGCTCCATAACTTCATGGCTAAGGTGGACAGAAAGGGTGATGAAATTAATGATGCCAAGGCTGCCCTGGAGGACCTAGTGAGTCAAGGATTCACCAATGCTAATAACCGTGCATCTGAAGATCAAATCAAACAACTTCTGAGGCAATCCAAAAAGATTCAGGATCGATGTGATTCACGCAACAAGGATCTAGACTCTGTTATGAAGAAACTAGAGAACTTCTATGACAAGTACAACGTTGTCATGGAGGATATTAATGAAACGGACAAGGAAGGAGAATCATTCAAGCCTGTAGGTGCTGACGTGGACACCATCATTGCTCAGCAGGAAGAATTCAAGCGATTCAAAGGAAAGAAGATTGAAGCCCTTGGGAAGCAGGTTCAAGAGTGTAACAAACTTGGACAAGGTCTTATCCAGAGTGCTTCTTCTGGTGTTAACACTCAGGCCTTAGAAAATGACATTGACAAATTGAATGACCTGTGGAATAGTCTGAAGGAAATGATTGGTGACCGAGAAAAGGCTTTGGATAAGGGATTGATGCAGTCTGGCAAGTTCCAAGATGCTCTAGATAGCATGTTACAATGGCTTGGAAACTTTGAAGAAATGATGGCTAATCAAGCACCCATTTCAGGAGAGTATTCAGTAGTGAAAGCTCAAGCACAAGAACAGAAATTCCTAAGGAAGATGCTTTTGGACCGGCAGAATGAGATGCAAGCTCTGCTCTCAATGGGCCGTAACCTGGCAGCAGATCTTGAACCATCAGAAAAGGCAGTGGTTGAAGGACAGTTGGATGACTTACTCAACCGGTTTGATGATGCAAGTGCACGATCACAAGAGCGTATGGAAGCCCTCGAGGAGACACTTAAGGTTGCTAAGGAATTCCAAAATAAGTTGAATCCCATCACTGAATGGCTGGATAGAACTGAGAAGAAGCTCAAGGAGATGAGTGTTGTACCATCGGATGAAGCCAAGATACAGAAACTCCTCGATGAGCACGACAATCTTCATGATGAAA
>JAPQNM010000013.1:1754520-1844520 GCA_029783475.1 Metacarcinus magister | reverse complement strand
ACCATTCTATGACAGCACCATGAAGCAAGGTAAACACATCCAAAACAAAGCACCAAAGACTGATGAGGAAACGTTGAAGCAGATGTTGACTGACCTCAAGAACAAATGGAATAGTGTTTGCCAAAAGAGTGTGGACCGTCAGAGGAAGCTGGAAGAAGCCCTTCTTTTCACTGGCCAATTCAAAGATGCCACTCAGGCTCTCTTGGACTGGCTGAAGAAGGTGGAGATGGGACTTGTGGACGATGGCCCTGTTCATGGAGATCTGGACACAGTTATGGCTCTTGTTGAACAACATAAGGCTTTCTGTGCAGAGATGAAGAACCGCTCTGTTCAGGTAGACAGTGTGCGTCGCACAGCTGATGAACTCTTAATGAAAGCCAGTGCAGAAGATGCCAATATTATTCGAACTCAAGTCACTGAACTTGTTAGTTCCTGGGAGAGGGTTGAAAGGGCAACAGACACTCGTACTGGACGACTGGAAGAAGCGTTGCAGGCAGCTGAACAATTGCATAAGGTCAGTGTTAGTGAAGTCTTATTCAAACTCATGAAACAGAGATTCCGTCCTAAATTATTAGGTTTATTTACAATACACCATAATGAAGGATTTGGAAATACAAAACAAAATTTAAGTAAATCCTTTACAGCCACATCAATGCCTTTATAGAGATAGCTCATTATATGGAATCCATTTCTTGCATGGTCATTGCATCCTTAGTTACATACACTTGATATATATATATATATATATATATATATATATATATATGAACATACAAACAATAGCAGTAACAATTTTACTTCGTTGTAGGTGGTACACATGCTCCTGGACTGGCTGTCCGATGCAGAAATGAAGCTCAGGTACGCTGGTCCTCTGCCAGACAGTGAAGACGATACCAGGAAGCAAATTGCAGAACATGAGGCCTTCATGGCTGAGTTGAATCAAAAAGAGAAGGAAAAGGATGATACAATTGCTCTAGCTGAAGACATTCTTGCTAAGGCCCATCCTGATGGTGTAGCAACCATCAAACACTGGATCACCATCATCCAGTCTAGGTGGGAGGAAGTGATGGCGTGGGCAAGGCAAAGGGAGACCAGGTTGTCTGACCACCTCAGGAGCCTCCGGGACCTGGCTGGCCTGTTGGACGAACTCATGCGCTGGCTTGTACAGGTGGGTGAACCTTACATGCCATCAGGTTTTATCATATTTTTTAATTTGATATAAAGATACGTTCATACTGCAGGACTTTTTGTCAGTAAAGACAAATATCTCATAATTTCTAGCTACTTAAATTTTTATGTCTAATATTTCAGTAGGATTTCCAGTAATTTGTAGACTTCTATGATAATGAATTACCTTCTTAATGCAAAATAAAAATAACACTTCTGTTTCCTGTACCCAGGCTGAGAACAATTTGACTGTGTTGGAAGCTGAACCACTACCTGACGACATCCCTGCCATTGAAGGACTCATTGCTGACCACAAAGAGTTCATGGATGAGATGCAGAAGAAAGAGCCTGACGTGCTCAGCATATGTAAGCCTTCCAAGCCACGCCCATCACTCTCACAACCAACCAAAAAGCGTTCAAGAACATCGATTGGGTAAGTTTGTATTTCTTTTTGTTTATACTTTTAAATGCACATGATAGTTTAAGTTGCCACAAGCATCAAAATGCATATGAAGATGCAATGCATTTTGAGTGGCAACATTTAAGGTCCTGTTTTGTGTTTATGGCTGAAAATGTGTAGGTATTGGACTTTTAGTTTTGCTTGAGCATGCGAGTTTTCATTTTCTACATCTCTTCGTGCATGGAAGAGATACATCTAAAAAGTTTTTTATTATTTGTTTGCTGGGTTTCTTCTTAATCTGAAATTCATTACCAGTGTGAAGCATGATTGGTCCAGATACCAACTACGTTGTCATGAAAAATGTTGATATATATATATATATATATATATATATATGAAAAACAATCAAGAAAATAAGTACTAAACGTACTTATGATTTGGTTGTAAATGAAAAGATTTGATCAGCATTACATTTCATGAGACATTAGTAATAATAATTTGAATAACTTAAAAACAACCCTGAGCAACATTGAGTAATTGGTTTATCAAACCAACAGAAGCACTTTTAAGATGCATGTATTATCATAATGCCTTGAGAATACAAACATTGCCAGCCAACATTCTTGTCTTGCTTGATTCCAAAGAGAGGTTCAAAATAATGTGTTTATTTGAACCTGGCAGGAGAGGCAATGAAATGACTTGTTACTTTCATAGCCATAGCACTACACCAAAGCTTACACCTTTTGTTCATGGGCTTATATATATATATATATATATATATATATATATATATATATATATATATATATATATATATATATATATATATATATATATACTACGTGGATGTTTGTTTGCATAGCTTTTTTTTTATATTATTTAGTGCTGAACACTTTGTGTTTGTGTTTTGAGTTGCACTGTTTACATTCTGCATGCCTTCACAATACTATTACAGTCGGGAGAGTGTGAGCCCAGGAAGGGAATCTTCACCTGATTATGATTACCCATCACGGCGATCCAGGTGAGATGCTTGTCAACACTCCCAGTACAGTTTGTCCATCAATAGTGATGCTGTTCATTACCTGAGAAATGTTGACCAAATTACAAAAAAGATTTGGCTTGTACTTATTTTTGGACAAAGTGTTCATGAATTTAGTATGTTTCATGTATTGTACGTAAATTACATGTATACTATTTCTTATTATATTTAGTAGTGTATGTACCATTATTTTTAGAGTGTATATATTTTATTACTGATTTTTTTCTTTCTTTGTTCGTGTCTCAGTCGTATCAGCCCTGACCGAGAATCCTCACCAGGACCTAAGTCTCGAAAGTCCAGGTAAAGAAAAGTGTTCCTGCACTTAGCACTGACTGCATATAATTCTACTAACATCTCTTTGATCTAACAGATAACAGTATGCTTTATGGAATTAACTTGCATTTGTTTCAGATTAACTTGGACATATTGTTTTGACATGGACTACATCAAATTAACAACAGCTAATAGTTTAATACAATTTATATAACAAATTACAGTACACAATTCTAATCATTTGACTGTAGTAGTCTTATTTTTAACATTTAAGCATGAAGTAGTGATTTTCAATAATATATCATAACCCTGGTACATAGTTTAGAAATATAGATGCCATTGAGAGCCAACATTAAGTAATAACTGCTAAGAACCATTACCAGGTGCTATGGTGCTGTGTATACTACTACATTGAACCATTACCAGGTGCTATGGTGCTGTGTATACTACTACATAGATGCAACGTAACTCATAAGTAGATAATACTGACATCCCTTTTATACCTGAATTATTAGATTCACCCAAACCTCTTTTGAAAAACTCATAGTTGCCTCTGTTTCCTCCTCAAACCTTCATCAGATCTGTATCATATATACTGTTTTAATGATAACTTTTGATTGCAGTATTTTTGTACCGTTATTGGTTGAGGAAAGTACCAATTACCATAAAATTTGATTCTTTATCAAATAGGTTGGAGACTCAGATTTAAATATAAGGCAAATTAAGTTCCCTAAAACCATACATTCACTCACACACCTTTCATATTTCACACAACTATATTACTAAGGTTTTGCGTTCGTCTGGTTTGAAGACTAATGTATTTCTAAGGAAAGGTGGATTTCTCACCTTCCCTCCTGTATATCGTGCTTGCTGATTGGTGAGCAAGTGGTTCAGGAACTTTTGTATTGTCCTCGGAAGATCTATTCTCTGGTTTCTCTGTTGGTTTATACCGCACGTCTTTTGTTGATAAATTTAGAATAGGTAATAAGGTGACAGCATCACATACCTTTACACTCCCTTACTGGAAATGGGTCCTCACACACACACACACACACACACACACACACACACACACACACACACACACACACACACACACACACACACACACACACACACACACACATACACACACACATACACACATACACACATACACACACACACACACATACACACACACACACACATACACACACACACACACACGTGGAACACTGAGTTTGTTTTGATGCTACTTTGCATATAGAGAAGTGCACATTCCATAGTAAATAAGTTCAATGTGATGGGGTACTAAAGGTGGGATCATTATTTCATTAGCAGCACCATTTTGAAAGGCAAGTTTACATGGATCTAGCATGAACAATGATTGAAAGCAGGAAGGGGAAAGGAAAATTATGATTAGAATAACCAATATTTAGAACAGTATTGTAAAATGTTGTTCTTAATATGAGTGTTTGGTGAATACAGCATGTATATTAAAGGCCTGCACAGACGGTTGAAACTTTTTATCTTTGAATACATTTTTTTTCATTATTAGATGTTTAGATACTCAAAGATTACATACTGTATATTTATCTTGTGGTATTTTTTCTGACTTGTAAGTAGTCGGAGAAGACTATGACTTGTCCATATTCTTCTTGCCACAATTAATTCAAAATTAGACATACAACAAAGCAACAATACATACTTAGATATGAACAGGAATAGTAATCTTTGTTTACTAGTTATGGACATTTAGTTTGCACTGAATGAAAGTCAATCAAGTCTATTCACAGTTTTTACAAGTCTCTGTTTTTCTCTTTCTCTCCTCTCTTTGTTGTGCATTCCCATGATAAAATAATTGTTGTGACTTTGTGTGTAGAATTACTGTCAGTTAGTCAACAGATAAACTATGACCATAATTACATTTCAAGACCAAGGCTGAGACTATAAGATTCTCAATTATTTGCTGTTTTTCATCCCAAATAATCTATTGAAGGTGTTTTGGAAGATTGGCATTTAGCTAAAGACTGACCAAGCAACACAATAACATTATCTTACTACGTGTAGATCAAACTGATTAAACTTGGTAAAGCCTTGTATCGGCATTAAGCAGTAGTTTTATCATTATTCACAATGGGCTCAGGCTTATATACAGTATGCAGATTCACATCACTTTACTTAAACATTTCTGATGAGATATATTGGTATCGTTTTCCAAATTTGACATTGTAGAAGTGAAGACACATGAAGATAAATTTGATATAAATTATCAAGCCATGAGTCATAATGAGTTTATTCTGCTTCTTTCTGATGAAAAGCAATTGTTTCCTGTGTCACACACAAACTTAAATAAATTTACATGATGAAATACAAGGATAAGAAATCTATCGGTGACAAGACAGCAGAACACACAACAAATGTATTTATGGTCATTTTTATACAAGACTTAACTGTTGGTACAAATATTTGTCATGAGAATTCACTTTTTGCAAGTACGTGTCCTTCCAACTCCTCTTTGAATATGAACTTGAAAATTGAATTCACTAAGGGTAAGTTCAATGTCAGTATAGTGTTGTCATCTACGTTTATCCAAAACATTAGTGTTAGTACTGTTATGCAGAAGTGACTTGCCCTACAAGACACACAGTTATTGTGAAGGTAGATGCATGAGTCTATTGAATGAGACTCTATTGTTGGAGTAACTAGTTATTATCTTTGAAGTGCACATAAGTGGTTCAAGTCATTTTTGTAAATATTAGTCCTATTATATTTCTCACTTTAATTGTAGTTGTTGTAGTTGTCGTGAGCACAGTAGTAGTTGTAGTTGTAGTATGATTACAGGCATTTGTTGTAAACTGAATTCAATTTACTTCCTTTAGCCGCTCGTCACCAGCACGTGAGGTCACACCCACTCGTGAATACCCTCGACCCTGGATGTATGGAGCAAGGTACACTGCATTTCACCAAGATAATTATGCAACTCTCATCATGAACATATTGCTGATTACTGGATGCTATTTCCATTGCAAATTTACACTTGAACACCGTTTAAATATTGACATGATTATTCATGGCTTTAGTTAGGCATGAAAAAATGGATTCACAACTAAAACATACATACCATTAGAACCACACCTCCACGAGAGTCTTCCCCCGGAGCTGAGCGGGAAAGCGACTGGCCTCTTAGCAACTTACGCTTTGTCACGTCCACACCAATACCTTCTGTGGGCACACCTACAGCAGGTGGAAGGAAAATCAGGTTAGCAGCATAAAACAGCTGCCAAACCATTACATACACTTCTAATATAATTCATATCCCTGACTAACTTAGAAAGCTTACCTCACCGCTCATAGTTAACACCTAATTAAATTACTAGAACATCATGAACCTTAATTGAAGTACTAGAGTATAATGAACTATTAGTACTCCTATAATTAATAACATAGTCCAATTACAATAGTCTGCCGAGGTATGGAATTCCTTCTCCCTGGTTGAGGCACTTCAACATAATCATGGGTCAATTATCTCCTCTACTAATCACATCAATCACTTTTGGGTTGAATTTCTGAAGGAATCATCTCATTCAAACCTCTGTTTCTTAATTTCATGTTCCATTTCCATAATTCTTACTATATTTCATACTAAGACTTTTAGAATTATAAGGAGAGAATTAAAATGCATAAACGTTATGATTGAAAGGCAAATGTTCGTTTTAAAACTGCTTTATTGCGTGATTGCATTACTGTTTTTAAGTTTTACGTTCTATTGATATTATAGATAAAAAAAACACCCAAGTAAATATATCTCTTGTTGAACTGATATAAAGCCAAATATACAAACTTCTTCACACCTTTTTTTTTTTATCGAGCTACATTTTCATATCGAACAAAATTGCAAAAAAATCCATTACTAGTTTAGTTTAAATAATTGATTCATCAAAAATATTTCTACTAGACTTTTTTCTGCATAACTTTCTTATATAGTAGTTACAAAATTGAAGTTGATCTCATTATAATATAAAAGTCTTAGCAAACCATGAAACAAGGGCATTTTAGGAAAAAAAATAATCATGAAATCCATTGGTAAATAAAGCTTTATTTTGGTATACACATTTCATCTAAAATACATGATTATAAATAGCATGTATGACTGACAACTTCTTTGACAAGCATTGCTCACCCAATAATTGCTTAGTGTGGGCATGGCTGGCTTACAGGATTTCTAAACTGGACCATTATACTACGTAGTTGGTGACTTTTTGTTGAACTAATAATAAACTCCTAATCACTGCACAAAGCTGTACACGAACATCTTTATGTAGTGAAAAAAAATATCTAGTCCTTGATTTTGACTAACTTAAACAAAATTCTGCTCCAACATAACTTTTTTTTAATTCTTTTAAAGGGGAATACTATACTGCACCCTCACCTGTACCTTTGATAAAAGCCTTATAGTTGTACCCTAGATGAAGCTGTACACTGCTTATACCAACTCTGAAAATTAGTTCTCCATCGTTTTTGTACAGTATCTGTTATTCTTGGTTAATAAGCTTTTTTCTCTTTCAGCTCTTTGCCAGAATGGCGTTTTCTGACTAACCGGCAGCTTTTCTTTGTTGTTTATTTTTGTTGCTATTTCAGTTATGTTTTGTGAGTTTTATAATTGAAGCTAATTCAGCAAAAAGATTATGGCTTCAGCAGATGAAACATTTTTGTGATGTGCTATGAAGTTGGTTTTGTTTTGTAATCTTGTGATTCTCCAGTATGAGACCAACACCTGAAGATGACAAAGGTATCACAACATCTAATTGCAAAATACTTACATCAATTTCCTTTACAGCAAAGCAAGTGTGCGCGAGGAACCTCAAATCAAGAATCCTCAGGCCAGAGCACTGTGGGAGAAGTGGCAGCACGTTGGCTTCATGGCGTGGGAGCGCATGCGTCGCCTCCACGACAAGCTCAACTATCTGCATGAACTGGAGAAACTCAAGAACTTCTCATGGGAAGAATGGAGAAAGAGGGTAAGAGATGAGATCAAGTGATTATTGTAGTCATTATTCTTTGTGATGATTCAAGATACTTTTCCACGCCAGTTTTCCAGAAGAAAGCAAACTCAGAATCCGTGAGACCCTTGGATGCCGTCCCACATATTGTGAAAGGGTTACTTATCGGAAAAGAACAAACAAAAAAGAAAAAGAAAGTGATGGGACATTTTCATTTTCATGTCATATTCATATCATGCAATTTCTTCCACAGTTTATGAAGTTCATGAATCACAAGAAATCACGAGTTACTGATCTCTTCCGTAAAATGGATACTGACAATGATGGAGCCGTTCCTCGAGATGACTTCATTGATGGACTCTTGAAAACAAGTAGGTTCAACTTTGATCATGTGATGTATATATATTTCCCCAATTTAACTGTAATTTCTCTTCTATACTTGAACTATCGTATTAGCAGAGGTGTGGAACAATTGTATGCAAGCTTAAATAAGGAATTTACCCTTCACTTAATTAATGTTACATCAACTTGTGTGTTCACACTTCCTTTTTCCCAATACAGAGTTCCCAACCAGTCGCTTGGAGATGGGTACAGTGGCCGACATATTTGACCGCAACCGTGATGGCTACATTGACTACCAAGAGTTCATTGCTGCGCTGCGACCTGATTGGGAACGCAAGGGACCACTTACTGATGCTGAGATGATTGAAGATGAAGTACAGAAGCAAGTCTCCAAGTGTACCTGCCGACAGAAGTTCAGGGTTCATCAAGTGGGAGAAGGCAAATACAGGGTATGATTCAACAAGGATTTTGACCATTTTCCTCAGAAATTTTATCTATCTATACACCCAACTTATGTTCCCACTAAATAAGATAGAAAGTGGAACTGTTTCATTGTTCATCATCATTTTGAACAACAGGTCATCAATTTTCACGTGATGGTAGCTTGCCAAACTATATAATTATGTACAAATTGTGTGTCTAGCTCTTCCTCAGTGCCTCAGTCAGTTTCTTCTTTCTATATCTTCTTTTTCTTTTCTCAACATATTATCTTTTTTTTATTTATTTATTTATTTTATTGCGTAACAGTTTGGAGACAGCCAGAAGCTTCGCCTTGTCCGCATCTTGCGCTCCACTGTGATGGTGCGCGTGGGAGGCGGATGGGTGGCTCTTGATGAATTCCTTGTCAAAAATGACCCATGCCGAGGTAAGTGTTCACAGTTCAGTATTGTTTTACTTCAAATATTGAAAACAGGTGTTAGTTTCAGATGTGATGAAAGATTATCTCAATAGGAGTAATGATTAAATAAGATATTAAAAATTAGGTTATTTTAGGGTTTCATACAGAAAATATAGGAAATTCTTTTGACATATCCATGGAGTATTAATTTCAATGTTAACATGTAGGAAGTATCCCAACTGAAGATCTGAGATACTTGATTCAACTTGATTCAACTAAACTGTGATTAGTATCATGATTAACATTTCACAGGATGCCATTCTCACACCATGATTTGTGTGTATATTATATATTTCATACTAGTCAGATGTGACATCATACAAAAAAATATGTATACATTCATATCAGCTGATTCACAACCCGTAATTTTATCCATGTTGAATGATTAATGTTTATTTTTGTGCAAAATTTTTAAAAATCTATTTTTCAAGTATAGTTTAACTTCCATCTAAATATCAGTAAATATTTCTCATGTAGAAAATTAAAATTAAATTAAATTATTTCATGAAACCATTTCACTTGAACCTTCTTAAGTTGTTGATTTTCTCCTCGTACATTTGATTATTGTTAGTGTGACAAAGAAACCAGTACAGTTTGATAAGTTATTTTCACTAAGTAGAAAGGCATCCTGAAAATGTTGAAAAATTTTTTTAATTTTGTGTCCAGTAACAAAGTAGTGCAAACAATTGTTTTCTCAATTTGATATTCTGTCTACATTTGGGAACATTTCATGCGAATTAATGTTTTGTAAATCTGTTTAAATTGTTGTCATGATTATCTTTTGTAGCAAATAAGTGAGGTTGGAATTACTTTTTAGATTCATGGTCATCATTTAGAACAGTATATGAAAAATAAAAACCACCAGCTACTGAGTTCATTATATATCATTATTAGGTGTAATCACTGAACATTATAAATACTCTGGAGTGAAAAATGGAATGAAGAAGACTTCCATTACTTAGAATGATATGTATCCAAAGAAAAGCTAGCAATTCACATAATCTGCCTGTAGCCTCTGCCAAGCTTGTGTGTAGCCTAACACTCAGGAGCCTATGTAGCACTAGGTGACAAACTAAATACCTAATACAAGCCTCATCAAATAGTCATGTGTTCAGATAAGAAGATCGCACAATTGTCTTCATGTGAGGGTGAAATCAAACCCTTATGTGAAGTCAAGTTATTGCCTTCTTATTGTTACCTTACCAAACAGCACCAGCATGGGTTGTTGAGGGGTGAAGGTGTAACAGAATATAACTGAATTTGCTAATTATAATAACTACACTGTATGCCAAAGAAGTCATTAACCATGTATACAGCTTCACTGATATAGAAATTTTTTTAATTATTATTATTATATTATTATACTGCATCAGAGCTATTAACCAATTAACTCTCTCTCTCTCTCTCTCTCTCTCTCTCTCTCTCTCTCTCTCTCTCTCTCTCTCTCTCTCTCTCTCTCTCTCTCTCTCTCTCTCTCTCTCTCTCTTTATCTTTCTTTCTCTCTCCCTGTACCTCCAAACCCCCTGTAACCAACATAACCTAACCCAAACCTTACAATCCACCCCACTCTGCATGCTTGACTCCTTGGGTTCTTGCTGACCCTCATCGTGACTCGCAAACCAACCAACAAAACCAAACAAAACCAAACCAACACGTCATTGTATATATATATGCTCCTCTCTCCATGGGTTACACTACAATAATACACAAAACCCAACCACTCCGCAAACCTCTTCGCTGCCCTTTCCAAATCCCATCCAACCCTGTACTCTAACTCTGCTTGGCCAATTACCGTGGGGCTGCTTCAATTTACTGTAGTGTGTCCATCCATACCTGAGCTAGAGCAGGTTGGAGATTTGGAACTTCATGAGCATGGGTGTCCTTTGAGGGGCAAGACGTCACCCGCTGGATCCTGCCGTAGCTCCTGTAAGGATCCAGTATCAAAGTTTCATGTCCCTATGATCAGTAAGAGCGTCCTTGATAATATGAGAGACATTTAATTTAAAGTAATGATTCAAATTGTAATTAATGATTGGTATACTTGATTCTTTTTTGTTTTATATTTTGTTTTATTTTGTTATTGTTGGGACTCTTTTTTTTTGTTTTCATTGTAAATATCGATACTGGAGATTATTGAGCAAAGCCATTATTTGGTTATTATAATATTAGGTGGATTATTAACAGCATGATTCTGTAATTCAAAATGTAGTAGTTATTTTGAATTATTTTATAACACCATTAATATTTAGATTAAATATATACATATGAGTTCTGAAAATATTACCGCCACACTAGACATTCATTAGCACTGAAGACAACACTTAACCTGACTGATTACTATAAATGTGCACTATATTATTTATTATTATACAGATCATTGGTGAATATTGCACAAGTTAATTCCACAAAATCCATTGGTATTTTGTTTAGAAAAGATGCACATTTTTTTTTACCTTCATCCAAATAGATATATAACAAATCTCTTCACTATTACAACACATTAGATGTCATGTGAAGATGTCTTAATATATTGATACTCTACCATACAATCATACATTTATCCACACTTTCATAAACCTATATATAAATCAATCATTACTATTACATACATGACACTGTAATCATAATTCATTTACACGATTGAAGAAGGAAATTTGCTACTAATATATTTTTAGTAGATAGTAACTTTTGCTGCTGTACAACTTTTTTTACCACGCTGCATGTGCTACTAATGTGGATACCTTTCTTCATCAACTCTTCACTGCCAGTACAACTTTTTGTCAGGTTTTTGTATAAAATGTAATAATACTTTCAGAGTGTTTCTTAAAAAAAATCTGAAATTGTGATGAAATTTTATACATAGAAAATAATATCTATACATATTTTTCTGGCTATCAAAAAATAAGAATTAAAAGATGAAGAATAATACAGACAAGACCTGATGGAATCTTGAATTTATCATCAGTATTTAGTAGCGTATGTGACAATGGTTGATAAACGTTTACATCATTAGAGGGAAATGTCAAAAAATTAGTATTTAGATATTTTTTTTATTCAAGAAATTCCTTTAACCTACATTCATTCATAAATCATCACATTTAATTATGATGTTTTTTTTGTTTTTTGTTTTAGTTGTTTCCATTTTCATTACTGTATTTCTTTCAGTCTCTGTAGCATGCTTGGGTTTCAATTTTCAGGCATGTATATTTTTCTTTGCAAAATTGTATTATAGCCTTCATTTAACCTTTTTAAATTATCAGTGTAGCTTAGTGCCAAGTACTTGTAGAATTTTTAGTTTATTGTTAATTGTGTCATTAGCTAACATGTTTGCATTGTTTCTTTTCTCCGGTTTACCCTACCCACCTCCTTACTCCTGGCCTTTTCCAATATTTTCTACCCCAAAAAAAATCCCTTACCCCCTACCCATCCCCTCTCCTACCTACCATGATTCACCATCCAATCCGACCTGTGCCACGCCACTCTGCGTTCTGCATCGACCCAATTTTGGCTATATCAACATGACCTCCTCCTTGGGTCATTTCTTACTTGGGCTATGAAACTACATCTACCATAATAGCCAAGGGTCGCACCAATGTGGAGTTACGTGAGCAGTTCATCCTAGCGGAGGGCGTGTCTCAGAGCATGACTCCATTCAAGTCCAAGCCTAGCCCCAACAGTTCAGTGTCAAGTCAATCTGGCACTACCGCCCAGCAGCGATCCCAGTCCCTCCCCAACTCTGGGCCCATTATCAAGGTCTGTTTCAGCTACAGCCTTGCTACACTCTTATTACAAGTGTAGTAAAGTTTCCTGTTAAGTATTCAGATCGGACGAGTCAAAGTACATCTCTCTCAGGATTGAAAGGTAGCTGATGATGATCAGTAATTGGCTATAAGGTGATTGCATAAATTTTCCTTAAGACTTCCCCCATTCACAAGATATCCTTATCCCTTGATTTATGTTTTTCATGTTAAATTTGTGAATCTTAATTCAAATCGTGTATTATATACACTTAATATCAAAACCAATAATTTAAAAAATGTTATAAATAATCTTTACGTTATCAAAACCAATAATTTAAAACTTATAAATAATCCTTGTTATTTTACATTGAAGTTTTATGCGGTCCTTAGCCCTAAGTAATAATAATGATTTAAAACTGGGGCTGCAAAGCTTCTTATTATATTTGATTTATGCATGTTCATAGCATGTTACAAAATAAGAAGCTTTCTGAATGCCCTGCTTCTTACTACAGGTATGTAAACTTTTGTGTTGTTTTAGTGACCAAGACAAACCACAGTGTTTTTTTTATTATTTGCTGCTTGTTAATAATCTTTAGTTTCCACCTAATATGATCATCTTGCATATATAGTTAGTTTCATTTATTTTCAGATAAAAGTTTTCATTTTTTTTATATATGAATATGAGGCTGACTGTCAGTGGTAACTTTGGCTTTGATTTTGTTGTTGGCGAGGATTGACTAGTTGTTATATGTTCAGTTATAAGTGTTATGCAGTTCCTTTTTTTTATTTTATTTTATTTTTTTATCATTATACATGCTCCACTGACTTAAGTTGTCAGCTGAAGTGTGTCACCTATCATGGTTTTTGTTGACAACTCCCCTTCACTTCACTTCAACCAACACTTTACAACATAATATAATCATTATACACTTTGTTTTTATGCAGAAGGAATCACTGTGCCAAGATTGAACACAGTAATGGTAATGTACTAATCATGAACCTCCATGTGCGTCACAAACTTACTCAAATACAATTGCAATAATTAATTTAATAGTCTCAAACTTTGCAGTATTTACTTGGTTTCAGGCATTTAGTTATTGGTAAATTATATAATGTATGGGTTGGATATAGAAAGTGCAACTGGTTTTCGTAAAAGTTTGAATTATTAATTTGGGAATATAATTTGTGAATTTTTCTTTACAATTAAAACCAATCATTCGTTTTATACTCTCAATTTTTCACGAACTCTGTTGGCAACAAATTATACAAGTACAAGTGAATAACTTTGCAATTCATTCACTGTCTCAAGACAGTGAACGACATAAAATACAGAAAGTAGAATGTTGGAAGAAGTTTTCTATTTACCGATTTTATAAGATCAACAACAGTATAAAAGAATCAAGAACAATTTGTTCAATGTATTAAATCTGTATCTACCTACTTTCTCATTATAAATTGTATTATTTCAAAGAAAAGTACAAGTGCTTATGCATTAATAATTTCAAACATATTCTTACTGATCATTTAAAATTAGTTAACATTAAGTATTTGTGAAAAAAAATTAAAACCTCCATTGACTATATAATACTCTTACCCCAACTTCACTATTGAAAGAATAATATTTATTACAGCACATTTTGTTATGGCTGAATTGATGCCGCTCTTTGAGCAAATTCGCCAGAGTGAGTGTGATGGATCCCACAGTGCTGCACTGTGCACAATTCGTGTGGGATATTCTGTTGGTGCAGTATTCCACAAATCAGACTCATCCACAAGCTCACCAATGGTAGGAGGCCATCAGGCAGATGCGTGTGAAGGTGTAGGCTATGCTAGTTTGGATATATGTTCGTGTTGCGATGTAGGTTGTTGTAGATGATCCAGTTGCTCGTATATTAATAGCCTGGTTTGGATGATAGATTTTTTCTGTATATTACTTTCCTGCTTGAACTGAAATACATTGTTGCCGTATTTGCAGAACACATGACCACCACAGGTGAATTATGCATAAGTAAATATCATTATTTTCATATTGATATTTACTATTTGTTTCAAGCTGGTTAATATTTTCAAGTTTTGGAATGAAACATTTGAAGTTGGATTGCCACAGTGTATCAATTTATAAATGTCATATACACAAGTTTTCAAATAACTAATTTTTTTAAAGCTTGGTCATATTAGTATAAAGTGCAGTACATTATATTTACACAATTAGTTCAATAAATGAAATCACCTGAGCTTGAAACAGAAAATTCCTCCCAAACAACTGTTTTTGAAGTTTTCAGCATGACTTGGACTAACATTTGGGGGAATGTATATTCACAAGCCTCGCTGAACCTTTAATTCAGCATTGATAGGCCATTAAGTTACTCAACTTTCCAAGTTATCTATGAGTGTGCAAGTATGTTGGACATTTTATGCTTCTCTCTTATTCTGGTGTTTAAATTCAATGTCTTGGGGAAACTGAGTTGTTCATGTGGTTTGTCTTATCACACAAGCTCCTATTCCGGGATCCGACTCACTGTATTCCCAAATGATGGTGGCATATCAACAAATGGTAAGTGCTTCTTTGTCTCTAGTGAAGTTGGTTCATATAAATATGGTAATGTGTGTCTGTGTCTTGTTGTAAGTTTTATACAATAATGTAAAACTGTTGTTGATACAGTGAACTTGACAATTTCATCTGGTGTTTCATATGAATAAATGTCATATATACTGATATTATGCAGTCGATTTTGTTTTTTCAATTTTTTTTCTGAGCAAAATCAATTTTATTGTAATAGTCCAAAGCAACTATCTTTTGTTAAGAGTTTCACATTAAAAAATAAGTCTTAATTTGATAAATGAGGCCTGCTGAGTCCTACACCAATGTAAATCTAAGTTTTGTGAAGGTAATGTGGATGAAACTGTGAACACTACTTGATGTGAAGCATATTGTAGATATTGCTCGTTTTAAAGTTTGCTATTTGTATTTGCCATTAATTGGGCTTTTCCTGAGGCATGAACTGCAATTTGTTATACCGTATTAAATGTTTAGTTCATTAGATTAAGTTTTGGAAATTGGCATATATAAATTTCAATTAATGTAAATATTGTTTTATAATGTTTCATTTCTGATAATAATTCAATTACATTCTGGGTAGTTGTGCTTTTTTTCTAAATCAAAATTTATTGCAATTTCTAAAGGTTCGTGAAAGAACTGCCAAGAGTTCAGGCATGGGTCGAGCCTCCTTCAGTGCCGGCACTCCTGACTCCTCCTTCAGTGAGGAAGGAGGAACATCTGGATTCCATCTGCATGGCAGCAAACGCAAGGCCTCAGCCCCAGTTACTTCTCGCTCATCATACAACACATCAGGTCAGTACAATAGTAACAAAAAGTTTTACTGATATTATTGTAGTATCATGACTCCATATCTTGCCTATTTCCTGTAGTAAACTATGCTATGTTATGTAACTTCATATTGGTTTTATAGCTGACAGCCAACCTGGCAGCCGTGGAGGAAGCCGTCCCCAGTCACGAGGCCCTGGCTCCCGTCCTGGCTCTCGGCCTCCAAGTCGTGCTGGCTCAGAAGTGTCTCTTGATTCCAATGATGGTGGTCGAACACCCATGAGACGCACACCGTCCTTCACTGGTCGGACCCGCACACCATCTAGTCAAACTTCAGGAGTCCAGCGGTCATCCTCTCTCAGAAAAGTAAGCTTAGTTTTTAGAGGAACATTATTTGAACCAGAAAAATACCACTTCTTTTAACACCAAAACTAAGCAACACTCTTCCTCCATATTTTCTCGTGTAACACATTCACTTTTTTCCCATGTAAAATTTCACGACACCCATACATTGATATGGCATGTTCATTATCATTAACACTTTCTTGAGAATGAGGAGTAAATGTAGTTTATATTAATCCAGATATCAGTGGGTTTTATTTTTAGTACTTTGAATATATACTTACATTTATACTTACATTTTTCAACATGGATTCTATTATTTCTAAACTACTGATTTCAGTGATGACTTTTAAAACAAATCAGATATTAATTCTTTAACATTTTCCATTACTGTTTGTTTAACTTAAGTGACAATTATGGAGACAGATGGATGGTGGATGCACACTTTTTTTCTGTATCATTAGCATTTTAATAGATTGTTAAAACTGGTTATCAAAAATCAAAATCAATAATACCTTTAAGAAAGCTTTAAGATCAGTTGAAACACTTCATATCATTGTTTTCATATACATTATTGCAAAAGAAAAAGTGTTTCCTAGTGTAAATAATGTAATAATTCCAACCTTCAAATACCAACATGTGTGGATTCATCATTTAACCAAGATTATCATTGTAGTGTAAAGGTGAAGCAATTTTCTTGGTATTCTGTTTAATATCCGAGCTAAATTATGGTAACACATCTATGAACGAGGTAATGGCTTTAACTTATCCTTGGGCCCCTTCCTACCCTTCAGGCCTCAGCCCCTGTCAAGTCTTCTACAAATACTGTGAACGGTACAGGGACACGTACCATTTCCGTCTCTTCAAGGTAAGATTGGCGAATAATGTGAAGTGTTTTTTTCCATGCTATTTACACCAACATTGTAAATAGTTATCCACATCTGTAATACTTATGCTTAACTAAAGATGATTAATAGTTCACCTGTTTAATGACAATACTGAATTAATTTAGTGCGTATACTATCACATACATGTAGGAAATGCTATTATAATCAACACATGATTATTAATTGCATGCCTATAGTGTTAAAGAAATATTCGTGCTTAGTTATTTTTAGTTGATAATGCTTCACTAACATTTATTTAGCATGAGCATCAAAGAATATTGCTCAGATTTATAGAACTCATATGACATTGTGTACAATATGCAACCCAAGGCTTCATTTATCATCAAAAACTAACAGGTCACGTAGCATGACAAGAACTACTTCAGCATCCAGTATTCCAGTAGCCGTGGCAGCCTCAAGGTAACAGTTACCTGCCATGGCCAGTCAACTTGATGACACACTTTCACTTAGTTTAGTTACACTGTATTCAGTACAGAATAAACAATAGTATTTACTGTGCAACAATGTCAATCAAGATGTACATTAGGCGTGTCTACCACTTGTCAAAGGAGAGATTGAAAGACTAAAAAATGTAGGAAATGTAGCAAATTTTGATAAATGGTATTAATAGCACATATTAACCTTACTTGCAGCAGACCATAGTTAGTACTTTTGGAAAATGAACATCATTATTAACACTAACATATTTTAACATCTTAGGCAGGCATTCATCACTCTCTCTCTCTCCCTCTGCTGGGAACTAATTACTTCATTATACTCTTTTTAATAACATGGTTAGTTCTGCAGTGAAGGTCTGCTGTAGAAATTAATATCACAGATAAAGAAAATTTATCGATAGACGAGTGTTTGCTACTAATATGGAGATGGTCCTAATGTACATCATTATGCAGTTACTCGTATAATACAGTTACTTATTTTAGATGTGTAGTTATATATCCTTCCACAGTAACTCGTAAAGTATATGTAGATCACCTTTTGGTGCTGATACTTAAGTATGTTCTCTGTGAACCTAGAGATTGTGTTAAACAACTTTGTGACTCATTTCAATATTGTATAAAACTTAATATAAGTATTGATACAATCGCTTATAATTTTGTGGCACAGTAAACACTGACATGTAGCAAACTGACAAGTATCAAGTTTAATTGGCACACAAGAACACGGGAGTTATGGATTAAAACGCACAGTCTCGACAGCATGATGAAACATACAATAATTAGACTGGGTTGTAGTTTCATAGTTACACTTTTCCTACCTTACAGAAATTAGTAGTTGACTGTACGTATACATTTATTAATATACATTGACTTTCTCCTTACAGCATGACTGGCATGATGGTGGAGGTTATATTCTGATGATTATGTACACAATTAATGTTGCGCCTTCATATCCCTTAATGCATTATTTGGCACTGAATTAACTTTTCTCTCCAGGTTATATTCACCGACTCTCTCCAGTCGATTGAAAGAGGCAGGAATTAGGTAAATAAGACTGCATAGTGGCATGTGATTTTCCTCTAGCTATCACTGTGTGGGTTTTCATTTGAGTTTTGATCATGAAGTGATTTTTTTTTTTCACTTTCACAAAAACTGATACTACACATTTCTCACAAAAATCAAATGGAGGTCTTGTAAATGGTGACAAATATAACAACCAGGCATTTCCACACCATGCCTTATTCATATTATTGCTATAACACGCACATCACACCAAACATTAATCTTTGTTCATGAATAAGTTCATTCATATTCAAAGTTGGCACTAAAGTAATAATCTGATGCAGAATAATGCATTTTTTTCAATAAGAATAAAAATTATCAAGCAAATAGTTGAAAAACTTGTAGAAAATGCTTACTAATTCTTGGATTTGATCAAATAATAGTTGTCATTATCAGATTACTGTTAACTTCTGATAACTTAAGTACTTAAATTAATGGATTAACAATATTGGACTTTAAAAATTGCATTTATCTGATTATCATTAATGTTAATTTTTGGTTATCGGTGCCCAACGCCATATGCATAGGTATGCATACACACACAATTCTTTCTCCTTACACTTGGGCACGCGGGTGCACACACACACACTTTACTTCCTGCCATAATGTCACAATGGCATGCAAGATATGCCTCCTGTAACCAATAATAATTGCAGTATTGACAATTAAATTAATGGAATATATTGCAGATAGATGACATGAGCAAATAATACTCATGAGTTTTAAAGAAAACTGCATAAAAGTGGATATGAAACTGTGGAGATGACACATACCTTGCTGTAATCCTGTACATATGCTACAGCTACATAAATGCACTCAAGGCTACTCCGTTGAATGAGAAAGTACCATTGATGACTGTAATTACCAACCAGTAGACTTAACACTGAACTCTTCACATGTACATACTGTGCTGTGTTTAACTGTGTCCTTGTTGGGTTGGGGGAGGCATGTCATGTACTATGGCAGGAAGAAGCTTACTGTACTTTTGCAAAATACACACATGATGCTTTTATTATACTTTAGTTCTTTACTAATTCTGTATCATTAATTTGCATTCTAAAAACACTACATAAATGGAAATCGGCTTGAAACCTAAGTTAATAAGCATGAATTTATTACCTGTTTCACCGATATTCTTATGACTGTCACCATGCAAACGTAAACCATTTTATTAATTATAAGTATTTAATGCTTCTTTAACAAGCTGCTTCAGCAATTATTTTCACCTCGGCTAATATCATCTGTGACAGGTGTGGTAGGCTTTATTTACTTCAAATTCTCTTCTACTGGTGGCAGGCAGCAGTTTGTATTAAAAGGAAAGGGATGGGAACCTACAAATTGAACAATAACTTTTGGGTAGAAATTTGTGTGATATTAACCCTGAATGGCTCTTGGCTTCTTCATTTTCTTACATATCGTTGATGGGTCTCTTTCTCTTTAGGACCAAAATCCCGGTTCTTGCGGGTCCTGCCTCTGATTGGGAACGGTAAATTATGTGTTGTCGCAGATATATCTGGTGTGGTTTTGTATTCTGAATTGCTTTCTTTGATGGTGACAAAGCAAGTTTCTAAGCCAATGGAGATGAAGTTATTGCTCCTTGTTATTACAGATTTTAATCATGCAAATATTTTCATGGTAATTTGGATACATGTGAAAACAGTATGGCTTTTTTTATTCAGTTGCTTATACCAATGCAGCTTACAAATGCCTTTTTTATATCATTCTGTACACCATACTGCAAATATTAATCAATATTACCAATTCACATCTAGTTGAAGTTCACTGATGCTGAGTTGGTGGATACAGGATACAGGCGCTGCTGTAATGTATTGTCAAAAATCTTTATAGTGAACAAGGATTTATATATTTACAATTTGCAAGTGGTTGGATGCAATTCTCAGCTTCATGCTTATAGTAAGCTTTTGATATTAAGTCTAATAACAATGATGCTGCTTAATTATTATCTGTTGATAGGAACATTTCCATACCATCATTTTCATGGCAGCCAATTTTTCCATAATCCGTGCTGGATAAAAAGGCCGATTGTTGGAACATTTGTTAATTATGAAACAAAACAAAAGGGTGAAAATCCCAATACTACATAGTCATCAAAATAGTTTAAATCATGAAATAATTTGGGTGTTCAAAGCATAATGGTATGTACGTAATTCCTTAAATAATATTGAAAGTTATAACTTTATTTTCATTGGTTTAGAAGTTTGACAATGTGCTCCTGAGTTTTTCTTTGTTACACAGGCTCTGCACTTTTGTTTCAGACTGCATGATGGGTTTGTCATTGTGGTTTATGCTTTGCTGAATATATTTGTTATTCAATCTTCGTGTTGAAGATGTACATTTATCATGTCCTCGTGTTCATGTTCCCTTTCCCAAGTATGATTTTTATAGTTTCAATCAATAGCTCGACTGATATTGTAGTTTATTTTTTCAAGTTATTAGTAATGGATTCAGATATATGGTATGTGAATGAGTTGTGCATGGTAGATATGAATGAATATCCAATGCAATAGGCATATACTTACTTACATAACATTATGTATTCACTTACTGGCTAGATTTTCTTTGAAATGGATTTTTTTTTTTCCACTGTGGTCAAGTTTTCTATCACACTTTGAAGACAGTTCTCCCCAAGATAATTTACCAAATAGATATTTAACTAGAATGACTGTATTTAATGGTTTGCTGTATATTTTGAATGTTTATTGTTTTAACAAAGTCTGAAGCATTGTGCTGAAACACAACTGTAGCAATGACACAATGTGATTTAGATAGCAACAAACAAATACTTTTGAGGATCATTAACTTGCTATAAAGTCTGCATTAACATTAAGTATACTTCTTGACTGCTCCCCATATAATATATATATAATCATTTACAACATGGTGGTGATGGATTTTCTTTGTGGTTCCCTCCAGGACTAACCTCTCTGGCTCCACCTCTAACCTGAGTGTTGCGGGAACTCCTCTCAGGTAAAGAGGAAAACATGCCTATGCACTATAAAACCAATAGTCATGATGCAACATTATACTCCTCAAACCCTAAATGCCTTGTTATGGGTTATTAGTATTACTTTAAAGATGATAACACTTGGTGCATTTGAGAAAGCACTTTAACTAATGATTATATACAGTTATAACAAATAATTATTATCCCTTACTGTTAGTGAATATCTCCTACTTAATATGGCAACGTTTAATTAATACAAACACACAACCCCATGATTCCTGCAGGTCCAGAACATCATCAACAACTAGTCTTAACTCCAATCATTCCACCAGCAAAATTCCAACATTGAGGTAACTAACAAGGGAATCCAAAAAGCATGGATATGCAACTTGTCTTGACTGGTACTAGTAACTGGATTTTAGCTAGTCTTCATTTTACATAGTAGACTTTTGACTAATTTTTGACTATGTAACTCTTAGGTGTTTGTATAGATTGCATGTAAGGTTAGTAACTTTAATGGTAATACTGATTGTAACAGATTTTTTGTAACATGATTATAATAATTGTAGCATTTCTCTATAATATTCTTCCCTTCTAAGATAGTGTAACATTTTGAAAGATAGCGAGTAGAGGAGGAATTCCTTACCTTACCAACAGGCTTTTAAGTGTAGTTGTGCTATAACTGCTAACTTTAATAACTCTTACAGACCAAAAACTTCTGGCACACACATCACACCCAAGATCTCTACCACAAGGTAAACAAACCCAGAGCATAAGGAAATGAGCAAACAATATATACTTCGTGTTTGTGTGTGTATGTGTGTGTTTCATGTGTATTTACCTACCTAGTTTAACATACAAAAAAGTTATGCTCGTACAGTCCTATTTACATCCTTGGACCCCTTTTGTATTTTGTTTGTTTCAGATATCAACGCTTCTGAATGGGAAGCTATATTGTTTGATTTTTTTTTTTTGTGTGTGTGTGTGTGTATGTGTCTATTTTCCTCCCTCTAGAAGTGGAATTGGCAGAAGTTCACTTCCTCGTGTCTATATACTTAATCGATGTGCACTCCCAAGTTCTCGTACTCATCCAAGCTAACTCAACATTTTCTCCTCACCTTCAACATATTCCCAATATATGTGTAACATATATTGGTCAGGGAGTCCTCTTTACTCAAACTTAATCCGTTCCAGAAGGCTATTTGTAAACCAATTTGTTTGTTAATCAAAACCAAATTTCCCACAAGAAATAATGTAAATTGGATTAATCAATCACTCAATCTGATACCCATTCAACTTTGATTTAATCACATGTACACCAATACTGCTGCCTTCAAATTACTAAATTCCAAACAACCCCTTATACACAAGGACTTACCTTCCTAGATGTACTACACTATAAACAGTACGTGCTCCATTCTGAAGTACTGTAGCCTTTCTTGAAGATAACAAACAGGGTATTCCATGCCTCCAAATCCTCCTTTTTCCCTGTGAAGTATGAAAATGTACTGTGTGAGTGTTTGTGGTGTGGTTTTACTCTCTCTAATGTATGGCTAATTTTTAAACTGTTTATTGAAAACAGTGCAACACAAAATACCTAAAATATTAATTATTTTTGGGTCCTGGTAAATGCATCAGCTGATTGTCAAACTTTCCACAGGACTCGGACTCCTTCCGGTTCCAGCAGCACCGGTGGAACTACTAAGATTATCCGCAAATCTTCTGGAGCATCAGACACACCGACTGGCGTTGCAAGGAAAACTGGAATTATGGAACCTAAGCGTAGAGTATAGACATTTCTATACATGAAAGGTTGTGGCATGAATGTAAATGCAGGATATATTATTTTGTAATACATCCTGAAGTGCATATAATTTGTGAATTGAAGTTGCTTTCCAATTAATTTGAGGTCTGAAATTACTTCCAAGTTAACTTAAGTTCTCTAATTGTGAGCAGTGATGTACTGGTCACTCTTAGATATGTGCATTGGCAGGTGTTCACTTGTCCAGCACACTATTTGGAGCAAAGCTTTAAAACTTTAATCACTAGGAAATCTGACCATAAATTTCCTCTTCTGACACGTTACATACATATTTTTTTTATTTTTTTTTTTTAATACCTATTTCCATAAATTTGCTAGCATTTGTGATACTATGACAGGATAAGTCCTGTTGCCTAACATATGACAGATTTTACATAGTGGCTACCTAGTTTAGTATTTATTGTTAAATACTAAGTTTTGATGAAGCAATCAAATACTGGTGGTTTCACTATGTCAAGTGTGGTCATAAAAGTGATATCTATATATATAAAAAAAAAAACATCTATATATATACATATATATATATAGGGTAGTGCAAGCCCATTTTCAAATTTCTCAGCCATTCCACTCAACATATCTTGCATGCTTTGAAGTAGGTTGTTTATGTGCAAGTCTTTCAAGACAGAACTTTATTATTTATATATTGTTTGGCAAAACACAAGATTTTGATACTTCAAAATGTCACGTCTTGCACATTTTATTCATTTTATATATTTTTTTACATCTAACTGTTGAACCAGAAAAGCTCAAGCTAGCAAAATATATTCACTCGACTGGTTCATAGTTTAAGGCAGTTTTCATGTACTCACAATTAACGCTTTACATCTAACTACTGTCCATGTGCTTGTGATGATGCAAGTCTTAAGGGGGTATGATAGGTTGCCAAACTGCCTTTTTCTCACTGCTCCAAATTCAACAGGAGATCAATGGTGCTTAATAGTCTATAGAATTTGTACTAAGCAAATGATACTGGTACTTGAAATTATTAAACACACTCCTCAAGTGGTTCTAATTTGTGCTACTAATCGATATACCAAGGAAATCAGTTGAGTATAAGACCTGTTGTGTTGCATCGATTCGAGTCTCGCTCACACACACTGATACGGATTGCAAATAAATTTACATACAAGCAGGTGATTACTACCGACTACATTACACAGGCAAATTTTTTCCCTGGGATACCAAAGGGATACAAGAAGTTTGGGTGGTTATAGGATTCAAATTTAGACGGTATTGAGTGATGATAAGGAGGAGACATGCTGGTTCCGGGTTATAATGAAAGCATCACCATCAGCTTTCAGGGTGTGTCTCCTTCATGTCTTTACTCAGTGCTGTTTATCTACTTTTTCATCTTTAACACCTTCAGTTACAATACATTTTTTTCCTAGCTATCTTATGTTGTATTTGTTTGTAAAAAATAAACCTTAGCTTTCATGCTTTGTTATAAGTTGTAAATAATATAATATAGGAGCCCAGTGAAAGATTTAATTATAGGGCACAAGGTAAAGTTCATAATTTAATAAAAAAATATGATGTACTAAAGTTTTTTTTGTTAAATATATTGTACTAGACCAATTGTTATAGAATATTTTTTGTATTTAAACAAGCTTATGATTAAACTAATGCTTATAATAAATAAGTAACTTAAACGGTTTTTGTTTCTATTACCTACTTCATACAGAGGAAAAATTGTCTAAATATCTACATACACCCCCAAAAAAAAGTCTAATAAAAGAATTCTATCTGGCTTATATCCCCATTAAAAGGGAGTAGCTATCAAAAGAATAATGGTAACTAATTAAAGAATATGGGACTGAAGAAGCTGGAAGAGTGCAAGAATGGTGTTTATCAAGTATGCATTTGTTTTTGTGTATGCACCTTTAAGTGTTAATACAGTAAACGGGAAATATTCTTGAAGAAGGAAGGAAGGCACATATACACTCTTCTCACTTAACCCCTAGACTCACTGTCCTCCATTCACTTCTATCACGCACAATCATCCTTCCTTGCTCTACAGACGATTCTTTCAACACTATCCATCGATCCTATTCGTAGCTTTCCTCTCGACTTTACAACTCTCACATCAGATCCTAATCTTCTCTTCAACCAGTCCTCCATTCTCTCAATGTGTCCAAACCACCTCAACACACACTGCTCTGCTCGGCCACCCAATTCTCTCATAACACCAATACCTCTTCATTTCTGACTCGGTCCATACGTGTTACTCCACACACTCCTCAGACACCTCATCTCCATTACATATAATCTCTTCTCCACTACTGCCATTCATCACCTATACCCTCTCTGATCCTGGGCTGAGTTGAGCGTGCTAATCCCTACACCACTAGTCTGCTATATACAAAATAGAAGACAAAAGTTAAGGTGGAAAAAACTTATTCATTAAACCAAGGAAGATTTAAAGGGGAACTAAAATTGAAAGTGTAGAATATTATGAATTACAAAAATAAGGAAGGAAAAGCAATGTAAATTTCAGACCAGTTGAAAAAATTATAGCACAAGGGAGGTAGGTATATGGTGCATCTATAGATCTGGATAAGACATTTGGCAGAATTGATTGAGATAAAATGAAGTGTGAGAGAAGTGAAAGCAATGCCTGTTAATGTTAATAGAGTCCATTTCAACACTGGAACACAAACACATAAATATTCAACCTATCCTCTGCTGCACTGGAACCTGTCACACCCTTTCTAACCTTTTTTTTGGTTTGTTTTTGGCATATACTTCTAAAACATCCCAGGATTGTCTGCATTCAGCACCTGCTTTGGTGTGTTGGCAAACTCAGCTGCACATGGTAGCAATCAGCAGCATCGCAGCCAATGCTAGTCTACCCAACACACACATATTAGTTTTGAAGTCTGATGCTAAATAAATAAATCAAAACATCCCCTACTAAATAAGAGGTAACACTGTAAATACATTACTTGATAGTTCCTCACTAGCTATAGAATAAAGGCAACCAAAAGTTTCCAAATCTTTCATATGAAGACGATCAGCAGTGTTGTTTTTTTCTTTGTTTCATACTCACTGTATGAGTATATTGAACAGTTTCTACATTTTTTTTTATTATTGCATAAGATGAATCTATCAGTGCAGTTTTTATTTCCTTAACAATTTTCTTTATGTTCCTGATCGTGGACTCACCCAGCCAAGGTAGTGTGCCAAAGAGATGTTACTTTCACCTGACTCAGCTTGGTTTAGAATTTATAACTTTTCTTTGTGTCAAAGAGGTACTCTCATGATTGGATGATGGCTCAGGATAGGATGCTTAGGAAACTTGGTTCAATGTTTCTATTTATCTATCTATAGTCTATGACACCTGGTTCCATCTGGAAACATCCCCGAGGAGATTGCAACAGCAGAAAAGCCTCCACCTCCTCCTATCCAGACACTCACCCCTTGCTTGTTCAACCCATCCTTCCATCAGCATCTCTTTCATGCATGTACCTTATTACCCTATTGGTAAGAACCACTCGATAAGTGTTCGCATGGAGAAACAGCTCCTTCAGGTCAATACAAAAGGTTACATTTGCCCTTATATCTTAAAAATTTCCCTCTTAAATTTCAAAGAATGATTAATTCTTTCTTCTCTGGAGTATTCGGAAAATAAGTCCTTGCATATCTTGACAACTTGATCATTGTAAGCAATGACTTGACAACACATTTTACTCTGCTCAAGCAGTTATAAAGAAACTGCAAGAAGCAGCCTTCAAGTCAAACTTGCAAAGTATGAATTTCTAAAAATCTCTAATCCAATTCATGGGGCATGTAGTTGGTATTCACACAATAGAAAATAAAGTTACTGTAGTCAAAAATTTCCTGAGACTGCAGAGTATAGAGAATGTCTGTTGTTTCCTCAGTCTTGCAGGATATTACCTTTCCTTCATTAGAGAGTTTTCCTCTATTGCTTCACCTCTCACCAGTCTTTTGGAAAAAGACACTTCCTTTCAATGGGCCACCGTGCAAGACTTTCAGCACACTCAAGCCTGCCTTAACAAGTACACTAGTTCTTACGATTCTTAGTTTCTCAGAGCACTTCTGTACGGATGCATCTGCATTGGGCATTGGTGCTGTTCTTGTGCAGAAGGAAATAATCAAGTTATTGCATATGAGTCATGTTTTAAATTGAACCGAATCTTGCTACATACTCATTACCTCACCTAGAAGCACTTGCTGCAATTTGGAGTCTTAAGCAATTCCAAGACATCATCTTTGGTTATCCTATATAGGTATTCACTGACCATGCACCTGTGACTGAGTAAATCAAAGGTGAAAATTTAACAAGCAGCCTTGCTCAAATGTGCCAGGCTGTGTTAATATCATTGGTGACTCGTTATCTCGTAACATTTGTGTTGCTCCGGTTAATGTTATTCATAACTTCTCTCTGGATCAGCTGCATAATAACAAGCAATGTAAGGATGAACATTATTTAATGGTACTCTACATCTTGGAGTCTGGTGAGGAGTCTACTATACCACACTAGTCTCAGTTATCCTTGTCCGATGACTATAATTGCAAAACATTCCGTCAAATAATCAGTAATTCCTAACTCATGTAAGGAGGCGGTATTGCAACTTTTACATGACACTCCTCTAGCCGGCCATCCAGGTCATGATAAATGTCTCATTTCCACTCGCCAGAAATACTATTAGCCAACAATGCGAATTGACGTCGAATGTCGTATTGTTCAATGCATCTCTTGCGTGCAACATAAGGGTACTACTTCTTAACCACACCAATCCTTGAGTATCCAAACTCTGATGGTTCATGGAATACCATTGCAATCGATATGTTGCAACACCCACATAGCCACCAAGGCTTTCTTTACACGGCGGTGGTCTAGTGGCTAGCGGTCGGGCATACCAGCTCAGGGTCCCGCGTTCGAGCCTCGGCACGGGCTGGCCACTTTTCTTCGTGACTACCGCCGAGTGGCCTAAGATCACCCACATGCTGCCATAACACCATCCTCGCCGGGACTGCAACGTTATATGCGGGAGGAGCTTCCGCTGGCAGCATGAGCCTATCAATAAGAAGAAACAAGGCGTCACTTAAAAAATCTAACCCGCGCTACTAACGGGCGGAGGCCAACCATCTAAGGTCTCCCTGAAGCCTACCGGCGCCATGGGTAAAAGATAAAAAAAAAAAAAAAAAAAAAAAAACCTGTGTGTGGACTATTTCTTATGGTATGTGGTTGTGAAAACCTTGCTTAACAAGTCAGTAGAAGCTATGACACATGCCTTACTTGCCCATGTGTTCTGTCTCTTCACAACACTTTGTATAATTTTATCCGAATAAAATAGAAATAGAAAAAGAAAAAGAAACAGAATAGAAATTTTAAAATCTGTTAAGTTTACAAGAATGTGCAGTGTGTGGAAGAGAATCATAGCTGTACATGTCTAATGCACTGCTAACCAAGATAAGACAAAACATTAACAGGATTATCCTTCACAAAGTAACTATAAGGCATGTCAGTCTAGGCCTTGGCAGCACATTGAAAATACATTAAATCTTATGGCAAACCAACAGTAGCTATAACACTAGTAATGGTCTAATGTTGCTGCAAGATTTTTCATGAGTGTGTCTACATGATCAGCAGGGTAGTGATAAAATAATCTACCCTACACCTTCTATGTTTTGTATATTTCTGGGAGAGGGACAGAGTGAATCAAGACCGGCTGGTACTCATTTTGGAGGCACTACTGAATCAAGAAAGATTGGTCAGTCAGTACTCACCTTGAACAAGACTCATGATCAGGAGGTTAGTGAGGGAAGCCACCTTAGACTGGACCTGTTGAGCCACTAGAGGCGGCTTCACCCTGCAGAGGAAGGGTTGGCCAGCAGATACTTCACCTCCTTCATGGTGGGCACCTCCTCCTCCTTCAGGTCACAAGTGTTGTCACCTTGGCTGTCACATTGTGATAAGGAATAAGGTCTTAATACAAGGTCACACTAGACTTAGAGTGGAATGTCTTTGAATAACATAACACACAGGAATTAAGTAATGCAAGAGTCAACCAGATTCTTCACTCTTACATCCCTTTTATTTCAATTTTCTAGTCTGGCGTTTAATTGATTTGCATTAACTCACCCTAAATTCTCTCTTCTTAATTAAGAACACATTACCTACGCTAACAAAAGTAGACGTTCAGTACCCGCAGAAAGTCTTTAGGCCTTAGTACCCTTTAGTGTGTGCTCATGTGCCTTCATATGCCACGTACACATCATAACCTTTACCATTTGTTCATCACCTTAATTAGTTGCAGCACAGTTGATCTTCCAGCTAGCAACCGAAACTGATTATTACTCAATAGGCTATTTTGTCTCATATCTACCATAATAATTGTTTCCATCACCTTGTATATCGCGCTTGTTAAACTGACCAGTCTATAATTGCTATAATGCCCTCCTGCTCCATAGCTCCTACACACATCTCACAGTATCTTCCTATCAACAATATCATAATGTCTTCATAAGATACATTAAAGCAGCATACAGCTTCCTAACTATCTCTAAATACTTTTCAACTACAGTTTTCACACCAAAATTCTGGTTGGCACATCCTCTCCCCTTCCTAAATCCCTTCTATTCTACACTTACATTAATTTCAGTTCTCACTTTTAACCTCTCGTTTAAAATCCTTTCATATCCATCTATAACTTATTAAGAAGTACACCAGTCTCACGGCGGCAGTTTTTACATCTCTCATAGGATAGAGGTTGTCATTCTGAACATTTTGAATCCCATATATATACGTAGGTTTGGTTTGGTTAGATAAGGTAAGGTAAGGTAAGATATTTTTTTTTGTATATATATATAATAGCAAAATGATGGCTTTCCTCCAACAATATACAACCCAACCTTGCTTCGAAGCTAAATTACATACCCAGAGCAATCTTCTTCTTCTTCTTTGTAGTGACGTATCCATGACGTCACACTATTGGCCAAATATGAGGCCTACTGACAGGAAGGGCCTTGCCGGCGTGGCTCAATTTTCCCTCCAATTTACAGGTTAAATCCAAACAAGAGGGAAACACAACCAATGCGTAATAGAGGACTGAACCTTTACCTTCCTCTGTGCAATAGCTGCAGGGTGCTGGCAACGGCAATACAGCAGAAAAGCCAGAAAATTGAAGAGCCTACACCGAGAACTTACTAATGTCTGGCCCTCTGGTGGCCACACTGCAAGGTGGTTTTAATTTATTTCCAGTTATATCCGACCATGTGACTCCCCTTACTATGCACATGCATCCTTTGCTGAAATTCAAGATAAAATATTTTCTAGTAATATTACCAATGGTTTTGTTGTAATAGAGTATATAAACTATAGGTTCTGGAGTCTGGTGAGAAATCTTCCTCCACGTATTCGAACCGCCGACCCTTCCGAGCCTGTTTCGACCCCGGACTTGTTTTACCCAGTTCTGTATGACGATACTACTGTCTCTTATAGTAATGTTCATGTTTATTCAATGTTTGTATTAGGAATAACTTGGTGGTTGTTAACAATTTCATGACCCCTGATAAGCACTTCAGAAGTAATAAAACTTACAGTAAGACACACCTGGATATCCGAGCTTAACACTTGTATTGCCTCGCTTAACCTGTTGAAACCTTCTGAATATGTCCCGACTATTGTGATTGTTTTGAATATTGGCAATAACTTAAATAAATAGCATTCTGATGAGGGTAGAGTCGCTGGGAGACCATTCTGCGTTTCATGGCTCATTGAGAAAACCCAAGCTCAGTAGGAAGCCTGTGATATATGGTAACATTATTAAGAGTAAGTTTGAAGGTAACCTGAGACAATGTGTTTTTTTTATGTTAATGATGATATAGATGTGATAGTTGATAGTTTAATGGTTGTTTTGTATGAGTGTGTGAGGAAGAGCGAGAACCGTGTGTGTGTGTGTGTGTGTGTGTGTGTGTAAATAAGTAAATCATAGTAAAGCAATTCCGATACTTTTAATATAATGCTAATTTGGATACCACTTAGAACTTATTACGATACCCCTTGGTGATAACTATTGAGATAGTTATTAATTTAAAAACACCTGATCTTATCATTGCATCATAAGGTCGTACCAAGGTAATTAAGCCTTACTCGTTCTCATCGGAGGAACAAAATTAACCTCAGATCAGCAGCATCATCGGTGGATTCTGAAAAAGCCTTATAGGATCATGTAACATCATGCTCTATTAAGATATGGAAGAAATCACTATCATAGCCTTCAATGTTTTTTTTTTTATTTATTTATTTATCTTTTTTTAAGAACTGTGATGGACGGGTGAAAAAGAGTTGCTACCAGGACGGAAACTAGAACTTTGCGTCTCTGTTCTTCTTGTCATATACTTCCTACCAGACTCTATGTATACTTTGGAAAGCCAGCCCACTTTCTAGCCACGGCACACATTTTAGCTGTACTTCTTTATACTGTAAAAAAAAAAAAAAAAAACTACTACCTTTTACAGTATGAGTAAGATCCACAACTTTTATTTACGCTGCTGGTAGTCTGCCTGTTGGTATAATGCTACAAAATTTCTACTAACATTGTTATACACACACTAAAAAGTTCTATCTCTAATATACCTTTTAATTTATTATCACTTTAACAGAATTATCAACCTTTATTTTGGAAACCTTACTATAATGAGGAAATAAAGTTAATGCGAATAAAGTAAGAGTCAGACATCAGAAAGCCTCACCTTATATAAAGCCTCTCTCGATTTCTCTCTCTTTCATATGACTGACTGACTGAGTATATCATGTACGTTGTCCTAATGATGGGTGAAGCTTCGAATCAGTAAGTGCGAGACCAGAACATATGTAGTTGATATCATGCGAATCTTACCATCGCAGTGCCTCGTTATCACCTACCAAATTAATGAATAGCTACTTCCGAACACCCAACCATGCCGAAGCCCTTCCTACGACCTCAAGGAGCTGAAGAAACTTTAGATTGTAGCTACAATATACATGTCCATCAAAGTTGTTGCCTGAAAAGCTTGTTACAGTCCTTAATCTTAGGTAGAAAGTCATTTTCTTTTGAATAGTTCTTTCGACTCTCACAATGCATGCTTTGGTTGTAGCTGTTTCACGTCTAAGAATGACACCATTATGCTATTGATAATGTTCTATTCAGGAACGGAAAACAACTACCAAGTGAAGATATGGCAGGTTTTAAAAGGACAAAAGTCCTTTACAATCAGAATTAGGATCAGAATTAGAATCAGAATCAGAATCATTCACTTTTAATGGTCGTAGTATAACCCTAAAATAATGAATATTGAATTGTATACATCTAGGTCTAACAGAATAAATACTACATTATAAGTATACATCTAACCCTAAGAAAATCAATACTAAATTATAAGTATGAATATAAATATAACATAATAGATACTATATTACAAGTATATGTCTAACCCTAAGAAAATAAATACTACATTGTAACTATAAATCTAAATTTAACATAATTGATACTATATTATGAGTAAACATCTAACCCTAACATAATAAATACTACATTGTAAATATAGTACATTAAATCAACAATGTACAGTACTGTATGTACAATATGACAATACAAAAGTTTCCAGTTGAAACTATACGACGATTTGTTAATACGCCATACATGACCCTTATGAAGTATACATACATATGATGGAAGATATATGATTCTAAATATCAATTATAACCGTTAGTTTCCTTACGAAAATAAATTAGGTTTTGTATCTTCAGTGTAGCATTACTTGAAGCCTGGACGGTACTGACACACGAACCGCAGTGATGATGAACAACCCATATCGTCAAGTACTGGGTGTCGATCCCGTCTGAGGGCGAGGCACTGCTCCCCTGGACGTCTGATGTTAGGCTGCTTCTTACCCCACTCAGCATCGTCCACAGGCAGGCCGCTCAACCACTGCCACCCACCGTTCGCGCCATTATCCATCCCTCCAACCCACACCGTGCGTGGCCCTGCTAGTGTAGCACCCAGGGTATCAGAAGTGTGTGCTACGTATTAGTATGCTACGTAAAACTACAGCTTATATAAGAAAATGCTGTTGTTTTTTATTTATGAATATGAGTTAAAGAAATTAATGCGTGATTACAGATTGTATGTATTGATTTAGTCTCCTAATATATATATATATATATATATATATATATATATATATATATATATATATATATATATATATATATATATTATATATATATTTTCTTTCTCTCCATGAAGATTGTGAGAGACAAACTTATGCAAGAGAAGGCAAAGAGGAACTGAAATATGGTACTAAGATAATGAGGGAGAAAATATATAGTCTGCTAATCTATGAAGGCACGGTTTGCAAGTCATAACAGACACATACACATTACACACCTCTTTTATCGGCGACGAGTGTCCTGAGGGCGTAGAGATAAGAGGGCGTGGCCAGATCGGCGCCCATACCCTGGCAGGAATGACGGGCGTTATGCCAAGCCAGGTTGTTGGGACTCAAGTAGAAGCACTCGTCCACAACCTCCTGGAAGGGGTAAGGGCATTTCTCGGTAGATACTGGTAGGTCTGACGAGGAAAGAAAAAGAGACATATTCTTACTTTTTATAATGAAAGCTTAACAGTTAAATGTCAGGAAGGATTATGGGAAGGTATGTAATATCTCCTGTAACTCGTAGATGACTTGTTATTAACTTGGTGTAACCTAAATCCCATAATAAGTGGAAAATAATAACCACGGGATGTCTTACAACAGTCCATTATTCACACAGGGAGCGCTGAGCCGTAAAACCTTGGGAATCATCAGACTGTAATTAGAGATAGTGACGATGCAACGGTCGCACCAACAACAGCAGCATCACCACTGGGCGAGTAACGGTGATGCTTCCCTCCCTTGTGGCCTCATTATACCTGTGTTGTCTTCTAAAAGCTGTAATATATAACCAAATGAAGAACTGCTGCCAAAAATTTTTATTCTTCGATGACATACTTTTAGTCACTTATCTTAAAACATGAGTGTGTGTGTATGTGTGTGTAATTACATTGTTTCTGTGGGCATCACACTTGAGAATAATAATGTCACACAACCACACAACATTTATCTTTTTCTCTCATATTACACTGATTTTTTTTCTATAGTCAGACCATCCTGAAAGTAATTTTTTCCCATGTTTGCGTATAACTATCTGGTGTCTCGCATTCCTTTCAATAAACAAGCATGAAACTTCACTTGAAGCTTGATTCAGGACACTAAACACAATTGTTGAGAAAGCCTTTTGTTAATATGGCATCTTAAATATTTGTTTACGTGCATTTCAAAATCTTATTATTAACTCATAAGCTACAATGTTACAGCCATATGGTTTTTACATTTGCACTTGGACCTTCAAAAATTTATACATTGAGTTTTATTTCGCTTGTAGTAGTCTTTTTCTGTGAAGCGATTCGTAGATAAGGTTTCATTCCAAGCTTTATCCATTACACTGTTCATTAATTTATTAACGAACGATTTAGATTAATCATTCTTACTTTATAAATTGAGTTTTTAGTATGACCCTTTTTTTTTATTTCAGTCCAATTACCTGCATTAAAGAAAATCAGTGAAAATCAGTAAGTTATTTACATTAATGAATCAGTTATTTGCATAGAAAATGTGTGTTCCTTTTACCTGACTTTCCAGCAGAGCAGCATGAATGACTTTCTTTGGTTGCATTGATAAGTTCCCTGAAGAGCTGAGCTTGTTGAGCCAGGATCATCTGGGCCATGGCTATGCCTGATCGTAACTCTTCAGGGGTCCTTGTAGACAAAGCAGGATGAGCCATAGTATCCGTGGACACCAATAACAGCAGAGACAGCATCACATACATGGACGTGGACACCATCCTCACAACAGACCAGTGTCAAGTACTGAGTCGCTGTCAGAGTTGTGCGCTGTGATAACGCTTCACAGAGAACTTGTTGACAACTGAACATCCCACCGCACATCCCCGGCTTCCATCCTCCACCGTGACTCAGCTCAGTCCGTGAGTTCAAGAATCATCAAACCACAGCCCGTGAAATATGTCTGTAAAATTCCTCACATGTTGTTTTTTTAAGTTATAAGAAGAACAATAAGACGTCTGCAGGACACCACCTAATGCGGCTCAAATACTGTTCTATTAAGTGTTTTTGCAAGAATCACGTTTTATAAAGCACCAATTGATGCTAAATATAGTTGCCATGAGTCCTCGCTATCTTGAACTATATGAAAACAATTGACGATCATGGTTTTATTTCCTACAATTTTTTTCTCCACGAGTACAAATATCGTTAAAGAAGTTATGACAAATTTTCTATGGTTCTAAAAAATCGCTATAAATAATGAAAGTTTTGCTTATCGATTAATTTTTGTATTTCATTTCATTTTATTCTACTTCTGTTAATTTATATATATATTTTTCTGCCACAAAGGAAGTATAGGAAAGCACTTAGTAAGACCTTTTTTTTCAGTGAGGTATGACGAACATGTGTTATTACTGAACTAACAACACACAAGATGCTCCCAGCGGCCAGCCACCCGGAGAGAGAGAAACACCTGTGAACATCCTTCTCACCAGAACTCTTCCACGGCAGCGTGATACTATAATAGACATTCACGGTAACTTTCTACGCTTTCTTACGCCTGATTGTGATAATGAGCCTATGAAAAGATAAAGTATGTGTTATCATGCTCTTTCCTCAGACAATGACCCCCAACATCACCGACAGCTACCTATGATTACCGCTGGAAACTTCAATTCAAGTGCATCGTCAAAACTGTGGGACGGAAAACGGTGCGCGGCGCTGATCGAGGTGGTGGTGGTGGTGGTGGTGGCGGCGGTGCACGGAAACAACGATTTGATGAATGGCTTGTTTACAGTACTTTACTATCCCCGTTCCCTTCAAAGCTCACGGCCAGCGTATTAATGGTCATTTAACTCGTATGTGGACCACAGCACATTGCTTCCTTCATACTACTTTCCTGTACGGGGAAAGTCAGACATTTGACTCGCTTCGGTGAAATGGAGGTGGAAGTTTCAAGTCAAGAAAGTTTTTTTTTTTAAGACATATATGAAAAACGAATGACACGAAGAAGCACCGGGAAAGCTTAGAAAGTTAGAAACACTACGTATTTTATTTTTAGGTTAGGATTCTGTTAGGCTTAATTAAAGTAACTGATAATTATCTGTAAGCGTTGAAATTTTATGGATCTGTTGAGAAATATGTTCAACAATGTTCTCTCTCAATTTTTCTCCCTTTCTCTCACGCAATCGTACATCAACAAATCAATAGAGAAAGTATATAATCCCGACACGCGTTTTAACTTGAGTTGGATAATCAAAAGTAAACACGGTCTTATCTTAATGAAGCCGAGTGAAACGGTATTCAATTCCTTCTTGTTTGGTACCAAGAGATTCCCAGATCGAAGAATTTCAGGGATGGCAGTGGCGAGGGAAAATATTAATTTATAAACGTACGTAACTGCATTCGAAAAGCAGGAGAATGTATTGTGTAACATGTAGCCATATTCCAAGGCCCCCAAGTTTTTTTTTTTTACCAGAGGATATATTTACAGGGTATTTAAGATAGCAAGTCAAAGAGACGCATCTCACACTGCAAAAAGACACGAGCTGGACAATTGCCAGAATCATGTATGTGTGTGTGTGTGTGTGTGTGTGTGTGTGTGTGTGTGTGTGTGTGTGTGTGTGTGTGTGTGTGTGTGTGTGTGTGTGTGTGTGTGTGTGTGTGTGTGTGTGTGTGTGTGCGTGTGAGTGTGCGTGTGCGTGTTTGTGCTTATATCGCGAGTAAAAGACAAGACAAGTGCAAGGTAACACTACATCGTGCACGCCGTAGCAGCAGTGGGTCATTGAGTCACTGTGCTGTACGGTACACTGGTGGCGGCTGTGTCGAAACTCTAACACGAAACAATGATCGTTGAAGAAAATGTACAAACTCGTTCTGCAAACTAAATGGGTGGAGTCGTGTAGGAGTGGTAGGCTGTCACTGGGTCTTCATCTTCAACTCTACACCTCGCTATGCGTTGAAATGTATGATTTTGAATAATATAATACTCATATCTCACACACGATTCATGGTTTTAGTGTAGCATAAGTAATACAAGATTATATTACAAAAAAAAAATTTGTTTAGTAATGCACAATGGAGTTCTTACCACTAATATATACTGTAAATATAGTTTCCTCTTCGGAACTTAACACAATTGAATTAATAAAAACACAATAATATCATATACACACATGTATTGTAACAGCGAGGTTACCTAAACATACATAACGATCACTTATGTCATTTTAGGATATGTGGCATCTTCAATTTCAGATCAAGAATAACCTTATCGTATTTATTTGCAAGTCTAATTCTTGGTAACACTCCAAATAAAACAGCAGCGGCCTGAGGTGGAGGTGGAGACCGTTTAGGGTGGAGCTCAAGTTAACCTCGAAAATTCGGAAGGTCAGCTGCCCTCCCCGCCTTGTGAGACTCCTTTCCCGGGTAGGTGCATGTATAAAAAGACAGACCCAGTGTGTGGCAATAGTGAGACTGTTCACTGGATTATTATTCATGTAAGTAAGTGAGTTAATGCGAATAAAGTAAGTAAGCGCCGAAAATCAGAGGTCATGCGGTGCTACGTTAAACTAAAAGGCAAATGATAGATCAAATAAATAATGGTAAGGCAAAGTATGGGGATATTCTTCATGTAATTAATGCAATCTATGTAAGATGAATTATTATGTTAGGTTAGGTTAGGTTAGGTTAGGCGTGTATGATCTTAGGTAAACAAGGGAGCCGTGACTCTATACTTTTTTTTTCTTCCTGACACATAGGAAAAGTAAGAAAGGGGAATAGAACAACTAACGGAACATGATAATGGGGTTTCTAAGCACATCTCTTCTGTGTTGTCGTTGTTACATGATGCTACTAACACCTGTGGAAATAATACATAACTTTAAAGGATAATATTTTTGAGCGGAATTCGAGTCAGTTGTTTACGTAAATCATAATTCTTGGAGATGCGATTTTGAATACTAAATAACAACAACAATAATAACAGCAACAACAGCAACATCAACATTAACAACAACAACAATAATAATAATAATCTATCTATTCATATCCCTTACATCCCTCTTAATTAAAAGGTGGGAGGGGAGGGGAGTAGGTGAGACAAGGCATCTTTAGGGTTCAGAGATAATTCAGTCTACCCTCCTCTACGCCTTGTATCATAGTAGGAATAAACAATAATATCAATGAGGTTCCCCAACCCCATCCATTTTAGTCGCCTTGTACGACACGCAGGTAATGTAATGGTAACATTCTTCCAACCTAACCGATGATATGCGACTACAAAGAATTAATGATATAACAACAATAATATTGTAAATAGTAGTTGTAGTATATTGACCTACATTCTAAAAATACTCCTTAACGAGAAAAAAAAAAATCAGAAGCACAGGATTTATCGAAAAGAACAAGAATTTCAACAGAAGCTTCATGAAAAAAAATAAATAAATAAATAAAAAACTACAAGTCACCAAATGAAGGCAATAAGGTATAAGTAAGTACGTGGGCGCATCCAACGGTCACACTCCCTGCCCACCCGGCCCAACGGTACTCGCCGGGGGAAAGCTTCACATGACCTGCAAGACCAATCGTAACCCAAAGCAAGAACCATCTGGGGAGAATAAAGATGAGAGGAGGACGGAGAGACAGAGGGAGACAGAGGGAGATGAGAGGGAGACACAGGGAGATAGAGGGAGGGAGGTAGAGGCAGGAAAGGATACATGGGAGGGTATATACGTATTCTGCATATATAGATTGACTCAGGGCATCTTCAGCCTCGTCTCACCCCGCCAGTCTGTTGAGGCCACTGTAGGAGGTTAGACCAGCCTCCCAAGGTTCTGCTCGACACACCGTCACGCCGCCGCCGCCGCTGTCTCCTCCTCCTCCTCCCTGAGCAATGTTACGCTCCACTCAGGTAGTGTTACGCTTTAGCTCCCACTGCAGTATCTATTGTTTTTTATTTGTAGTATAGCTCCGGGATGCGGTCTCATTTTTATTTTTTCTCTCTCTCTCTCTTCACAGACCGTTTTAATGATTAATTTGAAGTCCAGTAACGTTTTATGATACACACACACACACGCACACGCGCACGCGCACACGCACACACGCGCACACGCACACGCACACACGCACACACGCGCACACACACGCACACACACGCACACACACACACACACACACACACACACACACACACACACACACACACACACACACACACACACACACACACACACACACACACACACCCACACACACTCATTTATTCATTTATGTAGATATATGAACGTGATCAGATGGAGTGTGATGGAAAAAATATAATATTAACGGACTTCGTCATGAAAAAGTTTTCAGTTTCTGATAAACAAGAAAAAATTTGTCAGAATAGAGAACAAGAACGTGAATAAAAGTTTCACTGACACAGAATGATTCATGGAGACGAAACAAAGAAGAAAGGGATCAAATATTAATACTGTTACTACTGCTTCTGCTACCACGATTACAATTACTATTACTACTACTACTAGTAATGATAATAATAATAATAATAATAATAATGTTAGGTGATAATAATAATAATAATAATAATAATAATAATAAAAATAATAATAATAATCATAATAAAAATAATAATAATCATAATAAAAATAATAACAACAATAATAATAATAATAAAAAAATAATAATAATAGCTTTAGTAATACATTTGTCAGGCCCACGTCCATACTGAAGTGTGCCACCAAACTAACACACTTCTCTTACTACTTACTACTGCATGGCTGGAGGTGAAGTGTGTCGTGGTGGTTCAGTGTGAAGGGAAAGAACCATGTGTTTGACGTACAGGTACTACACGTCCAGCACACAATTGTATTCCATTAAAGGGAAGTCTTAGTATAAAGGGCATATCAGCATCCTTTCACTCTGTCACATTGTTGAACGCTGTGGTGAGGCTTTCCATATCGTTATATAATGTAAGTTATTAGAATTTCAAAATAAAATCGAGTTAATGGCCACAAACTTAACGATATATATTTCATATTTACACTTAACCCTTCCATTATCATTTTTTTTTTTTTATCTATTAATCATCTAATAAAATGATCGATCAAAGTGACTCCTGTTCCATCGTTCTGCAATGCGAAACAGTTGGTGCAGTCAGTATTTACCTAGACTGTGACTCGTATGCTGGGCCCTGAGGTAATATTATAAAAAACAAATTATATTTTTTCTTCTTAACTACATGCAAAACTAAAATTAAAACAGTGTTAACCTGTTCTTCCTTGGCAGGTGGCGCTGGTGGTGGTCGTGGTGGGGTGTGTCTCCTCTGCTCCTCAGAATGTAAGTTGTTCAAGGATAACAATCTTAACTTTATTGTATTTGATAAAACATATGAAATAATATCAATATCTCATAGAATTTTTATCAGGTTACCCATCCAGGTTCGCATACGTTGTAGAGTTATCTCAATGAATTAAACACAACATTTTCAGATCCTAATGTAAGAATGTCATAGTGATTATACTGAAATATATAAAGCAATGTGGAAATTCTTTTTTTATAGTTAATTTAAGCTTTACATAATACTAAAGTTTTGTTATTCTATTGACTCATAACTACAGGTACTCAAACCACGGGGACAAGAATCTCCCAAGCCACCCCAGGACCTGTTTCCAGGATCCGAACACAATGAAGAGGTACCAAGTGCAGCACAAAGGTTACATCACATCACATCACAGCACACCATCGAAGAGTCACCCACTGAATCAGAGGGAGGGAAGCAGCTGCCTGTTACTCCCAACAATGCAGATGAAAACACCGCTGAACTGTTACCAGATTTATCCTTGAAGAGTATAAAAGGCGTAGAGCAAGAAACTGACAGCGGACGGAAACTCTTAGGGTTACCTGAAGACCTTCCTGAAAAAGCAACCTCAACAAAACCAACAATCAATCAAGAAACTGAGCTAATGCATGAAATTGAGAGTATTCTTGGTAAGGTAAAGGAACAATATAGTAAAAGAGATCATCCTGAGTCTGCACCAGTGACTCAGGATAAGGTTTCCTCCGAGGTGAACCCTGCACAGTATATTAAAGATCTATTAAAACTTCCTGTATCACAAGGAAATGATGAAGCGTTAAAGGAAGATCCAGTCATAGAAGCTGCCAGACAACGTTACATGTCCATCTGGAATCAAGAAGCAGACCGCCTCAATGCACCTTTTATGAAAGTTACTAAAGCTTGGCCAGAACTTGGAATGGTTTATATGCCTGTAGTAACTGAGGTGACTGATCAAATCAAGAAGTGTGATTCATTGATGGAGGCAGGGCGGGCCTTCAAGGAGGTGTGGGAGAAGAGGCGCACAGAGATCAACTCTTCACCCACAGAGGCTGAACCCATGCTTAAGATCCTCAATAACTTCATGAATGCTTGGTTGTGGGCGGAGACTACTGAAGAAGTCTCAAACACTCCTGAAGCAGACGTAGACAAAGATGAAGAAGGACCAATTCTCCCGAAGAGTAATGTAGGTGAAGAAAAAGTACCAAGACATGATGACTCTCTCTTAAGGACAAATGTAATGAATGGTTTCGACACACCAATCGAAACAATTTATAGAAACATTTTTAACCAGAAACGTGTACAGCCAACTGTGAGGCCAAACAGAGATTCAAACCCTGCAGCTCCCTTTGCAACGCTTGGTAATAACAAAATAACGTTATCCTGTTCCGTGGTTCCTGCTGTAGTACTGCATGACCCCATCGCTAAGAGACCAGTTCCCATCGGCAAAAGACCAGCTCCCCTTACTAACTACAGACCAAACAATAATCCCATAGCTAATATAAGACCATTTGTAGATTCTTTCATGGTGAGAAATTCAACCCGTAAAAACCCAAATGCAAACGTACGAAAAAATGCAAAAAATAAAGAACAGCAACTCATAAATCCAATACTGCTTGCCAGACCTGCTCCTGACTCCATTGCAGTTATAAGACAAGCTGAAGATTCCATTGATATACACCAGCCTGTAATCCCTAGAGCATATCTTGAGTTTGTAAAGCATAGTATGATCAACAGGCCTGTGATTGGTACAGATGGATCCTCATATGTTACAAGGCATTCCCTTAACGAGAATGGAAAAGATTCTGATGAAGACATCTCCCAATCCTTTGAGTCTGGCGAATAGTTAATCCGTCGACGTGCATCCCTTCACGCTAAAATCGAAGTGGTCTCCCCGCCTGTGCCACGTGGAATACTGAGACACTGTAGGGATTGCCTTGTACTTAATGCAGGGTAATTTTTTAAACTATATTCCAATTTTTTTACCCACTGCTAATCTGAAGGAATCTCATGTACTACGTGTACTATACATTGGCATTATATATCTGAATTATTTATGTATCATCATCATCATCATCACCCGTTTATTTCAAGCACCACACTTCCTAACTCCTTTATCCAATTCTCTCGTTATCCATCTGCCTTGCTTTCTTTAATCATCCCGTGGTTGCTATTCTATTACTCTAACCTATCTGTAACCTATCTGTTTTATGGATCTGTTGAACCCATGCTTAAGATCCTCAATAACTTCATGAATGCTTGGTTGTGGGCGGAGACTACTGAAGAAGTCTCAAACACTCCTGAAGCAGACGTAGACAATGATGAAGAAGGACCAATTCTCCCGAAGAGTAATGTAGGTGAAGAAAAAGTACCAAGACATGATGACTCTCTCTTAAGGACAAATGTAATGAATGGTTTCGACACACCAATCGAAACAATTTATAGAAACATTTTTAACCAGAAACGTGTACAGCCAACTGTGAGGCCAAATAGAGAATGACGTGTCCTGTCCATGTCCCCATATTTCGTTTTAATGTGGTCAAGATGTTCTCAACTTTGATCTGCTCCCAAATCAATGATTGTGTCGCCTTGAAAGATTTTTTTATTGGCATTTTCTCGTTGATATTATGTAGCTTATAGTGGCAGTATTTTCCTTATATATGTATTCTAATATCTTCACATCTATTTCTTCCATCCCTCATCTCTTGAATGCTTTCATAACTGCCGAGGTTTCCACTGAGTTAAAGGTTTGTTTTGTAGTCTGTGAAAGCCATGCATAGTGGTTTAGCATCTCCTAAATATGTTTTCCACTATTTAACTAATGACATGGATGCGGTCAGTTGTTGAATAGCCACTCTGGAACCTGTTTGTTATTTCGTTGATTGAAATGAAACTTTGCACTAATTCTATTCGTGTGCACTTTTGTAAGAAGGTTGTATACTACGAACAGTAAACTTATTGGCCAGAAGTTAAGGTTTATAATGTTTCCTATGGTGAATGTGTATTATCATGGCATTCTTTAAAAAAAATTCGGTATAGAGTAAGTTTGCAAGCATAAAGTAATGCAGAGGTGGTTGTCATTTAAACTCTCTATGTTCCTACTGCGTTACGTTCTTGTGTTGCATTACTTGAATTACGTTACAGTACATAGTCACTACGTAGCCTACTCCACCTGGTTCTATTACTTAGTTTAGGATTAATGATAAGTTATATTATGTGTATTGTGAGGAAATTTTAAAGGAATGAAAACTAGAGACGTAAAGGATTGGTGTTTGTATAATAACTGTAGCAAATCATATTGTTGATGTAACCTGGAATTCAGTGTAATGGAGAGAAAAAAAAAAAAGAAAAAAAAAATTTAATTATATCCTGCCTGACTGCGGAGGAACATGAAGATTGAAGACACTTTCGAGGTCATAAAAGTGAGTCTTTTTCATGTTAGTTGATTGCTGTCAAAATTAATAACTTAATTCAGAGCCAGCGGGAAAGGCAGCAGTTTTTTTTTTTTTTTTTTTTTTTTAATATATATATCTTGCATCTGTTTTCCTACACTATGCACTCCCACCTCCTCAATCGATTTCACACCTTCTAACGCTCTAGTTTGATATATGTTTGTCTGCACGGACTGCGGTATGCACGACACAATGCCATGCCACTACGGATTCTTTTTTGTTCCACTTACAACACGGTAACATGATAAAGAGAATACACATTAGGATATAAAGGAGGAGATAGAATATGCTTACCAATTCTGAGAGGACAACGGACAGCACAGACAAGAAATTTTTTATTTTTTTTTTCTTACTTTACTTTTCGCCCTCTCTACGTATCAATCAATCTTCAGACCAGTCAATGTGTTGCCAAGTATAATGAATAATAAAAAGGTATAACTAGTAGAATAGCTGCCCCACAACTGTCATCTTGTACCCGGGTTAAGGAATAATGTAAAGCCGAATACTTTTACGAGTGTGTTGCAAGTACTCACACAATGGATAGGAAAGTTTACGGAAGGAAGGAGAGAAAGAAAAAGTTGGTTTATCACTAAAATATAAGTTCAGAACATTGTGTTGCAGAAATGTTTGTCCCTAATGTTGCTGGAAAGGAGAGACAGAATGTGTCCTATAATAGATTTGAGAGAGACAGAGAGAGACAGAGAGACAGAGACAGAGACAGAGACAGAGACAGAGAGACAGAGACAGAGACAGAGAGACAGAGAGACAGAGAGACAGAGAGAGAGAGAGAGAGACAGAGAGAGAGAGAGAGAGACAGAGAGAGAGAGACAGAGAGAGAGAGACAGAGACAGAGAGAGAGAGAGAGAGAGAGACAGAGAGAGAGAGACAGAGAGAGAGAGACAGAGACAGAGAGAGACAGAGACAGAGAGACAGAGAGAGACAGAGACAGAGAGAGACAGAGACAGAGAGAGACAGAGACAGAGAGAGACAGAGAGAGAGAGAAACAGAGAGAGAGAGAGAGAGAGACAGAGAGACAGATAGAGAGAGACAGTACAAAGACAGAGACAGAGAGACACAGATACAAAGACGGAAACAGACTGAGAGACAGAGAGAGACAGAGAGAGACAGATACAAAGACAGAGACACCACTAAGATTAAAAAATAAATGAATGCGCCGCTTCCTTTTCAGTAACTCAGCACAGTTTTTCTTGGTCTGTGTTTGTCATTATGTCACAGTATAATTAAGGGAACAAAAAATGTTTATAGTCTTCAGATGTGTAAGTGTTGTAAGTGTATTGCCAACTATACGTAAGTTGAGTTTATTTCTTATTCGAGATCGATTTCATATTGTGTTCCCAGCTAAATGAAATATAACCTTACATATAGTGGATTTCTTTTATTAACCAATATTGAACTTTATCATTCCTCTACATTAGTGAGGGTTATCACCTTGCAAACGCATCAACATAAACTACGTATATAAACCATAAATTCACACCATTCCTACGCATGACCAATGATCATTAATACTATTGATGGGGTATAACGTGTGTTTGATATCACTAAATAAGGTTCTTTCCATTAAGTATACCACTGCTACTACCACCACTACCACTTCATCATATTGGATCAAAATTACTAAATTCAAATATATTTCTTTTGGCTGAAATTTGGGTTAAAGGCAGTGAAATTACATTACAAAATAGATTTAATTGTTATGAAATTCCAAAAAACAATAATTTCGTTTTTAATAAAAGTGACATGCAAGACTAAGACGAACACTCAGCTGGAATACATGACGAAATGTTGCTGTTGTCTGAGAGGACGTAGGGGAAAGCCAGAGGAGAAAGCTCAGGACACAGCAGAGCCCCAGCCAAGGAAGATAGAAACTAGAGACGCCTCAGCAGCACAGGTTGAGTCGGGTTGGAGCCTCGGCTGGACGGGTGAAGCAGGACCGAACCGCTCGAGCTAATTGAGTCGAAGCGTGGAGAGGTCGGATCAATAGTCATCCCTTTACGGTTACAACTATAGAAATATTGGGTGTTGATTTAACTCAAATGTTAAATATAATGAAAATGTTATCATACTAGTTCAGAAAAAGTAAGAAGAGTATGTATTCTCTCAGTTAAGACACTCAAACGTAAAGTATATATTCATACGATTATGTTAGTTTGCCAAGTTTAATGTTTGGCCGAATGTATGATACAAATGTTTTATGGTGTCCAGCCAGCACAAGGGAATGTTATGGATAATGTATGTGGGATGAGTTAAGGGTCAAGTTTAGCTTTAAAAAAAAAAAGTATATACATCAATGAATATACAGACTACATTGTTATTTATAGATTTCCTCAATAAGTTCACTTCCAGAAATCTTTGAATGCCAGTTGTTCTCGTCACATGAATTATTAACAAGAACATCTCACCATCTGGTTATTTTTTCTCACGTGCTCGCAATTCAGAACGAATTTACTTTGATGTCCTGGTCGATTCACTCCACGACATGCAACGCCATGAATATATGATCAAATTAATATTCAATAGTCAAATTCTTAACCAAGTCTTTTTGAAAGTTCTATATATCTTATTGTCCGATGCATGTATCTATTTCTATCGATTGTATTTCTTCACTATGTAGAAGTTGAATTAAAATAAATTTGATTAATATGCTAATCATGAATATCCTCATTTTATATCGCTTGACACCAAACACTAAACAAATATATGAAAAATAAACAATGTGCCATTGCGTGTGTGGCAAAAAGTTGTCTAAGCACACACGTAATTGCTCTAATTACCTACTTACTGGTTCACACTATAGAAACTTGGGACAGCCGTTCACTTCAACCTGGCAACACATCACTAATCAGTATACATAATTTAGAAGCTCAACAAACTCTATTCATAACTACAAAAATCGATCATGGTCACGAAAGTAATCCATGTCACAAGAACACATTCGATATAGAACGCAATACGAACCACAACAATGAACCACAACATATTAAGTTCATTAATCAAAACCATATGTTTGCCCGTCCACGCACTTTAAATATATGCCATGCCAATAAAGATCACTTTGAACCATTGCTGAATTGAAAATAAATCAGTGTAAAAAAAAAAAAAAAAAAAAAACCTAGGTGGTGGTGGTGCAATAGTGTTCCTCATGACCTCAGGCACACCCACGCAGCAGCAGCAGCAGCCAAAACGCTGCTACTTTGGAGAGAGGAGGAGGACAGCCCAGAAGATGGTGTTGAAAGTTATAACGGCAGCTGGCACCACTACCACACGGAGAACACGTAACAACTTCTCACCTCTGCTTGTCGTAATAGTCTTCACGCCCACCGCAACTGCTTTGTGTTTTACATCGAATATTACCGGCTGCGCGGGCTGCACTGTGGCGCCCTTCCCACCCGTGTCCAGGTGATCCGCAAAGACGTGGACGATGATGATGACGAAGAGGATTGATATGCAGTACAGGAACCACATGTCGATCATTTTGATGTAGGCAGTGTCTGGGAGCGCCTTGGAAGTGTTGCTGAAGAGTGTGTACAGCACCAGCAGCGTCGTCAGGGTCACCACAAGCCTCACCTGATCCACCCATTAATCACAGTCATAGTACTTTGAAAGCGTTCCAAGGAAATCAGTTAGAAATATATTATGGATGTGTATTAATAAGTCCTGGCAGAAACGACAGGTGGAAATAATACTATCTCACGAAGCTATTGAAAATCATTGAATGTTCTTAAATCACGAACAAACTGTCTTAATTAGATACTGAACGGGAAATCAAAATGACCTTCAACAAAATAGATTATACGTGATATGCCTCATACTAGAGAGCACTGTAAACATGATTAAATGAGCGTGATCATTCTACCTGCAGGAGAGCGACCCTGATAAAGAGTGTTGAGTAGCCTATACAGAGCAGCATTGAGGTGGGCAGGAATACGGTCACCACCAGCATCATCCACCTCCGCTGGAACTCAAACTGCACCTGTAAACATCATCCACTGTCACGCCTCAGACACAAGCGTCGCACCTGAGCGTGTCAGGTGCGGTCTTGTCTTGTCATTTCTTGTGAAGACACCTCTTACTACATGTGTTGCCTGAAAGCTGCCATCCCGTCCCCCACCCCCCCTTGTCCCACCCTGGTGACCTGCAGGAGGCTGTAGGAGATCTGGTGGTTGATGTCGAAGGTGGTGACCTGCACGTGATGGCGGGTGATCAAGTAGGACGGCAGGTCGTAATCCTCTAAGAAGATCAGGCGACTCAGGTTGCAGGAAAACTTGACTAGACTTTGACTGAGAGAACTTTGTAGTAGGATGGAGCAGCGCTGAGTGTCGAATGGGTAGTAGAACATATCAAAGGAACAAGCGAAGCTCCCACTGCAACACAGACACTGTTTTAGACGGTGATCGGAGATAAAATCCGTAAGAAGGGACAAATGGGAAGCCAGCTTTAGAAGATTCAAACAATCATTGGGGCACGTCTCACTGCACACTGTATTGGCAGAAGCTCTTTATTAACTCATCAATTGCCTTTGACAGGCGTAGACCTTACCTGTAGTGTTGTCTGGATGTGATGGTGGCCGCGTCGCCGCTGTACACTGTGTCTGCCACCCACCACGAGGGAGGAAGGGATCAGCATTTAGGGTTCACTTTGTGGCCAATGTTGTTATGTGTCAGGAACGAGGTGACAGAAAGACACTCACCCATTCCTACGTCGTTGAAGTCGTCTGGTTGGGGTCGTCCCATCCTGGTCATGAACATTTGCTCGTTAAGCAAGTTCGCGTCTCCGTTGAGGACATTTGGGAACAAGAGGTTTGGCTTCCACAGCAGCTCCCTCTCTTTTTGTGGTAGTTGGTTCCGCTCCAAACTGTCCTTCAGGTTAAGAAACGTTGGCTGTGTGTCGGTCCATGTCATATCAAATTCAAGTTCCAAACTGATATGTCGTTTAACATCGCTGATGTCCATGATACGGCGGATCTTGACAGTGATGCCAAGAGAGAGTGGTTGGTCCAGCAGCTGATCAAGTGGCGGCCTTTCCCTTTGGTAGCCGCGAGGAAGAATCACTGTCCGGCACTGATGCTCATCCGATAGGTCTGAACAGTCGTCGCGGCCGTTGCAGCGAGACTCTTTCGGAACACAGTCGCCGTTGAAACATGTGAACTGTGAATTATTGCAGACGGAGAGGCTGAGGCTTATAGACACATTGGCTGCCAGTTGACACATTGAGGCACTGAGTGTCCACGTGTGGCGTCCGATAGGATAGAGGGCGTCAGTGGTCAAGCTGAGACTGGCGAGCTGCTGGTTATTAGTAGTATCCAGAATAATCCACGCTCCACCACCTCGGCTAAACATCATCAGGCCATAGTAGCCGTGAAAGTAAGGCTTCCTAGCCCGATAACCCAACACTTCGAAGTATGTCTGCGCCTCCTGTTTGAAACATAAACCTCGGAGACGCAACGGAAACTCGTTGCTCACTTGGCATGGAACACATGCTGGCCAATTGATGGCACAAGACGTGTCCACCCACAGGCCGCTGTGAAGGAACATCAGAAGACAGTTCTCGCCCACTCCGCCGTTGGGTTCGCCTGACACAAACGGAGGCTGAATCTCCGTGTTGTCGGTAGACTTCCTCCACACACCTTCCTGCATCTGGTCAGTAGCACCGATCCATAGGTGATAATTGGAGGAACAAGTGTCCGTGAACTGTAAAGACAAGTTGAGGAGTGCGGCGTTGTCCTCGAGGGTGTCGGGGCTGTACACCTTCTGGCCCACGCGTTGGCACGTCAGCTGTGCCTCTGACAGGAGCTGAGGCTCAGGGAACAGCACATAGCTTATTGACCGGCGGCAGAACATCATTGCTTCCACCAGCTCCTCTGTCACCCCAAACACCTCCACCTCATCCTTGTCGCTGGAGAAGACGTTGCCAAGGGGCGCGTCCTTGCAGGCGGCCTGCTGAGCCACCTCATCTGATCCGAGGCTACTGTTCCAGATGTTAACCTGCGCCATGCTTCCGCGGAAGATTTGCGTCACATCGAAAGCTCCCGACACAAGGTCTTGCTCCTGACCGAACGTTAGAGTACCGTTAAGAGGCAACGGAATGACACTGGTGGCGATGGGGCCGCGGGCTCGCTCTTCACCCGCCACATAGGCCACGTACTGCCCTGAGTTGAAGACGTGACAATAGTGCGTCCACTGATGAAGGCGGATGGGCGTGGCAAAATCCGGGAAACCGAACTGTCGCACTCCATTATAGTAGAAGCCGTGGTGCTCCCCGCGCCTGTCTGTGCATCCACGTGGTTTCACGCCATGCAACACAGATATTTCCGTTTTACTTATACATAGTGTAAACTCTTCATGATAATTTTCATAGCCAACAAGTGATATACTCTAACTATAAAAAAAAAAAAATCAAAGGCAATTTTTTTTTTTAAACTATACTTAATGAGATAAGATTAATTTGTGTCGCACGTACTTACATAAGTACAAGACGTCGTTGTCTGCATCCGACACGGCGAGGGACACGTGACCCTCGTAGTCAGCCAGGGTGGATGGGCGTGTCCTGTAGCACACGGTCACCTCTGGAGCCCACGGCTTGGCTCCCTCCTGGTGAAGAGAAAATAGATACTTGCATTACTGTTCTTTATTAAATGTCCTTATTACGTCAGAAAGTATATTGTCCAAAGTAACAGTTTCATCAAATTATAACTTTTTTTTAATTTTGTGACAAGAAAAAATATTCTATCTGAAAATTTCCGATGGAATAATGTAAAAAAAAATAATTGTGAATAAAAAAAGAATTCAAGACTTTTCTCGTTTATTTCTGTGCTGAGCTTGGTCTTCCGTTTTAATTAATCAGTTGATTTCGATTAATGGAAGCAGCAGCGGAGCCAATGAAAGTCAGCTTGGTGCAGCCTATTCCTTCACATCACTCATTCTGACACGACGCGTTATCATAATGGATATATTAACACACCGGTCAACTTACCTCATCCTGTTTTACAAATTGTATGATACAGCCTAGTATATGATCAACTTTCATCTCTTTTTATCTATCTTTTTGTAATTATTTTTTAAGTGTCTAGGACTGTATAGTGCTAAGTCGAATACGAAACTCAGAATATTGATTAACGTAAATATTACACCTTTTCTTGTTTTACTTCTTGGAAAAATATAAGCACAGGAGAGTTTGAAATATTACTTTGTATCATTATTTTGACAAAATCGTTTTTTTTTGTCACGGTGTTTCACTGACTCAACAGTTGTTCTCAAATACTTAAAGTGAACAGCAGAATAATCATCCCGAAACACAAACTTCATCCATAATGAAGACTTGAGTGCCACCAGTCCACGAAACGAGAGTTATTTATGCCTGAGGCGTTAAACTTATTAGCTTCATCCAGCTGGTAGATGACTTACATGCTCAAACTTCTGCGTCAGGTTAAAACGAACGTAGACTTGGGTGTTAGGAGGCTGCCACAGGTCTTCTTGCATCACGAACACACGATTCCTTCCTCCCGTCGCCGCTGTCCTCTCCACTCCAGCTACACCCGCTGTCAAAACTCAAAAGGTTCAGAAATTTCTTATTGTAAAATCGTATAATGATAATCCATGTAGTTCATAAAATTATAACCTCAATAATTTCAATATGATAAAGATTATATGTGAAGCAGAAGAAAGAGCAGATCAGCTGGGAACTGTTTGAACTACCAGGGAAGTTTGTGTATATAAAGATAACTTCACCGGTTGTGTTGTGTTTGCTGTATCAAATCTACCTGTGGTTTATTTTTCAAGGTGAATGATTGTGTAAGTACCGCTTAATAGACCGACAAATGAGGAAGTAGGTATTTTCTAATGTGTCTGTGCATACAGTGGCGGTCCTGGGCATAGGCGATATAGGCAGCCAGTTGTGGCAAGGGGCGACACAGCATGGTCAGTCAGCTGTAATACGACAATCAATAACTTTTTATTAAGGCAATGTTTACTAACAGACGCTAGAAAAAAGTGTCTCATAAAACCTAACAAATCCGCTGCTAGCACTGACAAGGCTTAGCAAACAATGTTAGGTAACAACGGTTTTGTTACTGAATGTAGCGAAAATCCACTGAGGGGAGGGAGGGGCACCTTTGTATGTTCTCGCCTAGGGCGCAGGAAATGCCAGGACCGCCAGTGTGTGCATATGAATATTCAACCAAGATTGTGCCTTAAAGTCGTAGATAGTTGAAATTGAACACCAAAAGTGATCCTCCTTTCCCTTTGACACTCCCCACTACTTTTTGTATGGGGTTTACTAAGGTTTACACTCTACATGTGCCATACAATCCCCTTACACATTTTGGCACTCTGCTTCCTCCTAAGTAGTAACCTTGAAATGTAATAGATTACGCTCGTTTCCGTATATGTGTGAGTGTTTGTTTGTGTGTGTGTGTGTGTGTGTGTGTGTGTGTGTGTGTGTGTGTGTTTACCTAGTTGTAATATACATGGCCTGAGCTACACTCGAATGGACCTGTCTCAACCTACATTTGTCAAGTGTGTGTGTGTGTGTGTGTGTGTGTGTGTGTGTGTGTGTGTGTATTTACCTAGTTGTAATATACATGGCCTGAGCTACACTCGAATGGTCCTGTCTCAACCTACATTTGTCAAGTGTGTGTTTGTGTGTGTGTGTGTGTGTGTGTGTGTGTGTGTGTGTGTGTGTGTGTGTGTGTGTGTTGATCAACACTGCTTATCAACTATACTAGCTCTAGAAACCTACGTAGTTTATAAAATCCTGTTAGCAAATCTATACAATCACATATTCTACTTTTGGCAGAACTTCACGAATAACAAAAGTGAAGGTGTTGGGAGTCTTGCAGAGACGCTAGTGTAGACGAAATTGCAGAATCAAGAACGAAAAAAAATATATTGACTACTGATAACGATGGGAGAAAAAAACCTGCTCCATATTGTTACTGAGTTGCATAATGTCTAATACCTATTCTACGTATCACTTGAAGACGTTTCCAGAGTCCTGAGCCCCAATGGACGTCCCTTACCTGCTAATATAATGCAAGGAAGGCATGCCCTCCACACCCTTCCTGCCTTCAAGGTGTGGCCGGTGATCCTCGCCTCTGCTTCCATGACTCGTACGCAAAAACCATTACTGTTGGTGTAAAAATATTACTATTATAGTGGCTGCATTCCGTGATCCACTTATTTAGAAAAAACTTTTTTGATTTTCTTTTGCCGCCTGATAGAGGAGACATCATTTATAGTCTTACCCACTTGTTATAATCTTTAAAAATTGCCAAAGATTCACACTAATTCAGTAACGCTCATATCGCACTGAACAATTCTCAACAAGAAATAAACACGTACAGAAATGAATATGTAAACAGATCCCACGAATTTTTGTGAAGCATTGTGATCCAAATTAAAAAATCAGTTGAAGGTTTGGATAAGCGTATTATACTGAGTGTGAACCCGCCCACTCCCAACCACTGACTGGGTGCTTCACTGGTCCTCCGTCCCTGCTGCTCACTGGCGCACCACCACCCACCTAACGCCTTGGTAAGATTTTATTTTGTATTTATTTTTCATCTGAAGTATTGATTAAAGTGTAATTTTACATGCACACTTAGTTGTCGTGTTTGTTGTCTATTAGTGAGCTTGTTCCTCATGAAGCTCCGTGACACTTTCGTCCTCGTTGCCTGCGTATTCACTTTGTTTAGTGTGAATACAAAAATGTATTGACTTCTCTGCAAACATCTTGTCTACAGTGAATGTCAACATTTGGTATATATTAAAAGTTAAAACAATTTGTGTATATGTAATACAAATACTTACCTGACATTTTGTTTATTTCAAACCTTAAATCTAAATGTGATTATCGTAGGTGTAAGTATTTACTTAATTGGCAATCTAAATATCAACCTATAAACATTCAATGAGAATATCAATGATGTGCTGTGTGCTATGCTGGCACCGAATATAGATGATCAGTCTATATTTGGTATGAATATAGCTATAACTTACTTAGTCAGAACATTAATCATTATACCGAAAGGAGGTGACTTGATAACACGTGTACTATTGACGTGCTTAGTGCGACACATTCCTAGTGCTTCATAACTAACCACGTGTTAAAAAAAACTGCGCCTAGTTTTGACAGCAGTTTGAGCCCAACAAGGGACCACATTACACCGTCAACACAAAGGAGCCAATAAAAGCATACAGTGTGTCACCAGCATCACATAACTAAGCAGAACATGTGAACCTAAACATAATAAAAAAAACAATAATAGTAATGATACTAATAAAATATAAATGAATTAGCAAATATATATGCAAAACTAAATGGTGTTGAGTAATGAGTCTCAATGATGATGGAACACTTGATATTTGAGTAACACACAGACACAGGTGTCATTCACTCCTCTTCTCACCCTGCAAGCAATAGATGTTGAACAGGGGTGACTGAGGTGTTTAGGATATTATCAAGTGGCTGTTAGCTAAGGAACATCTTGAAATTCTTAATAATTTTTCATATATTTCAAAAAGGAAATAGAAAATGCACTTAACTAACTCGTCCTTGTAACTCTCGCATAGCTCATAACTTACGGTAGAGAATCCTGACACAAAATCTCTCCTTCAATTATTTCGGTGCAATTAAAGTTGTTTACAATCTTTCCAGAACAACGAAATCAAAAATCAAATATTCATTATGTCATGAGCGTGATACAACCTGAGTGTGGAGGCCGCAGTTCGTTGGTGAAGCAGCCATGGTGAAAAGAAGCTCAACATTAAGGCATTGATCCCCGCTTTGCCTCAGGCGATACTCGTTTTAACAAGGCTTCGGGAGTAATGGGTGTCGTTAACCTTTTAGCCAGTGAGCGTTGCTATACTGTCATTGCCCATCCATCACGGAACTCAATAAATGATTACTGGCTTGCCCTTTTTGGCGGGCACCGGAAAAATTACCACCACATTCCTTTTATCTCGTCTTTACGTTCAGCTCAGTTGGTTCAATGGGAGTTATTTGGTACGACTATATTTAATGGCTTTCACTTGCTTATTTAGTCACGAGTGGCGTATTCACTGACCTTGTGTGTATGTGTGTGTGTGTGTTATTCATCATAATCTGGAGGATCGCGTGCTCCACGAAAGTGCTCAGAGCTCAAAGAGACGGATCTATGGGTAAGGCTGAGACCTTTCACCCATCACACACCCCCATCCCCTTGCTCAAGGGGGACAGTAACCACTCCCTGTCAGTGAAAGATCCTTAGCGACCTCAGCGCGGTTCCAACCCATGCCTTGCCAGGTGGCAAATTGGGATGTTAACCACTGACCCACGGGTGTGTGTGTGTGTGTGTGTGTGTGTTTGTGTGCGTATAGATTTTTTCGATCATTTTGAGGCGAATGAGCTTGCACTTCTATTGAACAATAAATCACTAGGGAATAACTGGACCATCTAACTTATGAGGAAGCATAAATCAACTGAAACAAAAGCCGAGCTAATAGAAATCGCTGGAATGACCAGATACGTTCGTAATTTACGATTATAATTAGTTCGAAGTAAATCGACCCCCCCTCGAATGGATTTGGAACTAGGTTGAGTGATTAAATAGTCTCCCCACAACTAGGTAACTGCTGATCGCATAGTTCTGCTTGGAAGAGCTCTTTCTCTCACCAAGATAAGTTGCCGTGAACCAGGATCGAGCATGCAACCATCACGAGCCGAGCACTGTACCAGATTAAAGGTGATTAGATAATCCCCCGAACTAGGCATTTATAGACCATATAGTTCTGCTTGGGTTAACCAAGAACTGCCAAGAGCCAGGATCGAACTCGCAACCTTTAAGTCACGAGCCGAGCACTGTACCAGAGCCACCAAACTTAGATGAAAGTGGCTTTCCAGCAGACCCAGCAAGGTGGAAAATAGTATGACCTATTGATAGCAAAACTACATGTCCTGAGGGTCCAACAGCGAGAACACCATTGTGGTAAGTGTGGTGTGCCAATGGTGATGCACATGATCCACTCATTGCTTTTAGAGTTAAGAATCTCATGTAAAACTGTAATGGTGATAAGTGCTTGAAAGTACACATGTATTATGCAGTTAGTGACACTGACTGCATGACAACCTCAATATTTCATGGCTGGTTCGAAAAATTTGTTGGCGATACGACAGGTAACCGCCCTTTGCTACTCATGTTTGTAGGACATCAAACCCACATGTTTGCTGCAACAATAGATCTTAACCATAAAAGAGAATATCACACTTATGAAACTTTCTGTAGACAATTATAATACTGATGACTTGTAACTTTTATTTTTGTTACTTCACAAATAACTTTCATTGCCATTATTTAAACTAATAAAGGCTGGTCCACTGATATACAAACTGAAAAGAGATGACATACTCTGATATGATGTCAAATGCCTGGGAATGTTTTACTTGTCAATTTCATTACACACTACTGCATAAATCCTTGCTCTCAGAATCAACCATTTCCTAAAACGCCTCTGGAACAAAGCACTTTGGATATGAGAAGTGTACAAAACTTTAAAGGTAGGTATAGGTTGTCATGGTTTGAACTGCAAAAACCTTGTGGTTAGAAAGGCAGAGACAAACTTTATAATTGCACCCACCTCTTGGAGTTAGTCAGGAAGGAGGCCAAGGGTGTAATGACCGAGTGTGCATTTAAACTTAAAAGGTGCTAAACAAAAATTATGGAAGTATTCAAATTGCAGGTGGGGTACACTTTTTTTTTTAAATATTACCTGGATTAATACCCCGATTGAAAAATACCAAATATGTTGCATGGAAATATCCTCATACATATAAGACAATGCAATATGCACTGAAACTACTATTTCGAATAAAAATAATTATAATTCCTTTAATCTGTGTAGAATGCTGTCTAACTGTCCTAAGAGGAGAACAGCAGCTTTCCATATATCCACATTTTTGTTATGGTTTGTAGAAGGTAAAAAATAGATGTACTGTACACCCGCCATGCACCTCACAGAAGGACAAGCCAGGTGGCCTTCCTAGGTTACAGACTTAGAAAAATAATATGTACAGGACAGAACAGATAATCAATACTAAACCAGTATTATATATGAACATCTTAAAAACTTACAAAATGTATAAAACAAATAAATGGTTATTTTTATCAACATGAGACTTAGAAACTGTACAGAAAACATTGCCAGTTTTGACATAGTAACATCTAAAGGCATACAAACTGTACATAATAAATGTTTAGTAATACATAAACTATATCATAAAAATAGACATCATTAATAACAACATATTCAACAAATTAAAACTGTTCCTCACGTAAGTGTCAAATAATTCAATGTTATATTATCATTGTTAAGAGAAAATGTGTACGAGATGTCAGATTCAATTGAAGTAGCATGCAATTGGGGCCGAGTTGTGCATGTCAGAGGAGTAAGGTGTGTCAACATGGAAATTACAAAACTTACTCAAAACACCTCAAGTCATAACAACTAACCTATATAGTCTACAGAAAAGTCTTGCTTACCAATTGTCAGTACAGTACAGTAGGCTCTTATCTTTGGACACTAACTTGACTGCCAAAATCTTGGAAAATTTTAATTGTTAAAAGTATGGACATCCTATGGAGAAAATGTGTGTGTGTGTGTGTGTGTGTGTGTGTGTGTGTGTGTGTGTGTGTGTGTGTGTGTGTGTGTGTGTGTGTGTGTGTGTGTGTGTGTGTGTGTGTGTTTGTGTTTGTGTTTGTGTGCGTGTGTGTGTGTGTAAGTTTTTGCATGCACATTGCAATTTCCCCAACAAAACCACTTGTAATACATAAATAATTAAATCTTCAAGCAAAATTAAAATTGTGCTTTATTGGAATGTATTTGACACCGAGTATGGAGCAGCTAGACACAGCATGCAAACTGTACCAAAATGAAAAGCTTTATAATTCAACTAGCAGAAAAGTTTGAGAAAAATATGATGGAATAAACACACTTCATTGACTTTTCATTTTTAAAAGTCACAAAACCATGAGAAGAAAATAAAAAAAAGTATATACAATACAATATTTCAACTTTCACAAATGTTTGGTTAGACTTGTGTACAGATCTGAGTGAGTAATGAATGAATGCGTGCGTGAGTGCTGTGGATAATTGCTATACCATATGGACGTGAATTCCATGTGGCATTCTTCCAGCAGCACCAGACAACTAATAACATGGACTGGTATGAAGGAGTTCTCTCAGACTTTATCACAGTGTCACTACAGCTATACACCCACTGTGGAAAGTACTTGAGTCTCTATTCAAAGGCCTGAATTGGCTTAGTAAAATAGTAAAATCTGATCTACAAAAAATACATTCAATAGGTTATTTTTATCTTGTAGTATCTTATCATCTGTTCTATATCATGTGTGACCATCTGCTGGAGACATATATGCATGCTGTTAACAAGGCTTTGGAATTAGGTAAGGGTCATTTCTACGGTCCACATAGTTTAAAACACTTCAATTACCTAATAAACTGATGAAGTGTGGAAGTTAGCCAATTTATTGTATAATTGACCAACAGTTTTCAATAGGATTTGGTTGAAGGGAATTGATAATTTTCTGTTGCTTAGTAGAATGTATACAACAGCTGGATGTATGATGACTCAGCTGCCTCCCATTATATACAGTAGGGTGGACCACTACACGAGGGAATCTCCGCTAGAATAGGTTCAGTACTTTCCACAGTGTCTGGGAGGAGCAGCCAATGGCTAGTCTGTTCTGTTATACACCACCACCTACCTAAATCAACTCACATTTTTTCTCAAAGGATTGCATATTTGTTCTTGCCTAACAAAACTTCATAACTCCTGTCCAGTTACAAGTTTTTTTCCCTTCACAAAAGAAAAAAGAAAATTGAATTAAAAAAAAATAATAATAATGTGTTTCGCTTACCAATAAACCTCACCCCACCAGCTGGCCATGCCCTCAGCGGAGGTGCCAAGGCAGGTGGTGGGTGCTTCTCTGATGGAGGGGTCAAGAGGAGGAGGTGGTGGTGGTAGTGGAGTCGGTAGTAAAGGTGACATAGTACAGAAAACAAACATTGCAAACTCGCACTGCCTTCCAGATACCATAGTGAGGCAGTGGAACAGCATGTTGGCTGCACTGAGCACAGAACACCTGATAGAGAAAATGTGAGTTAGTACTGAGCACACATGGAGATATACTGTGTAAACATCATTAGGGAACAACTGTCACTACTACAGGTAAAGTAACACTTGCATTGATACCATACACAACATATATACTTCCTCTACCACAACAAGATATAAGTTTACTGGGATTATACTGAGCAAACAGCAGAACACTCTCCACTCCATTTATTCTTGTCCTTACATACTTTAATTCTCTCAATCTCCTGTCACCTGTTTCTCTTACATACTCTATCACTCTGTCCTAAATTTACTGCGCTATTTCAATAAATTTTGTATTCTTTTATCAATACTTGTAAGATTAAATTATATATCATACTGCTTGGTGATCTGCTACAAAGGCAACAAAGTGTGACCCATGTACACATAAAACCTGCCTTTCAAAACCATACTGAAATGATGATGAGGCAGAGATCCAACACTTTGGGATAACTACCAGGGTGCATCAAACACATGACTACAACTAAGGCAGTACTCACCTTGCCACAGTTACGACAGTGGTGTCTCCGTCGCACCATGGTAAAGGAAGCACCACAGGCCATGCATCGAGGAGCTTGTTGATCTGGCACCCAAGGCGGAGGTTCCTGTACCCTGGGTCCCCGACGCCGCCCAGCCTCACGCTCTCCTACAGGACCACCCTCATCTCTAGGACCAAGCAACTGTAAGAAGGGAAAGAGCAACAGGTCATTAAACTGTTGTGTAAAAGAAAAAAAGAAAAGAAAAATGTGGGAGTGTCAACATACAGCGAGTATTACAAAGATACACTATACTACAGATTCCCACCTGCTGCTCCTGGGAAGACCTTGAGGTGAATGGTTCTGGAATCACCCCAAAGGACTCAGCATACTGCACCTGGGTTGGCGGCAGCAGCTCCACATTGGGGGGAACAGAAGCCTACAAATGGTGAAATGGAAACAAAAATGCATTAGTAAAAGTATCAGTAAATTATAAAATATTCTAAATTTCTTGCTGTATTACTCTAATTAACTACTACCTTCCAGATGATGGTATACACTATCTGTTTGGGATGCTGTGAGTGTGAGAATGGATCAGATTTGCATTTCCTGCTAGAATACATACAGATTCATGGTGTGGTGTGACATGGCATCTGACACACAAACACACTCAAAGATACACATTCACTTGCATCCTCTTGTCCAGACATGAACTATATGTAATTATTTAAATGTGTCCATATCCTTAGCCACCCACTATGGCTCACCTGCCTATACTAAAAGAGGAAGCCATCACATTCCTAGTTGTAACTGACCACTAAGGAACAGTGCAAGTTACATTATCTTTGTTACATTATCTCTGCAGACTCAGTTGGTTGAATACAGAGAGGAACTGAGGGTGTGTTATAGTTCCAAATTCCACATTAATTTAGTACATGATGTGGTGCGGAACTCTTCTCTTGAACATGTTGAGGTTACAGCAAAGTGAAAAAAAGGAACACAGAATATTCTAGTTCAACTAAAGAGGATAATAGTGTAAAGACAACAATTGAAATATGAAACAGGTTCAGGTTGCAGAAGTGTGGAAAAAAAAGAATAGATTATTTCACTTTGATTAAAGAGGATAATGTAAGAAAGACATTTGAAAATCTTCCACTCAAAAGACAAGCCATGAAATACTGTTTGTACTTCCTTGAAACTAATTCTTGCACTCAAACTGTATTCAGATCAATGTCATATTACATGTCTGTCCAAAACTTGAATAATCAGAGACAAAACTAGACCCGTTCCTTGAGAGTAAATATTCACTCCCTACCTGCGTTACCTCGGAGAACTGCATCAGAGCGTGGTCATTGAATATGGCAGCCGGCACTTGGACTGAAGGAGGACACGCTAGGGGAGGCGAGGCAGCCTGGCTCATCATAGCCTCAGGGTTGGGTGAGAGGGAGGGAATGTCTGTTGGGGAGGTGGGGGGAGGAAGATGACTAAGGAGGTGATGATGGTGGTTGTGGCGGTGATGATGGTGCGAGTAATATTGTGGAGGTGAGAAGGAAGACATGGAAGGAGAGGGAGGGGAGGTGCCAGGGTCTCCAACTGTGTCCATGGAGGAGTGAGGAGGTGGTGGTGGAGGTAGAGGAGGAAGGAGAGAGAGAGATGAAGACGGTGAGAGTAGTGGTGAGGAGTGGGGGGAGTACTCGTCTGGGTGGTGGTGGTGGTGGTAGTGGTCTGAGGGGGAAGAGAGAGAGTTGGTGGTGGTGGCAGTGAGGTGGCGTTCAGGGCTTCCTATCACCACAAGGGCATCTTCTGCACTCTCCACACTGAGTCGCTCTGAGTCTGGGAAGAGAAGGAAGCATGAGAACACTATGGATGAGCATCAATTCAGTCCAGTGTAATGTGATTATTCTGTACCTTTTATCATATGTTGTGAGAGGCAACTGCTGCTCCTCCTGGTAACATGATTAAAGGTTTAAGATAAATAATATCTTAGCTTCTAGATAATATTGATTCATGCCAGTGTGTGCAGTTAATCTGATTCTTTTGAAAAATGTTAAAAAGATAAGGATGTTGATACCACAACATCCTTATCCTATAACAGATAGTTACAATAGTTAGCAATATATAAGCATAAATTTTTATTACAACAGCTTCAAAATACAGCAAGCAATGCACGGCTGAAGCATAAAAGAAATGGAGATGCATGGCAAACGTCTTAAGAGACAAATAAGCCCTGATTCCATCTTATTCTAACCTGTTGATGAACACACAACACATCATACAACAATGAAGATTACTTTAGAGTCAAAGGAAAAGCTTTAATAGTTTCCATAACTAATATAACAAGCTTGATTTCTGCTTGAAGACAGTCAACAATTTGAAAGCAACTCACTCCTCCAATAAGATGCCTGAATATGTTTGAGAACTAATGACATCAAAAGCATGAACTCTACACTACACTACTCATTATTTGTAACTCTATCTACTCTACCTTTCATTAATATTACGTATATGTATAATTTGTACCGTATTATCCTCCAGCCTTTAAATTAGTCCTAAATACTAGACTGTTATGGTACTATGGTTATGGTCAATAAACATGATGGTTATTCCGTGATTGCCCAGGACTAAAACCCAAGACAAATATTATCCAGTGCCAGATTGTCATTGATATTATTTGGGTTGCACTATGTTGGAATACGAGTCATCGTACAAAGACTAGTCACAAAAGACCATGTATGTGTGCTTGAACCCATCTGTAACTTAAACAATGGTGGACTGTAGGATGGCCAATCAAGGATGAGGATGACTTTGTACACTGGTGTATAAACAATTTGACCAAGTGTTCACAGGTATATTTACACACTGATTTTTTTTTCTTTATATGTTCCATGATAACACTTGATAGGTAAATCCTGCTTGGCTGGGAGCTTAACTATCTGTTTATATACTCAGATGCCTGTTACTTGAAAATCCCTTCCAAGGTGACCATGGCAAGTCTCCACTTGCTTCTTATCATTGCACATAACTCTAATTCTCTCTCTCTCTCTCTCTCACACACACACACGCACACATGAGTTCCTCACTTTAACATCCTGTGGAGAGGTGGCTCCGATGCCCCAGCTCAGGGTTAAGTCCGACCGCTGGTTGTCATAAACAACTTGTCATATAGTGATTATTTGTTGTCTGCCCGGCACCAATATATTAAAGTCATTTGCCGCCCACACTGACTGGGTTGGGCGAGGGGCTCCACACACCACTGCACCTGGTGTGCTCCTTGCCTTTACATCTGTGAGGAGAGGTGACTCCAACGCAATACTTTGGGTTCGAGTCCAACCAATGGTTTTGTTCTAAACAACTTGTCTTAAAACGAGTTTCACTAAACTTTTAAAATGTTACTCCATTTAGATTTTATTCAAATCCTCTAAAAATACTTTTACATATACATTATCCTTTCACACACATTCACCCCTTACTGCATTTTGAATTTATATTTATTTCTGAAATCTTTAATATATATTTTCTATATTTATATTTTTATATCTTTATAATAGTACATACATGTACCTATAAGCACATGTATTGATACATTCATGCTCACATATATACATGTATCTATCCATCAATATACCCAGCTGTTATAACCCTAAAGATAAGACAAGGCACTCATACACACATTGATGCACTCATACACATACACTTCTCTCACTTAGCCCCCACCCCCCAAACACAGTGAGTCAGGTCAGTCATACAAATGGGGACAAGGGCGAGGATCATATCCATGACACGGTCTCAGGATTTATCCCGGCCACTTCATATTTAACTCATGCCCCTCTCCCTCCCTCCCTCCCTCCCAGCACCTGATATGATCCAAGGCTCACACCAGATGCACAGGAACCTCCTACAGGTTTTTTTTCTTTTTGTCAAACTCATAATACGTAGTTGTTTTACTTTTGAGATACGCAACCTGATTATAAATACATGACCAAATTGAAAGCTTCCTTCTGTTTTTGTTTTGTTTTTTTTTCTCCTGGATGGTAATATATAGTTTTTAGGAGAGGGATTCTCAGTTGTTTTAATTCATCCTAATTAGCTGCCTTTTATGACACAGAGAATGTAATGTTATCTACATCTCTACGCCACAGGAATTTTTATTTTATTTTACATAACCAGCCATTTCCAGCACACACGGGGTGGTGGCATCTGAGAAAAAAAACAGAGCAGAAAGATAAATAATAAATCATATGAATACAGAAAGAAAAGAAAATAAAGTAAACAAAATAAAATCAAACATAAATATAGAAAGATAGATGCATGCAAAGTTACATATACAAACTAAAATACTAATCAACAAAACACCAGAAGCATTACAAGGACAAGCCTTGTCCTACCATTGCCTTCAAGGGAGTGTCCTTCCATGCCTTCCTCCTCCTCTCCATACGAATGAACAGGGGAGGAGGCAGACCAATTACGTCTATCCTCCTCCTCCTCTTCCTCATTCTCCTCAGGGCAGTGTCGGCTTTTGGGCGGAGGTGGAGGTTCCTCAGGTGGACTCTGGTTGATCAGGAACACACACTTCAATATCTTCCTGAGGTCACTGGCATAGTTGGTCTGGAGCTGGTCTGCCACACCCGAGATGCACACAAACAGGCGGTGGATAAGGTCTTGTGTGTCGGTGAACCTGAAGGAGGATGGAGGGATGGAACTGTGTTAATTTTGGGAACAGTTATGCAAACATAGAGATAGAAGGAGAAATAAGAGAGAGAGAGAGGGCTGTGAAAGGCAGGTGTGTCATAGGATCACTTGCAATGAAAGCATGTATGAAAGAAGTGAAATAGGACCTTGTACAAATGGAGTGAAGTGTGGTGTAGTGGAATGGGTGAAAAGAAATACGTTGAGATGGTTTGGTCATCTTGAGGGAAAGAAGAGTGAAGAGTTTGTGAAGAAAGTGTTTGAGAGTGAAATTGAGTGTCCTAGGAGGAGAGGAAGACCAGTTCTAAGATGGAATGATAGAGTGAAGGATGAAGGAGTTCATGCATGGCTCCCCTAACTCACCTAGCACGAGCCCTCCACGTTGCTGCCACCTCAGCAGCCTGCAGGGCGAGGGCCACTTCTTCATCATCCTCGGCACCTGAGTTGTAAGGTGACGTTGAGCCACTGGAGCACCGGCCACTCTCTGGGGTGTGGGGGTCAGGGGGCTGTTGAGGAGTGCCGGGGGGTTCCTCTTTGTGCACTTTGCTGTCATAGTCTCCAGCTTTCTCACAGGACTCTTCTCGGGCTTGTCTTTCCTCTTCCGAATATTTACAATGGCTGACATCCTTGGAAGTGGCAGAAGCCTCTGGCACGAGGCTGGGGCCTTCACTCACACCCGGCCTCTCATGTTCCTCCTGTTCAGCCAGACAAAGCTGTGCTGTTGCCTGCACCAAGGTTCCTGCCTCCCCTGTCACATCAGTTGGGCCTGATGCAGGACAGGGGCACCTCCCCTCAGGGCCAGGGCCAGGGCCAGGGGCTGGGGTGCTATCACAGGAAGTATCACAAGTAGTGGCAGTGTCAGCATGGGCTTGAGCAGAGTTAGCAGAGGTGGGCAAAAACGAGGTGTGTGTGGCTCCTGGAGGAAGAGAACCACATGAGCAGGCGATGGTCTTGATCTTGGTCATGGGCTGCTGGGGATGAGGGTGATGAGAATGTGCATGATCCTGAGAATGTGGAAGTGGAGGGGGCGGGGGAATGCGAGTTGAATGACGCCTTGACTCATCTCCACTGTCACTGTCATGGAGAGGAGGCTGCTGTGGGTGGCGGGGGGGCTGGTGGGGGCGGTGCTGATGGTGACGACGGCTCCTACGCCTGGCACGGGGCCGGTCATCCCCAGAGGCAGTGAGCCGAGCCAGGAACCTCTCACTCTGACGCTCCTGCCGGGCACGAGTACGGGAACTCCGACTCTTACCTGCACGGTCACGCTTGCGATGGTCGTGGGATTTCTTGCTTGGAGCGCCCAGAGAACCTAACTCTGGAGGAACCATCCGGCACGATGGATGATTTGCATAGAACTTCTGAACGAAATCTGAGGTGAAGGCAGCACGTCCATAGGCAGAGCTGGGTGGTGTGTCAGCGGCTAGCAGTGGAGCAGCAGAAGGGTCAGGCTCGTCCATGGAACAAAGGGCTTTCTCTAGGGCTGCTAACTCAGCACACGTCATGGTCCACAGCAACTCCCGGATCTTGGTCAGCAGAGTCTGGAGGAACAACAGATAGGGTGAGAAAACACCTTGGCAAAATAACCTAGAGATGATTTTTAGAAATTATATCAAAAACTATTCTACATCTTCAATACACCATTCAATTCTTAATCCACAAGATATATTTTTATGATCATTGAATTTAGTACATAACATTTTTGAAAGTTTACAAAAATTTAGCACTTTTACTCATGAATGGTAAGTCATGAGTACATAGTTACATGTCAGTAAATGTAAAACCTGAAATACTGTGAACATACAACAGGATACATTAACCTTCCTGATGGTGGTAAGGTGCACCCAACACTCACCCTGAATGGCCTGAACAGCTCTGAGAGTGAGCGTGGTTCACGGTCAAGGTTGAGGGGACCATCAGGGAACATGACCAGCCCGGCTACAATGGCCAGGCGGGGTATAGTGAACATGAGGGCCGGGTCATAGTCATCCACCTGATCTTGATTTGAAAGACCCAATTTCAAGGCTCTGCATGAAAATAATACAACTTGTTAAAAAGGATAATGAATTCAATACAAAAAATGTCACTGAATAGTTTGAATGTGTGGCAAGGAATGGATGACTGTGTACATACATTCAATGACCGAGCTAAAAGGAGGAAGAGTTTGTCCAGGATAATCTATGATCTATTAACTGTCTTTCTTAGGATAATTCAAATATAAATAAGAAATTGGTATTATTGGATCTTGAATGTTTTACAGCATTGTTTCATACACCAGCTTTGGTAATGATAAATGTCACCAAAAACCTGAAGTAAGAATTTTCAGTAACTCTAATGCCACAATAATAATAATAATAATAATAATAATAATAATAATAATAATAATAATAATAATAACAATAACAATAACAATAACAATAACAATAATATATAATAATAATAATAATAACAATAATCTTTACATAGAATATACATAGGAGGGGCTTCCCAGACCCTTCACTCAATCCCTTAAGTCACCTCCAAGAAGAGAGAACAAATAAGTTAATGAAATGCCATAATAAGTGCATCAAATCCCACAATACTCAGCCCTACAACCTCACCTCTGTACAGTCTCCGAGAACAGCACCACCACACTCTGCTGCACATCATGTTCCTCCACACTCTTCACCGGGACCATTGCACTCACATAATTCAACTCAAACTCTGCAAACAAGCGGTCAAAGATCTTGAGGCTTTCTCGGATCTTTTCTGTGTATTCAGGCACTGGCTTGAGGCACTGAGGAAAAAGATGATAATGCAATGTAAGGAAGATGTATAAATTATGCGATGTATATGGATTATCAAAATGTTTCAAAGGATAATGTACAGTCAATCGTATATAAATAATACAGTCTCTACATCATACAAAATGTTAAGAGTAAGTCTAACAATAGTTCAAGACTCAAAATCCAAAATATTCATTATACTTGGTCAGGAATCATATGTGTATTTATCTATCTATATACACGGCTGATATTCCCCTTAGAGAACACACCCGAGACAAGACATTTATTTCATTGGGGATTTTTTCCACCCTGACTATCAGCTTCCACTTCCTGAGTCAGAGTTTCCCAACAGCATAGCATAGCATGGGAAATACTGATGATGATGGTGATGGTGGTGGTGGTGATAATGAAAAGAAATTTATATTTAGAGAATACCATGTCTTGGTCATTTCAATTCACCTGTTCCCGTAGTAAGTTCCTGACTGTCTCAATGGTCTTGGTAACAGCCTTGGCGAGTGGTCTCATTTGGGAGCTTTCTGCTTCTCTGTTCATGATGCTGCTCCCAGCGGCAAGGCACTGAAACAAGAGGTCATGCAAATTATTAGTGTGAACCAAAACTTGTATAATTATGTTGTGGAAGAATTACAAAGAAAGAAATCCTGCTTCTTGTTATAATTGCATTCAAATTTACTTCAATGTCTGTTTCCTTTGTTATTAACCCACACTGCATCTCCTCACCTCAGCTCCAAACCAAAGCTGACCAGCAAGGTTTTCCTGCATCACATCATCGGGAAACTTGACACGGAAGTCCCTTGCAGCACGTTCACTTGGGATAACCTCATCCATCATCTCTATGCAGATGTTGAGTACCTGAAAATAAAATCACCATTAATTAAATACTATGTTTAATAGTTTGTTTCTTCTTGTCTTCAGATTAATGCAACACTTGAAATCCATCCATCCTTTCATTAATTGGTTCACTCTTAATGAGAACCATAGCCTCACCCTGTCCTGGCAGTGCCTCAGCTGGTTCACAAGGGCCGTGCATCGCTCCGGGTCTTTCCTCCCATCAAAGCTGTCCAACTCCGCCGCCACAAGATTGAGTTCCTCATCAGCAAAGTAGAACTGTGCCATGAAGGAGTGGTCATCTTTCTGTAAGTGAACATTGAATATTATAGTAACACATTCAAAACATATAATTACTCTAGCACACTTTACATTCCTGTTTGCCAAGGCTATAAACATAAACATGGTGGTGTGCAATAAAATACATTACAACCACAATGATCCTAACTGAATGCAATGGTGATGAGGTGCTTGAGGAGGATGTGTCAAATAACCTATAAGGATCAAGTGAGGAATGATAAAGTGTACAAGAGAACTAGTGCTGTGAGAGAGTAAGAGTAAACTGGGCGAGCAGAACAGGTCTAGTGCTGCAATGGTTTAGTTATATGGAAAGAACGGATGACGAACAATTGGTGAAGACAATAAAAAGGTCTGATGTGAGAGGTGCAAGGTTGATAAAGAGAAATGGGATAGATAGATAGTGTGAAGAGAGGATGTCTGTGGAATAAGAGCAGTTGTGAATTCATATACGTAGATACAGCCTCAAATGCCTTAACAAGAGTTTCTACTGCATCTGGTCAGGTGTGTAGAAAGGACTGGATATTATCTGATGTGGTGAGGGTAAGCTACTTCTGTTGTCGGGTCTTGATGCGGACAATAAACAGACTATGGTGTGAGACAGACCCTCACAGTATGGTATCGGGGTCGGTTCCTTCCCCAAAATAGACTTACAAGCAAAGATGTGAGGCAATGCATGTGGATGTATGTACGTAAATGTATGGTTTTGGCTACCCCACTTTTAAAGGAATATATGATAGATTATAGTCCTGTAAATATCCATAACAAATAACTACACAAGTGGCTCTAGCTCAACTTAAGTGATGGAGCAACAACCAGTCTAGACATTTCATATAAACATAATACAACTTTAAAGTAGTCCGCACACACCACTACACCACACCAAACAAGCCTCTACGTTTACTGAAATACAAAAGGAAGTGAGTTTAAAGTAATATTATCAAGGTTACGAGACTCATTTCACGCCACTAAGAGGACACCCAATCACCCTACACCAAACATTTCTTAGGAATCATATCACAAGGAACAGGAACGGGCTCTCTAGTTCTGCCGTAAGTGTTCAAAAACTAGACTACATTCATACTTTCTAAATCTGGGTGTTTGTTAAGGCAGGAATGTAGCGTCAAGGTTGTTTGAGTTCAAAACTTTACCCTCAGATTCAGCGGCTGACAACCACTTTGTGACAATCTCTCTCTCTCTCTCTCTCTCTCTCTCTCTCTATGACGTGCAGCATTATGAGTGAGGGTGATAGTGATGCGTGATTATACATATATTTATAGAATTTATGACAACTATCCCTTTATAAATCTGAATATTGTACTTACTTACAAAACACATTTCAAAACTCACACCATAATTATATGAAGAAGAAAATGCTTATGATATGAACACACACACACACACACACACACACACACACACACACACACACACACACACACACACACACACACTCAAAAAATAAATGCATAAATAAATAAAAAATAAGTCAAAAATAAATAATAAAAAAATATAATTAATAAACATAGATAAAAATAAATAGATAAATAAGACACCATTTACCAATTAAATATATGCACTTTATATTTTAACCTAACATAACATAGCATAGTATATTCAGGTCCCAGTCTACTCTTACATAATAACAAGCTATATATATAATTCCTATATGTGTTTTGACTTCATAACTTTATATACAAGGTTAACTAAATGATATCTAGAGAGAGAGAGAGAGAGAGAGAGAGAGAGAGAGAGAGAGAGAGAGAGAGAGAGAGAGAGAGAGAGAGAGAGAGAGAGAGAGAGAGGGAGAGAGAGAGAGAGAGAGGACAAAGCTTCTCTGTGTGGTGGTGGTGGTTGTGGTTGTGTGTGTGTGGGGGGGGGGTAAAGCAGGCTAATCACCATGAATATGCACATTCCCCCCTTAAAGCTTATGGTGCCGCCCCGCCCCCCCGCCCTCTAACCACTACTGCACTAACTACCATTAACACCATCATAATTACCCTCTCCCCACTATTATTATTATTATTATTATTATTATACAGTTATGGGCGACAAGCTTGCTCTTCTAATGTGTGTGTTGTTGTGAGAGAGAGAGAGAGAGAGAGAGAGAGAGAGAGAGAGAGAGAGAGAGAGAGAGAGAGAGAGAGAGAGAGAGAGAGAGAGAGAGAGAGAGAGAGAGTAAGAGAGAGAGATACAGGAGTCAGGTGTGGATGGGTAGGGCAGTGGGCAGAGCAAACAAGGAAGTCTCTGGCACCTTTTCCTGCTGAGTCAAGATCAACATAGCGAGTATATAAGGAAATCTTCACTTCCTCAAGATCACTGTCAGGAAGAATGCAAAATTGAATTCCTTTCCGTCTGTGTTGTTATTGTTGTTGTTGTTGTTGTTTTTAGTTTAATGTTTATGAAAATTTAACGCATTGATGAATAGTAGGAATTTTTTTTTTTTTTTACTCATATTCAGTATTATTTCAAGTTCATTAATATTTTTCTTTTATTTATCATTTAATTTCTCTCTCATAAGTTCAATATTACTCAAATTCACTATTATTTCCCTTCTATTCATCACTTAATTTCTCTCTAAGCTGAAAATGACACCAACGCAAGTGATTAGTTAAGACACTACTAGTTACAGGGAAGCCAGTCTTTCCATTAATATACTTATCACTTAATTTATCTCACATGCTAAAGAAAACGTAAAAACAAAGAAAGTAACATTATACTGGTTACAGGGAAGCAGTCTTGTCTTATTTATATATATTTCCAGTGAACATCATCACCTCTCTCTTAGATATGCCTAGAGCTGTTTCTCCTCTCCTACATGGCTTATTTGATATCCTGAAGGCACTCAAAGACATAATTATAGATATACTCAAACCGTATTACCTATTACCAATTATCAGTATTACGTATTTAGGTTACAATATAAACTACATTTCCTAACAACATACAGCATGAAATATCCTAATAATAAGAGTACGTATTATAGACATGTATGATATAAATATTAAATGCTAACCTCCACACGTACAGACACATATATATACACACGTACTTGTGACCTTAATACTTTACTTCCTACTTTACTTCCTTCCTTCCTTCCTTATCAAGACATTTTGTTCTAATTAATGCTTACATTCTCCCTTACAACATACAGGAAACAAGGGAAAGGTAATTAACACACTATAGTAATAATAATAACAATAAGTGGAGTAGGAGAAGGAAGGAGAAGGAAGTGTAAGAGCGAGAGATAGAGGAAGAGGAAGAGAGGGAGCTTCAACCACCCTTATACACCCTAATTAACACATAGGAAACAAGGGAAAGGTAGGTAATTAACACACCAACAAATAATAACAAGGTTGAAGTAGACGCGGAAATAATTATCCAAGGTCAAATTTATCCAGCTTTCTCTGTTTTGTTGTATTATCACCTTATATCACCCTTTATCTTACTCACCCTGGGCCTGTAGAACCACTTCCTGAGAGAGTTCATAGTTGTGGTCCATGCATAGGCCTAGGAAGTGTGGTTGTGGTGGAAATAATGGAAATAATGGAAATAAACACAGCTGATCTTCTTCTCCTTCCTTTGCCTCTTCTTCTTGTGACTTGTTGATCTTCTTCTTGTGACTATGTGGGATGTACACCTTTACTATTATTACTGTTTTGTTGTATTATGGACTTGTTTTGTTAATGGTTTTGTGAATTATTATATGTTGGAATATTTTGTAGTTTGTTATTTTGTATATATTGTCTATTATATGTGCTTCTTTATTATTTTTTTTGTTTTATATAAAGGTATATTTCCAATAGTTGTTACTTATGGACTGTTTTATTGTTTTTTTTTGTCATTAGATTGTATTATGAATATATTGTAGTTTATTAGTCTATAAATGTTATGTGTAATTACTCATCCTCCCTTGTCTCCTATTATTTTGTAAAGATGTATTACCTAAAATAGTTTGAGAAAATATTTCTATTTTAGGATAAACTAAACTAAATTATTTAAAACAATCTATTCCTTAACATAAAGTATTTGTCACCTTTCCTTCACAATTATACATCTTAATAACAACTGCAAATACATCAAAACCCTATGACATAAAACATTTCTACCTACGTACTTTACTTAGGACATAAATTATCTGTTTTATTAGTGACGCATTTCTTTTCCTATTTTACAGTCAGATTGCACCATATAGAAGGATGATTCATGTTAATAAATTCTTCTATATAACTACTTATCTTTTACTATAATATGCTAAGGGGTGTGATTAAATTAGTTAGTGAAATATCTTCTCTCTCGTTATATGTCACCTATGAGTCACCGAGCTCGTTATGTCATCATTTTCATTCCTCCTTACTTGACAGATACTACATACATCTATACTGTCATCACCTGGTTAATTATGTATAAAGTTTTCTATTACTAACATTATTCTTCCCTTTACAAACTCATAAACATTCATAAACTAATTCCAGGAAATTATCGTTAAGTTCATTTTTCTTTATCTCATATTTACAAAGGCATACATAGAAATATAACTACATGTACACTTTCATTAATTCTGGTTTGCTATTCATATATGTTATTCATGCATCCATACACTCATGTTTATGTATACTCTTCAAAACTCACTCTAGCATAAAAATTACATACCCAACCTACTTTTCCTCTAGTCTCCTCTAGTCTTCCTACGCTGCTCTAACTTTTAAAACTTTCCCACAATCTTCTCCCACTCCTACCCTCAGTTTGTCCTTGTCCACACCAATGCATTCTACATAGTATAAATATATCAACTCTCCTATTCATACTGTTTCCTTCAATCATTCCCTTCTTGTAGTAATTTCAATCCATGTAGGATAAAACATACGTGTAAAATATTTGTTCATCATGTCCTCTCACTCTTATACTATAACTGTTATTTTTACTTTTTACTACCTCAGAGAAACAAGTGACAGATACAAGTATGAAACTGTCCCTTGAAAATACTAGTCCCTCCATTAGTCTTGCATATTACCTACATTTCCTCCTTTGTATGTTCTATTCTTCTCAGTCTCTTTTCTCCCCTTTATATTCACATACTGTCCTCCCATTTCACTTTGCGTCATCCTCATACCATTCCAGACCATACCATACCTTCCTTACATTCCATCATTGTAGACTTCACCCCTTCTTATATTCCTGCATTCACTAAAACGTTATTCATTCCTTCATTCATACACTATGCATGTTTTACCGCTCAGGGTGTGGCGTAGATAAGTCATGTTAACTTAAAGGAAGTACCCGACAGACACTCACTTACAGCTTACAGGAGGATAGGATTTCCAGCCTTCCGCTCCTACAGGGATTGCAAGTTTACAACTCCTTCGCTTACTCCTGTGCCTATTTGCTGCTAGGTGATTAAAAACGTGATTAAATAACTCCCGAACTAGGTAACTACAGTGCTTACTATATCTATATACTAAGCTGTTATTCCTCTAAGGGGGTAGACAAGAAAAGGCATGCCAGGGTTCATGGAGACATTATTCTCCCCTCCCCCTCTGTGCCTTGTCTTTTTATAGGAGAGTATACAGAGGAAAGACTTCTCATACCCTTCGCTCCATCCCTTTTGTCGCCTTTTATGAGCCGCAGGGATTACATACAGTGGTAGAGTTTTTGTAGCCTCCACCACATGGCTGACTGATAATAGGAATAAATACAGTGCAAGTCCTAATCTGTGTTCATAAGTATAGGTTACAAATAGATCATGATTTTGTTTCACATTCCATGTTAGTTCTGAAGATTATGGTAATATTTAGGGGAGGAAACACATCAACCTCATCATTGTTTGGAAGTCCTTACTAACACTTACGCCCTATGTGGTTTTTGGTTTTACTTAAAAGTCTTTTCACACCGTCACAGTTTTTTAGGAACACAACCCTGATGGTAAATGAAGACTGACTGTATGCATTCTGTAAACATAAACAAGAGTTACAACATTAATCATTAAAACAAAAAATGGGAAATGATGCTTAATTTACTCAAATATACATTTTATTTGTCTTTTAGCACATGCTGATTGACTTCACAGCTCATCTGGACACCTCACTGTAATGGGATGTGACGGTGTGTAGGCACCAAGGATTGACAGATATGCAGTATAAAAAGAGCAATCACAGTGTGTTCTCCCAAGAGTGTCCAGATCTCAACACTTGGTACCAATGGTTTTGTTCACTTGTCACCAATGTAAAACAGCAATATAAAATAGATTTGTTATTACAATATGTACACATTTTATAGCAAATTATTTTTTTTTCATTATTAAGTAAAGCAATAAGAATTTTTTTTTAAGACATTTACTTCACATTCATTCTCATTCTCACTTGACCAAGATCAAATTAAGTACTGCAGAACCTTATTAATTTGGACTTGTTGCAAATTCACCGGCAAATTAACCTCAGTGGTAGACAATTATATTCAATCCATAATAAAAAAAATAAAAAAACATTCCTATAGAAAGAAATGAAGTTGCAATTTTCTTTTCTTTTACTGAATGCTCCAAGGCAATATATATGTTCTCCTTCCTGTGGTGTCATGCTTAGAGAGTGTGTTTAATGGTGAGTGTGTTTTGGTGCCAAGGTGACTGTGCTTTGGTGCCAAGCTGAGTGTGGCCACAATCATCTAAGGCTTCCCTGGCTGGCCTATAGTAAGTGTTCTCCTGCTGCCTCTGCCTTCCTTCCTCTCAGGTGATGCAAGGATTAGGTTTGAAATGATGATGATGATTATGATGATGGTGGTGGTGGTGGTGGTGGTGGTGGTGGTGGTGGGGTGGTGGGGTGGTGGTGATGGTGATGGTGATGGTGATGATGATGATGATGATGATGATGATGATGATGATGATGATGATGGTGGTGATGATAATGATGATGACGATAATAATGATGATGATGATGGTGGTCATGATGATGATATGGATGATGCTGATGATTGTGATAATAATGTTCATAATGATGATGATGATGTCAGAGATGATAATGACATTCTCCATCAATAAAGGACAACAGAGGTTTTACTGTTACTGGCCAACAAAGTTTAGCCTGAGTATTTCCACTGTAAATAACAAATAATAATAAAAGTAATAACAAATAATAATAACCTCATTTTAAATTGACTTATACTTTTAAATTGGACTTTTCCATTTCATGATCTGTTGTTAATCTTTAGTTTGATGTGGACAAGTCTTTTCTATGCTAATCAAGTGTTGTGGACATAATTGCCTTACAAAATGTTTCCATTGTAATACTGTGGTTACTGAATTTTAAAGTATGTGCATTGAAATTATTAAAACCTTTCAAAATGTATCCACATACACTTAAACACTTTTCAGTCATGGTACAGTGATAATATAAGCTATCTAAACAGTGACATAGTTTTTGTATGTTTTCCATAAGTAAATATATCATAAAACACTATTTCTGATCTGAAGCATACAAAACCCAGTCTAGGTCCAAATTAATAGGTTTTACTGCACTGCACCATAATTTGATCTGCCCTTCAAGTGATAAAGGTACACACAGTATTACACATCTTGGCTCTAGCCAAAGTAATTATCTTCTCAGGTTTGTACAAACACATACGACAAAAAACCATACTTCTTGTATCCACAATAACTTTTTCATCTGCATAATTATATATATATATATATATATATATATATATATATATATATATATATATATATATATATATATATATATTCAGATGAAAAAGAAAGACTTACATTAAATCAAGGGGACAGGAGCTTCACCTCGTTGAGTTACAATAGAGCAGGTTATGTGACTACATACAAAAGTATTCAAAATACAACTAATCATAACACATTATTTACATCTTCAACACCAGCATCATGGACTTCAAGGAACAAAAACACTAGTGTCTCCTTACAATATGCTTCTGGCTCAGTGATATGACCAAAAATACTATATACAATTCTTATCAATCCATATTTTTCAGAACATACACGTCACTGTGCTTACTTTTTTGTATGGAAAGGATTAGAACTTGGTAGGAAATTCAAATCATCATATTGAAAAGAAAGAATGTGGTAAATTTTGCACAAACCTTACTAGATACCAATTACTGAATCATATTTAGAAAAAAGAAAAAAAATTGTTTCAGTTATCTGAGAAAAAATCACGATAACATAACGCATGAAGTAACAGAAGCTGAACTATAATTGACGTGGTAATTACTTTCTGTAAAAAAATTGTCAGCATGATATATGAACGTGTCATTAACTACAGTCAGAAATACCACAATAATGGCTGTCATGAAGTATGTGAAATAAATCCATGTGTACGCCAGAGCACCTGCATCCGTGAACTCACCATCCGCAAACTTCAACAACAACGCGGATTGGTAAAATTAATTAATATTCTCAAGCAAAATATAAAGAAACACAGGCATGCATGAGTCTGTCGCCGCCCACCCAGCACCTCGGCCGCTCCCCTCACTTGAAAGCATATCAAAGCCAATATCACAGAGGGAACAAACGATTCTTTGAGAAAATGGCTTTACATAATATCTATCAACACAAGCAGAACGACCAAAGTACAGAAGACAGATGTATGCTGATTCTAACATCATGACAGACCTATATGTTTGGATAGTTAATCTGAAGATGTGTCGTTATTTAGCCTCACATGCACATCAGTTTTGTCTGGTTCTGACTTGGCTGGGGTGGGGTGGCAGCTTGACTCCTTGTGAAGTTACAGTATATTGCTGTTTTTAAGATATAAACAATACTGAATCCAAACTTACACAAGGCTTTAACATCTTAATTATTGTAGATATTAATTATTAGTATATATAAGTTTATCAATTTTTCTGTGCTAATTCATATAAAGTAATTATTTCAATATTTACTACGCAAGCATTAGTAAATATTTTTCTGACAATGTATTGCTGAAGGAATGCACACTGACAGATATATATTTTTACTTATTTATGTATCATTATTCATTATTATCTGTTGTAAGTAAGAAGTAAAATAAAGGATGGAAGGAATAGTGGGAAGAGAAGACAATATACTCATCACCCTCTGGACCGAAGGCAAGTCATCTTTATTGAGCACATAACATTCTTACTATAACACACTTTCCCTTATCGCTATTATATATTTACATATGCATTTAATATGATGCTCTGACTATTAGCAACTGTTAGCAATACGCAGCGAGTAACTTAACCAAACGGTCACGAATGCAGGTGCTCCAGTGTACAGTATGTAGTTTAAAAAATAATGACCAATATGATCTTTCAATGTTCGGTTCATTCAACTTAGAAGATACTATTTTGTCAGGTACCAACATCAAGCTTGGTAGTGTGGATCTAACAACACACATTTACTTCCAAAACTGACATCACTTATTCTTTAATATGTATTTTCCTGCTGTTTTGAGTGTGAAATGCCTTAGTGCAACATTGAAGAGACTGCTCCTTCTGTAATACATGAAGGAGAGATTCTTTTCCATATTGTAAAGAATCTTCGCACAAAAACTGCAGGAAATACACCTGAAAATATTCCCAGCACATTAGTTGTGTTCATAAGTACAGTATAGTTTGTATTCATCACTGTCATGAAAACCAATTGTACAAAAATAATCTTCTTGACTATATTTGAGATCCAGTCCAGTAAAAAAAAGTTTTGAAAAATTTACATGGAAGTCAGAAATGAAGCCAAGAAGTTTTTTTTGAGGAAACTAATGCACTTATTCACTGCAAACTCAATACATATCCTAAGATACTTACTATAAACCATTCATAAAAATAACTACAAAATATAGTTGTGAAGGGACATAACAAATTTGAACTTTCAATATATATAATACAATTTCCTTGTGTGTGTGTGTGTACGTGGGGAGAAGAAGCAAAAAATATAAATGACAAAACTAAACTAAAAACAACGAAAGCCTCATTAAGGCACATAAGACACAGATAAAAAACAAGCATCATACGTAAAAATTATCAGTATTTATATGACGCGTGTTGACAATCACGCTACAATGTCCATGGAGTCAGGTGTGAGGGCGTCGTCGAAGGAGTGATGCGAGGAGTTGGGTGAGGAGACTTGTGGGGACGAGAACACAGGGTCACTGGTGAAAGCTGGACCATCATCGTCCATCAGATCTAAGTTGAAGCCACCGGATGTAAAGTCTTCCAGCAGCTCCTGAAGGGCAAAGTAAGTTGATAAGTTAGTGGTGTCAGGCAGTACAGAAAGAGGTGTAGAATATTTGTAAATGGAGGTATGTATCAGAAGGGTGACTGTACCATCAATATCAGACTTTCAGCTTAGTTTTCTTGATTTCCAGAATATTTATTGAAAAATAAACTAGATTCCAACACCAGCCAAGCAAATGAAAAAAGTTTTAACCCACTCGCTACAAACAACATTTAGTCATGCTGCTGCCAACCCTCACTACCAGAAACAAACAACACACACAGGAAATAAAGTAAAAAAAAAGTTTATAAAATGCAAAACAATAAAAACTAGTGTTGACAAAAGAATGTACAGCAAGAGAGCAAAACAAAAACTGCGCTAAATCAATATAAAGAAAATGCATGCAGGGCTGAAGTGACTAAAGCATGTACAAGATATGGAATAAAATCAACTCAAGCATTGACTATAAATATAAGAAAAAGTGCTGAAGATACATTACTACACTATATGACTTCTATACTGAGAAAACTAAATAAATGGATACTATCTACGTAAACTTTCTAAGATATTGCTATGCATCAAAACTTTGCAAGGTGTATATTTGCATATATAAAAAAAGCAGGAGTAATCAACAGCTTTGTATTAGACAATGAAACCAGATTGCATTACTTTATGAATGCTCCGTCTGATGTATTAACAGTAATGATGGATGGGTATGTTCAGTTCATATGTGCTAAGGTTACTTCAAGGCTGTAAAAGTAATTCTAGTGTATATTTACTTAGCTGTATTTATCTAGTTGTAGTATACATGGTTTGAGATATACTCGTGTGGTCCTATCTTTGTATCTATATTTATCCAGTTTTTCCTTCATGTGTGTACCTTTATGGCCATTATTACCTCTTCTTTCAGTTCATTCCAAGTATAAATATTTCTCTGAGGAAAGCTGTACTTTTTTTGTGTAGTTCAAGTAAATTTCTTTTGTAAATTTTTCTTGTGTCTCCGCAAACATCTAGCCTCTCCTTTCCTATCTATCCTGTCATGTTATTTACACAAACTAAAAAGATTGGCGCCAAAACTGATCCCTGAGGTACTCCACTTTTCACTTTCCTTCATTCAGATTTTTCATCCTATACCACTTTCCTCATTTCTCTTCAGGTAGTCTTAAATCCAGTTTTTTTAATATTCCTTTCAATCCTCAAATATATTCCAATTTCCATAGTAATCTCTTGTGTAGAACCTTATCGAATGCCTATGTGTGTGTGTGTGTGTGTGTGTGTGTGTGTGTGTGTGTGTGTGTGTGTGTGTGTGTGTGTGTGTGTGTGTGTGTGTGTGTGTGTGTGTGTGTGTGTGTGTGTGTGTGTGTGTGTGTGTGTGTGTGTGTGTGTGTGTGTGTGTGAATAATAATAATGTCACGTATTGATATGCAAATAATGAAGTCAAAATACAATGCTGTGATTACCTCCTTAGAGCAGTGGACAAAATTCAATAGAGAAGAGAAGAAGGAGAGAGAGAGAAGAAGAAGATATAAAAAAAAAGGAAAAAGGAAAATAAATAATGGTAAAAAAAAGAAAAAAAGGAAGGCAGGGCACACGTACGTCAAGCAGGGAACCGGTGAGACTCTGGCTGCACCTCACCTCCTTCATCTCACCCCCACCACCACCTCCTCCACTCTCCCCACCCACAATCCCTCCCACAAGCCCGCCCATGCCGCCGCCCACCACCTCAGTCTTGATCAGGGTGGAGAGAAGCAAACTCTTGTCAATATTGGTCTCCTCCACCTTGATTCCGTTTGACCGCAGCCTTGTCTCCAGCTCCTGTAAAAGTGTGTGTCATGAGCATGGTTATAAGTGACAATAGTATACTTATAATGGTAAAAAAAAGTGGTTTAGTTTCCAAGGTTTAAAGAGTAGACAGATAGTTGCCTCATCTTACACTCTGCTACGATGTTGTGTCTCTTTCTGCTTCTAAATCTTTATCATTACTGTTTTTTTCAACATGCAAGCTTTATTCCTATCCTTCTTGCTGCTCACTTTTACACCTATTCTACCTATCACACATCTGTTTTACTCCTTAATACTTTCAAAATGAGCCATGTTTTTTCAGTGATGTGAAAGAATCTCATGAAAAGTACTGAGTAGCCAGCGCCCAGCACGAACCTGTATCCGGAGATGTAGTTGTCTGTTCTGCTGCTCAAGGGCCCGTCGCTTGGCATCCGCCTCTTTGTTGGCATCTGCATCCAGCTTGAGGCGGCGAATATAGTCCACGGAGGCTTTAAGGATCTGACCTTTGTTGTGACGAAGGTCCCGCACCAGTTCAAAGTACCTGGAAAAATAAAACTTGATATATCTTCCTACAGTAACAGGAACCAAATGTCATCATACATCAACAATATGTACATACTTCTTTTTGGCAATGTTCCTATGAAATTAGCCAACTTAAGGAAAGCAGAGCAGTATAAAAAAAATCAGACAGAAGAAAAGGAACTAATAGCAGAAGTAAAGTATCATGATGTTTGAAAGGCAGAGCATCTAGATGATGGAAGGATAAAGCTGGAGAAAAATATATAACATGATTATGAAAAAAATGTAATATCAGGACAAGTCATTTCAGTAAGGCTGAAGCGGCAACTACCATTCTCTTGAATTAAGTTCATGGTGAACAAATGTTAACCAATACAGAGAGCAGCTTGAATACCTGATATGTGACACGTGATCTTTGTATACTTACGGTTCATTGCTCTTCGGGAGGAGGGTGGCCAGCTCCTTGATGCGATCATTGATGTTGAACCTTCGTCTTCGTTCAACTGATTACCATGAAAAATAAAAGCAGCAGTTGAAAGAACAAGTATGATATTCCTTGTTTTTGTGTGTAATAACCTGGTTATAACATACAGGAAATGAGCAATGTTCGTGCTATCCTGTTTTCATATCTAATCTTTACTAAATTTAACTTTAAAGTTGTGGGTGCTCTATAAGGTCTCACTATTTGTTTTTTAGGAAACATTTTCCAAACATCTGGTCTCCAGTTTTCCTTCATGTCCCTTTTCACTTCTTTCATCACAAACTAGTATATAATTTCCTTCAATACTTTAAAGCCTTTCATCAATCTATATATTGCTTCCATAATAATCTCTTCCTTTCTTTAATGCTGCTCATATCATTTTTTTTTCCACTTCCTTCTCCTTTCCTCATAAGTACGCACTGTATTGAATGATTTGGAGGCACAGTGATATCACCATGCAGTGTAGATTTTAATTTTCAAGTTTGTGGTGCAATTAACATGATTACATAACTACACAATCTAACATATTCTTAATTGCAACATAATTGTATCATTATCATCATTCATCAAGCATGTTATTATAAAAGCGGATCATGCAAACCACTGCAAATTTCTCTTTTCTGATCAAGTTAATAATAGTGAAAATAATACTGAATACATTGATAAAATTCTTGTATTATCGTGTTGCTTTAGTATTTAGAATTTCAGAAATAAATGTTAAAAGTAGTATGGGTCACAATCATGTTTTAACTCACTCATATTGTGGTTGTCCTTCTTCTGCCTGTCCTTCATGTAGGCTACAAGTTGGTGGTCATTGGCAGGGGGTTCAGCCTTCACCTGGGGCACGTCGGGGGGGCAGGACGTGGAGGTCTTGCCCATGTAACTGTTGAGTCCCAGGATGTTGCATAGTGGGTCAGGCACACTGCTGTTAGGTTGCTGAAAAAAAAATATATAATAATAATATAAGCCCGCAGGAAATTATGGTTGTATGAAAATATATACAAAGATAGAAAGAAAAAATCATATATACAGAGAGAGAGAGAGAGAGAGAGAGAGAGAGAGAGAGAGAGAGAGAGAGAGAGAGAGAGAGAGAGAGAGAGAGAGAGAGAGAGAGAGAGAGAGAGAGAGAGAGAGAGAGTATGAATGAATGAATGAAACACATCATTATGAATACATGGATAAGTCAAGCTATGAATGCAGGATGGGATGGGATGGGTGAATGTAAAAGTATTGGTACGTGACATCATAAAGGAATGTGTGTTTTGGCGGATACACACAAACTCAAGCTATTGTGGCTTTGAATGTCATAGTTCGAGTCAGTCCTATACTAGACTCCTAACACATGACTAAGGCAGAGTCTTGACCTCCGCTTGCTTGCCTAACTAACCTCGTGTTACAGCAAGGTACTCTCACAAAGACTCAGGAGGCAACGAGAACATGAAAGTCAGATTGCTTCGTATCTTCCCCCATAGATAGATAGATAGATAGATAGATATATATAGATATAGATGGATAACCCTTTACCACTCCTTTCTATTGTCACGTAGACACGATTGTCCATCAGCCTATACACACAAAAAAAGTCTTCCCAATGTGTATAACAAACTGGTTAATTCACAACCATTGAAAGCGCCAGAACATCATTGTGAAAAGTTGCTCAACAGTCTGCTAAGCCGCATCGTCTGCCACGCTGAGCTGGCCGCGTTATGCCAGCATGCTATGACCAACAAAATGAGAGACGCAAAGACGTTTCACTTGATTGTGACATTCTAATTCAGGGAAATAAGAGAATCAAATACCGTGACTCATGTCTTGTGAAGGTGGAGATGATCAATGTGAGGCTTAGTGATAGACGGATTTACACGTTGTGAATGTCATCAACATTTCATAATATCATCCTTCACTGTATAGCTTCATTCTTGGCAACTTAAGTCTGCCTCTCCTAACAGTGACATCAGTGTACGAGTTTGATTCACGTTCTTTTCACATTCTGACAACATGGCAACATAGATGCCTCAGTAGAACACCTTTCATGAGTAGTCTTGTGCACGAGTCTTCATTACAACCAAACACAACCCGACTGTAAATGTTTAACTTCTGGCAGTCAATACAATGCATGTGATGATTGGTTGTTTTCATAGTGTTTTAATACATCTCTGTCTACATGTTGGTGACCTCTGCGACTTGCTATGTATGATGGCACACTTGAGGGTAAATCATATATGGCTAACCGCATTCAGTGACACTTGTGGCGATTTATATAGATTAGTAAATTTTCACGGTAAATTAAGATATAATTAATTATAATGCTTTATAATACTTTCTCATTAACCATCTAAGTATAAATGTACAAAACACTGCAGAGTAAATAAATTACATGTGAGTGAGTTTATGTCACTTACTGAGTCGGTCTCATACTAAATATTGACCCTAAATTTCTTTATTATAGAAAAAGAGTCAACCTTTAAATATATACTACTATAGGATGATAAATATATCAGATTCATAAGATCATCTCCAAGATTCATTCGTGTCCAAGGTGTGACAATTGTTATGTAGTGACGAGGCTTCCTTTCATTCTACATGAATCTCTACATAACTTTAACTCTTGGCTGACTGGTTGGACTTCTACCTCATAACTGGTGCTCATCACTCATTCTTTCTTCTTCATTGAAAAACTGGTAATTCTTTCGTATTCAGGATAATTCTTTGAGTCAGATGGCAATATGTATCTATACACTACCATGATAGTTCTATATACAACTGACACCAAATGAATACCTAAACAACGACCTTTAACCTGCTGTGTGATTTATGATAATAATAATAATAACAATAATAATAATGATAAAAACAATAATAATAAATCTATGTTCTGTGTGGGTGTGATGAGTGTGGTGGAGTGTGGTGTAGTGTGGTGGTACATTTACTCACCGCTGGGGCTGCGTTACACAACTGGTCGGGAGTTTTGCGAGTGTCGGCCTCGTAGCCTTCCTCCAGACTCAGGATCTCGTCGATAACATCCTCCACCTGCAATAGACACAACCTTCATTAGACTACCTCACCTCCATCACTACCACCAGTCAAATGTCTATAAGCATACACCAACAACAATAACAATAACACCAACAACTACTACTACTACTACAGCAACACAAACTCAAATTCACTATCCCGAACAATTTCCGTCCTGCTTGATATCTATATGTCTGTCAAAGGCTGGCTATCCTGGTGGTGTGTGTGTGTTTGGGACAATGAATAGATCGCAATGCATCAAGTCACATTATATCTAAAAAAAACAATTCAAGATAAAAAAGAATATATTATGTCAAGAGGAGAGAGCTGTGTGGCTGAAGACGGTACGGGGAAAAAGTGCCACTAATTTTCTGCTGGTTTCCGATGACGTGGTAGGATGTGCTTTGTCAACTACGGGAGAAGAGTCCTTGTCGTTGTCCTTGAGTGTAGCTTTAAGTACAAGTAGTGTTCATGAAAAGGTCGCGTTCAGAGACAAGACTCGTTATCTGTACAGAGGAACACTGCCGAAGCGTGGCATCACAGCGACTCAAGATCAACGTTCAAAAGTATTCACACCAGTGTCCAGGATGACGTAACGAGCTTGATAAATTGAAATTGTTTCATCAAGTTACGGAATCATTTAGTTTGTGATCATTTTTACATGTTTAAGCTAATGTTTCAAAAAGCTGACAATGAACAGCAGCATTAAACATTATTTCTAAGATTTTTCATGAAATCGTTTACATTTTGAAATATTTTGAGAATGGTTCATTATGCGGAACTGAAAATGTATAAAGATATACATTCAGCATCACACAAATCTGTACATATGTCCATCAAACACGTTTAATGTAATTTACCACTCGATAGAGCGACCTCAAGGAACAATAACGATACTTATTTCCTTTCATCCAGTAATTGTTTACCCACCGGTACCAAAACACGATTAGATCTAACTCGGACGACTGAATCCTGTCTATGGTTTGACACACACACGCACGCACGCACACACACACACACACACACACACACACACACACACACACACACACACACACACACACACACACACACACACCAGTGATCGAGGGTAAGGTGACCAGTACTTAGTATTCTAGGACGATATGCATACCGTAGCCACGTTCGAAATCTCTTCACTTAGAATACACCAAGCCAAGGCCTGCCATAGCGGGAAGGCTGTGAGAGAACGTGTGGGAGAGTAACAAACATTCTAAACAAGACGAAGGACACCGAAACATAGCTAGCGACTTAACAAAGACGAGGAATGCACGAGGAAAGAAGTTTTAGGTAAATGGACTAACAATATTAAGTTTGGAGGAGAAAGGACGTGGGTAAAGACCTATTAGGGTTGTGCAGGGGTTGAGGGAGCAGAGTTGTTATGCAGGACACCGCTCGTTGACTTTCACAGGTTCATTTACCTTGTCCCTATCTCACAGCCCCTAGCCAACCATCCTTTCCCTCTACACTCTCTCCACAGCGACAACAGAACGTCAGCTGAGAAGGATCCTATCTATCACTGTATGTATGTATGTATATATGTTTTTTTTTCTCTTCTATAAGTAAGGGAGGTCAGTTATGGGGTAGAGAAGTAATATAGAAAAAAAATATCTGTGCTTACTGTAGTTTCCAAAATATTGTTCAGAGGAAAGGTGTATTAAATGTGTGCATGTATGTATGAAAATGTTGATATTACACATTCATGAAACAATATAGTAAATGTTATGAGAATATAACACTTGAACGAAGCGTAATATACCCGTGGAAACACACACACACACACACACACACACACACACACACACACACACACACACACACACACACACACACACACACACACATGTACCAGTAGAAAATAATACACAGAGTAATGCAAAACTTTGTGAGAGATGAAATAGAAAAAAAAAAAGTAAATAGATAAATAAATGAATAAAACAAATGAATAAACAGTACCACAAAATATAATACAAATAAAAGTTGTGCATTCAATAGTTTCCCCTACAATCACTGCACATTCTCTCAGCGTAAGTCTAAAAATAGTCCTTAATGGTGAAGAGAAGCGTCCAGATTCTACTCTGTCCTAGTTCTACAGCATCTACAGCAGTGTCCTTAGAGAGTCGTGAAGTGAAGTGAAGTGAAGGCCAGACAGATAGACACACAGACAGAAAGCGTCGGAGTACGATCTTAAGTGGTATTAGATAAGGAAAAGACCCTTATTTTCTTTTATGCATAATGTTCACATGACTTCCCTTTTTGCTCCCTTTAGATATGTGAAGCACCGCTCAAGGAAGTCTGACGTACGGATGTGTAAATTCAAGGCTTCGTCTTATTCCACTGGTGTACAAAAAAAATATTACTACTACTACTACTACTACTACTATTACTCTTGGATGTTACGCTAAGGGGGAGGAAGTGAGAGAGAGAGAGAGAGAGAGAGAGAGAGAGAGAGAGAGAGAGAGAGAGAGAGAGAGAGAGAGAGAGAGAGAGAGAGAGAGAGAGAGAGAGAGAGAAAAAAAAAATAGATACATATGAGATATTCCTCCATATTTCGGGGGTTCTCTCACTCTCACACACACACACTCACACACACACACACACACACACACACACACACACACACACACACACACACACACACACACACGTGGCTTTTGACACATGCAGCGAGGCGTCTGTCCTGGAGCAGTAGCGAGGGCAAGGGAGGGTGAGGGCAAGGGAGGGTGAGAGCAAGGATGGGTGAGTGAGGGTGGGTAAAGGGCTCCGTTGTCCTGAAGGGTGAAAGTATGCCATAAGGATGACCCTCAGACATCCTTGCCCCCAACGACCCAACCACCATCCAACACCCCTTTTCCTAACCCTATTTTTACCCTCCCCTCACTCCCCCACCACCACCACCACCACCACCACCACTCCTTCACCCCTTCCTATATAGCACCGTAGCCTTGGTGTGTCTTCAGCTAACAAGTTAATATATAGTTTGTGCATACATGGAAGATAGAGTGTGTGTGTGTGTGTGTGTGTGTGTGTGTGTGTGTGTGTGTGTGTGTGTGTGTGTGTGTGTGTGTAGATAAAGAGAGGGAGGAAAAAGGAGATAGAGAGAGAGAGAAAGAGAGAATGTTCCAAATCATTGCTATGCATCACTCCCACCACCACCAAAAACAATGCAAGAGAAAGGCAGGATCCCTAGACTAACACAGTATTTTTCCTTTTGGCAGTAACCGGTGTATAGCAGTGAAAACTGGTCTGCACTGAGGAACTGAACGGTGACCAAAGGGGGAGAGAGTGATCAGTTAAGAGGTCATTTAAGCTGAATTACCATGGCAAGCACGTGTATTGAGCCCATTCCCTTGCCAGCTACTCTTAAGCACAACACTACGAATCCTGCCTACTCGCGTACCGACTCACAATTGTTATCGCTAGTCACCTATTCGTTGCCTTTCCTTCCTTCCTTCCTTGACCACGCGAGGCCATGAATGTGTAATTGAAGGAATATATAGTAGGTTAGATGTATACATATCCTACTAGTGTTGCTCCAGCTTGAAAGAGTGTGACACGTGATGAGTGATGACTATGTGTTAGGGATTGTTATATAACTTAATGGAAATGTAAACTTATAATAATAATAAAATCGTTGATGTGTATGTTAGAAACGTAAATTTTTGTACAGTTAATTGTTGATGATGAATAAAAAGGTTATGTGTTTTGTGTTGTTTCCTGCATCTTCAGCAACAACAGCAACAGCAGTGGTGAGGTTGTGAAGTACAGCCAAACACACTTCCATCTCCACACATCCCAAGTTAAATGTGGGTTTGTGATGCCTTAGAGTTTTATGCTATACACACACACACACTCTCACTCTCTCTCTCTCTCTCTCTCTCTCTCTCTCTCTCTCTCTCTCTCTCTCTCTCTCTCTCTCTCTCTCTCTCTCTCTCTCTCTCTCTCTCTCTCTCTCTCTCTCTCTCTCTCTCACACAAGGGAATAATATAACTAACGTAAAAGAGAAACACAGAAGTACATAATAAAAAAAATCATCAATGTATTCAGTCAATCCCATGTGAGTGAATGAAGAAGTACCACACCAAGCTCCCCTGTCACCCATCAATACCAAGAAGCGATCCTTATATGTCATTATTATTTATTAAGATAATGAATTGACTATAGGGCCTATAATATAGACCCTATATTTATTGTAACATATGGCCGTGAGTCCTATAAAGGCAAATCACAGCCCTAGACATTTATAGGTGGACAGTGGCATAGGTAGAAGATCACCCGTGTTTTTCAGTTTTGTTCAGGGGGTGGGAGGGTGTGCGTTGTACTGGCTATCGGATAGAGGTGTAATGACCCCAACACACCTATAAAAACTAAGATAAGACAAAGATCTCCATACGATTGACGCATTGATGTGAATGACTTCTTGAGCACTCGTCTTATAACTGTTGCCTCGACCTGCATCTAATTCTGAGTCTCATATAAAACGTTACATTAACTACTATAACGATCACAAGTGCGGAAGGTGATATAACGTAGACCTCTATGATGGTGTGTCGTCCTTTCTCTTTCTACAAGGCTTCAAGTACCATGACTAAACGTTGTGGTATGCCTTGATCTGGTATTCGCTTGTGTTCTTCCCTATCAGTAAACCTCAACACATCCTGCTTATAAGCCCCATATCACCCCAACACCACCCTCTCTTCCTCTTCCTCCTTCAGCTGCATCTCCACAATCATGACTCCTAAATTTCACCAAAAAGACTTTAAACTCTACACGTATAAGCATCACTACTTTTTAATATAAATTATTCAACACCTATGACAAAACAAGCATAACCTAACTGTACCACTCACTATGTACGTCCAGCAGAGGCGTGGTGGTTGTCATTCCCTGTGTGGTGTTAGGGAAGGCAAGGAGGTGTTCCTAGAATAGTGTGTTTAATGCTTAGTGTGTGTGTTGTGTCTGAAGGGAAAATAAAGGTTTGGTCCACCGGTATTTTCTGTCTCAGTCTGCTTCTCTCTCTCTCTCTCTCGCTCGCTGGGTGTGATTATTATTATTACATTAGTTCTCTATTCATTATATTGACGTTTTTTTTCTATCAAGTATTACAAAATATTTTATTGGGCACGCAGACAGACACGTACACAGAGGCAGACAAACAT